>JALDNG010000002.1:19852500-19977946 GCA_024349245.1 Neodontobutis hainanensis | reverse complement strand
AAAGGAGAGAACAGAGAGGTGTCAAAACCCACCCCCTCCTCCTCCCTCCATTTTTCAAATTTTTGAGCGGTTAGGGATTTAGTTACATTTTAAGAAAGGAGGTGTGGCCCCAGTATAAATAGGGGCTGCAGTTTTTCAGTGCTCAGAAGTGCTTGGAGAGAAGGAGACATTGAGACAATTACAAGAGACATTGACAGAGAGATTTTTTGCTAGACAACTATATACATATATATTATTATTATATTATTATTATACATATTATTATCATTATTAAAAATACATAACATACACACACATACACCACAATTACTGACACACCACAACACCTTTATTGAAATGCTTTCACAAGCAATTATAAATACTGAAACCCTTCTTAGGGTTAAGGATGAGTGTGGCAGCGTGCCAGCTTTCCTTACCCAAGATGCCATGATGCCATTCCATGGATCTATTGTGGATGATCCCGTGGAGAGTTGGATGCGACGTTTGATATTGATGGGCTTGTAATCGAGCTGGAGAAGCTGGCTGCTCTTAGGCTTTTGTTCACTACGTCAAACTGCCAAAGTTTACAAAAATGCACTTAAAATCACACTTCACATACTTCCGAAAACATTTTGATTTGCGTGGCATGAGCCCAGTTATGCTTAAAAATATCAGGGCAATGCAGGGGGTTGAATTGAGCTTGGCAGACCAGGGCTGGCACCTGTGCCTCACCTTCATGCCAAGATTAGTGCGGAACCCTGACCCGTCCCTGGGGGAGCCAGCTGTTGTCCAGGTCAAGGCTTTGGAGTTATTTAACTCAATCAATGCTGAGTTCAAGAGACGGCTGTGTGCACTGGAGCCACATGACCTGAGTAGGCCAACTTTGGCAAAAACACAACTGAGTGACCTCAGCCATTTTAATATGCTCACTCAGGATCAAATATTTCTTTTTGGTTTGTTAGATGAGGTCATTAATGACATGAACGTTAACGAGGACTTCCGAGTAGTCCGTTCAATAATTAAACTTGGGCAGAAGAGCCCCTTTGAGGTGGATCTGGAAGAGGTGGCTGATCCTGCATTCATCCGGGTGTGTCGGTTCATGCTGGTGTGACGCTTATGGCCAAAGACCCCACAATTGACATCTTGTGGTCCAGGGCGGGTCTCCAGGAGCTGATGGGCCAAAACGGGGTGTGTTTCAGTGCTGTAGGGATGCACGAGGCAATAAACTGGCAGTCTTCATTAAATGGCAGAGACATTGGTGTGGAGCCACCAATCCGCCGCATTTTCGCACACCCAAATGTTAATTTTGCCCAGGTATACACTCCCACACCCCACCTGCATGGGCACCAGTGGTTCAAACACCCTGTTAGTGGCACAATTGTGTGCATGGGCCTATTTCATCACAACACTAACCAGGAAATGTTTGCGCGTGCCAACGCATATATTTCAGTCTTGGATGACCTTCATCTGAAGATGAAGTGTCAGGTTGGGTGTCGGCTTGAGCAGGTGGTGGCCCTTGACCCACAATCAGGACTCCCACTCACTTTCAACGGGTCATTTCTTCAAAAGAAGCCCTAATGAAGCTTTTTATGGAGTACCCGGTGGTGCTTCCATTCAAGCAGAGGGGAGAGTGGTGAGGGGCTAAGAAATGTGCTCCATGAGTGTGTGGGACACCTTCTTGGACTCCTCAAAATTTTTTTAATACTTGTCATGGTAGGGGCTATAGTGCAGGATGGGCGACATACCAAATTGAGCTCATCCTGGAAACAGTATTCTATGGTCGTCCCCTCAGCCCACTAGATGTGCAGCTCACTGTGGCTCTCGGCGCTGCAACGTCGAACAATATGAGCCTTACATCCAGACGGGGTTTTATGGGGCGAGCCTCACACACTGGTGCCAGTGCTGGTGTTGTACCACCTCCACTCCAGAACTGGGTACGTAATAGTATCCAGATAGAAAGGATAGAAAGGCTGTTTCCCCTTTCAGAGAGTCTGGCTGCTGAGCCGGCAGTAGTCGGGGAAGCCCTCATAATGGTCCTGTTGAAGGACCTGTTCCAAAGAAATGAGGGTTTTCCTGTTGGAGGCCTTTCAGGTGAAAGACCCCCAGGCCGCTTAATTGATTCAATGGTCCTTTCAGACCTTTTACACAGTCTGTCCACCCGGGACTCATTCCCGGCCCCCCTCACTTTTGGTCGTGCCAGGACTCTGGTCAGTGGTAGTGGGTTTGAAGTGAAGGAGGTCCTCATTGCTGGCTTTGACGCAATGAGCCTGAAATTCTTTCCTGCAGTAAAGTTTAGGGACTTCAGAAACCAAAAAAAGGTATTTTGGGATGGAGTACACTACGTGCAGCTGCTGCGTGACTCCGACAAACCCTCTCCAGCCGCTGTAGTAGGCTCATTGAACAACTTAGTCTGTGAGGAGATTGTATGCGGAGGAACTTGAGCTACTTCAAACATGTTGAGAGATATCAGTTGTTTGGCATGCCATGGATGGCTCAGGTTTTTCACAGACTCCTAAAAACCTCACAAAGGAGCAGCAGCTCAAATTGTGTACCTTCATTAGCTGTGTGGGCATGCTAATGAATAAGGAGTTTATTTCATACCTTGAGCTCAAGAAAATTGTCCAGGATCTCCCGTTGAGCCAGGCTAGAATGCAGCAGTTGCTCATTCTATCAAACCATTCCCTGCCAAAAATGGCAGGGTTCATTGTGTGGAAGCTGCATGAGACCATACCTTACCGTATGACTCCTGCTCCTGCAACTGTTGGGAAAAAACGGAAGAGAGAGGAGTCCTCTGAAAAGAGCGAGGATGTTGATGACGTCCAGGAGGTAGATGTGGATGCCATCGACTGGACTGCAGGTGCAGTGGTACCCAGCATGTGCCTCGCCACTACATCGAAAGCACCCTGGTCCTCGTTGGAAATGGGTCTCATCTCCACTGAAAGAAAAAAAAACAGTACAGAGGCCTATCAAGTTTACTTAAAGGAATGCCAGACTCGTGGTATTCCTGTGCGAACATTAGAGTCATTTAGATACAAGCGCCGCACACTTTTAAAAGAAGACAAAAAATAGTGTGTTTGTTATTTATTTTGCTCTATAAATGTTATTGTTATGAATAGAGCCAAGCACACACAAAAAAAAAAAAAAAGAAAAAATATAAAATAATAAAAAACTCTAACCCACTAAAACCTGTTCAAATCCAACTAAAACCTGTTTCACTCCAACTCCAACCTGTTCAAATTCCACTAAAACCTGTTAAAATCAAACTAAAACCTGTTCAAATCAAACTAAAACATGTTCAAATCAAACTAAAACCTGTTCAAATCCAACTAAAACCTGTTCAAAACAAACTAAAACCTGTTCAAAACAAACTAAAACCTGTTCAAATCAAACTAAAACATGTTCAAATCAAACTAAAACATATTCAAATCAAACTAAAACATGTTCAAATCCAACTAAAACCTGTTCAAATTCAACTAAAACCTGTTCAAATCCAACTAAAACCTGTTCAAATTCAACTAAAACCTGTTCAAATCCCACTAAAACCTGTTCAAATTCAACTAAAACCTGTTCAAAACAAACTAAAACATGTTCAAAACAAACTAAAACATGTTCAAAACAAACTAAAACATATTCAAATCAAACTAAAACATGTTCAAATCCAACTAAAACATGTTCAAATCCAACTAAAACCTGTTCAAATTCAACTAAAACCTGTTCAAATCCCACTAAAACCTGTTCAAATCCAACTAAAACCTGTTCAAATCCAACTAAAACCCATTCAAATCCAAATCCAACCTGTTCAAATCCCACTAAAACCTGTTCAAATCCCAATAAAACCTGTTCAAATCCCACTAAAACCTGTTCAAATCCAACTAAAACCTGTTTAAATCCAACTAAAACCCATTCAAATCCAAATCCAACCTGTTCAAATCCCACTAAAAACTGTTCAAATCCCAATAAAACCTGTTCAAAACAAACTAAAACATGTTCAAAACAAACTAAAACATGTTCAAATCAAACTAAAACATATTCAAATCAAACTAAAACATGTTCAAATCCAACTAAAACATGTTCAAATCCAACTAAAACCTGTTCAAATTCAACTAAAACCTGTTCAAAACAAACTAAAACATGTTCAAAACAAACTAAAACATGTTCAAATCAAACTAAAACATGTTCAAAACAAACTAAAACCTGTTCAAATCAAACTAAAACATGTTCAAATCAAACTAAAACATATTCAAATCAAACTAAAACATGTTCAAATCCAACTAAAACATGTTCAAATCAAACTAAAACATATTCAAATCAAACTAAAACATGTTCAAATCCAACTAAAACATGTTCAAATCCAACTAAAACCTGTTCAAATTCAACTAAAACCTGTTCAAAACAAACTAAAACATGTTCAAAACAAACTAAAACATGTTCAAATCAAACTAAAACATGTTCAAAACAAACTAAAACCTGTTCAAATCAAACTAAAACATGTTCAAATCAAACTAAAACATATTCAAATCAAACTAAAACATGTTCAAATCCAACTAAAACATGTTCAAATCAAACTAAAACATATTCAAATCAAACTAAAACATGTTCAAATCCAACTAAAACCTGTTCAAATTCAACTAAAACCTGTTCAAATCCCACTAAAACCTGTTCAAAACAAACTAAAACATGTTCAAAACAAACTAAAACATGTTCAAATCAAACTAAAACATGTTCAAAACAAACTAAAACCTGTTCAAATCAAACTAAAACATGTTCAAAACAAACTAAAACATGTTCAAATCAAACTAAAACATGTTCAAAACAAACTAAAACCTGTTCAAATCAAACTAAAACATGTTCAAAACAAACTAAAACATGTTCAAATCAAACTAAAACCTGTGCAAAATCAAACTAAAACATGTTCAAATCAAACTACAACATATTCAAATCAAACTAAAACATGTTCAAATCCAACTAAAACCTGTTCAAATTCAACTAAAACCTGTTCAAATCCCACTAAAACCTGTTCAAATCAAAATAAAACCTGTTTCAATCCAACTCCAACCTGTTCAAATCCCACTAAAACCTGTTCAAATCCAACTAAAACCTGTTTCAATCCAACTCCAACCTGTTCAAATCCCACTAAAACCTGTTCAAATCCCAATAAAACCTGTTCAAATCCCACTAAAACCTGTTCAAACCCAACTAAAACCTGTTCAAATCCAACTAAAACCCATTCAAATCCAAATCCAACCTGTTCAAATCCCACTAAAACCTGTTCAAATCCCAATAAAACCTGTTCAAATCCCACTAAAACCTGTTCAACTCCAACTAAAACCTGTTCAAATCCAACTAAAACCTGTTCAAATCCAACTCCAACCTGTTCAAACCCTACAAAAACCTGTTCAAATCCCAATAAAACCTGTTCAAATCCCACTAAAACCTGTTCAAATCCAACTAAAACCTGTTTCAATCCAACTCCAACCTGTTCAAATCCCACTAAAACCTGTTCAAATCCCACTAAAACCTGTTCAAATCCCACTAAAACCTTTTCAAATCCCACTAAAACCTGTTCAAATCAAACTTGAACCTGTTCAAAACAAACTTAAACCTGTTCAAAAAACCATTTAAGGTGCTCCTAAGCACTTTCAGCGGATTTGGCGGGGAAACACTTTGGCAAATTTCACACCTCCGGCACGCCCCCATTGACTTACAATGGGGACCCGGACCTGGCCATATCTCGCCGACCCAAGGTCCTGGCGACACGTGCTAGGTACCGCTGGAAAGCCCGTGGCCGCTTTAGGGGGGGTAGCCGCCGTGCCCGGGGGCTGTGCCCGGCCCATGTACCTGACTCTAGCCTATAACCAGTTCTGACCCTCCACTCTGACTTCGACGAAGAGCCCGCCGAGGGCCTAACCTTAACCAGACCCAACTCACACCACACCCCCGCGTGGCCCTCCACCCGTTCCCAGCACTCCCGCTCCACAGCGCCACCTTCAGGTCGGCCCGGGTATTGCAAAAAAAAAAAAAAAAAAAAACACTTTCAAAGGGGGGTCCCGTCGACTCCAAATGGCCCGAAACGCGCTCCTAAGCACTTTCCCTGGAGCGGATTTGGCGGGGAAACACTTTGGCAAATTTCACACCTCCGGCACGCCCCCATTGACTTACAATGGGGACCCGGACCTGGCCATATCTCGCCGACCCAAGGTCCTGGCGACACGTGCTAGGTACCGCTGGAAAGCCCGTGGCCGCTTTAGGGGGGGTAGCCGCCGTGCCCGGGGGCTGTGCCCGGCCCATGTACCTGACTCTAGCCTATAACCAGTTCTGACCCTCCACTCTGACTTCGACGAAGAGCCCGCCGAGGCCTAACCTTAACCAGACCCAACTCACACCACACCCCCGCGTGGCCCTCCACCCGTTCCCAGCACTCCCGCTCCACAGCGCCACCTTCAGGTCGGCCCGGGTATTGCAAAAAAAAAAAAAAAAAAAAAACACTTTCAAAGGGGGGTCCCGTCGACTCCAAATGGCCCGAAACGCGCTCCTAAGCACTTTCCCTGGAGCGGATTTGGCGGGGAAACACTTTGGCAAATTTCACACCTCCGCACGCCCCATTGACTTACAATGGGGACCCCCGACTCACCACAACTCCGGGACCGTAGCTCTCACTCGGACGTACGACCCCTCTGCGGACAGCCCTCGGCGAGAGGAACAGGCTCACCGAATCTCAGCGCTCTACGCTTTTCCTAGCTGGAAATATTCAAGCCGGTGATGAGCAAAAGGTCAATTTTGGGTCATGACCTTCCCGAGGTCCCGGCCCAACGTATGACACCTCGTTGGAAAGCTCACAACGAGGGGAGCACGCTCACAAAATTTCAGCCCTCTACACCCTTCCTAGCCGGAGTAATTCAAGGCGGTGGTGAGGGCATGGGTTTTTACCCTATACCCTTCCTAGCCGGAGTAATTCAAGGCGGTGGTGAGGGCATGGGTTTTTACCCTAACCCTAACCCTAACCTAACCTAACCCTAACCCTAACCTAACCCTAACCCTAACCCTAACCCTAACGTATGACACCTCGTTGGAAAGCTCACAACGAGGGGAGCACGCTCACAAAATTTCAGCCCTCTACACCCTTCCTAGCCGGAGTAATTCAAGGCGGTGGTGAGGGCATGGGTTTTTACCCTATACCATGTCCCCAACCCTAACGCTAACCCTAACCTATAACCAGTTCTGACCCTCCCCTCTGACTTCGACTAAGAGCCCAGCCGAGGGCCTAACCTTAACCAAACCCACTCACACCATTCACACCACACCCCCGCGTGGCCCTCCACCCGTTCCCAGCACTCCCGCTCCACAGCGCCACCTTCAGGTCGGCCCGGGTATTGCAAAAAAACACTTTCAAAGGGGTCCCGTCGACTCCAAATGGCCCGAACGCTCCTAAGCACTTTCCTGGAGCGGATTTGGCGGGAAACACTTTGGCAAATTTCACACCTCCGCACGCCCCATTGACTTACAATGGGGACCCCGACTCACCACAACTCCGGGACCGTAGCTCTCACTCGGACGTCGACCCTCTGCGGACAGCCCTCGGCGAGAGGAACAGGCTCACGAATCTCAGCGCCACGCTTTTCCTAGCTGGAAATATTCAAGCCGGTGATGAGCAAAGGTCAATTTTGGGTCATGACCTTCCCGAGTCCCGGCCCAACGTATGACACCTCGTTGGAAAGCTCACAACGAGGGGAGCACGCTCACAAAATTTCAGCCCTCTACACCCTTCCTAGCCGGAGTAATTCAAGGCGGTGGTGAGGGCATGGGTTTTTACCCTATACCATGTCCCCAACCCTAACGCTAACCCTAACCTATAACCAGTTCTGACCCTCCTCTGACTTCGACTAAGAGCCCAGCCGAGGGCCTAACCTTAACCAAACCCACTCACACCATTCACACCACACCCCGCGTGGCCCTCCACCCGTTCCCAGCACTCCCGCTCCACAGCGCCACCTTCAGGTCGGCCCGGGTATTGCAAAACACTTTCAAAGGGGGTCCCGTCGACTCCAAATGGCCCAAACGCTCCTAAGCACTTTCCTGGAGCGGATTTGGCGGGAAACACTTTGGCAAATTTCACACCTCCGCACGCCCCATTGACTTACAATGGGGACCCCGACTCACCACAACTGGGACCGTAGCTCTCACTCGGACGTACGACCCCTCTGCGGACAGCCCTCGGCGAGAGGAACAGGCTCACCGAATCTCAGCGCTCTACGCTTTTCCTAGCTGGAAATATTCAAGCCGGTGATGAGCAAAAGGTCAATTTTGGGTCATGACCTTCCCGAGGTCCCGGCCCAACGTATGACACCTCGTTGGAAAGCTCACAACGAGGGGAGCACGCTCACAAAATTTCAGCCCTCTACACCCTTCCTAGCCGGAGTAATTCAAGGCGGTGGTGAGGGCATGGGTTTTTACCCTATACCCTAACCCTAACCCTAACCCTAACCCTAACCCTAACCCTAACCCTAACCCTAACCTAACCCTAACCCTAACCCTAAATTTCACACCTCCGGCACGCCCCCATTGACTTACAATGGGGACCCCCGACTCACCACAACTCCGGGACCGTAGCTCTCACTCGGACGCACGACCCTCTGCGGACAGCCCTCGGCGAGGAACAGGCTCACCGAATCTCAGCGCTCACGCTTTTCCTAGCTGGAAATATTCAAGCCGGTGATGAGCAAAGGTCAATTTTGGGTCATGACCTTCCCGAGGTCCCGGCCCAACGTATGACACCTCGTTGGAAAGCTCACAACGAGGGGAGCACGCTCACAAAATTTCAGCCCTCTACACCCTTCCTAGCCGGAGTAATTCAAGGCGGTGGTGAGGGCATGGGTTTTTACCCTATACCATGTCCCCAACCCTAACGCTAACCCTAACCTATAACCAGTTCTGACCCTCCTCTGACTTCGACTAAGAGCCCAGCCGAGGGCCTAACCTTAACCAAACCCACTCACACCATTCACACCACACCCCGCGTGGCCCTCCACCCGTTCCCAGCACTCCCGCTCCACAGCGCCACCTTCAGGTCGGCCCGGTATTGCAAAAACACTTTCGGGGTCCGTCGACTCCAAATGGCCCGAACGCCTCCTAAGCACTTTCCTGGAGCGGATTTGGCGGGAAACACTTTGGCAAATTTCACACCTCCGCACGCCCCATTGACTTACAATGGGGACCCCGACTCACCACAACTCCGGGACCGTAGCTCTCACTCGGACGTACGACCCTCTGCGGACAGCCCTCGGCGAGAGGAACAGGCTCACGAATCTCAGCGCTCTACGCTTTTCCTAGCTGGAAATATGCCGGTGATGAGCAAAGGTCAATTTTGGGTCATGACCTTCCGAGGTCCCGGCCCAACGTATGACACCTCGTTGGAAAGCTCACAACGAGGGGAGCACGCTCACAAAATTTCAGCCCTCTACACCCTTCCTAGCCGGAGTAATTCAAGGCGGTGGTGAGGGCATGGGTTTTACCCTATACCATGTCCCCAACCCTAACGCTAACCCTAACCTATAACCAGTTCTGACCCTCCTCTGACTTCGACTAAGAGCCCAGCCGAGGGCCTAACCTTAACCAAACCCACTCACACCATTCACACCACACCCCGCGTGGCCCTCCACCCGTTCCCAGCACTCCGCTCCACAGCGCCACCTTCAGGTCGGCCCGGTATTGCAAAAACACTTTCAAAGGGGGTCCGTCGACTCAAATGGCCAGCGCGCTCCTAAGCACTTTCCTGGAGCGGATTTGGCGGGAAACACTTTGGCAAATTTCACACCTCCGCACGCCCCATTGACTTACAATGGGGACCCCGACTCACCACAACTCCGGGACCGTAGCTCTCACTCGGACGTACGACCCCTCTGCGGACAGCCCTCGGCGAGAGGAACAGGCTCACGAATCTCAGCGCTCTACGCTTTTCCTAGCTGGAAATATTCAAGCCGGTGATGAGCAAAAGGTCAATTTTGGGTCATGACCTTCCCGAGGTCCCGGCCCAACGTATGACACCTCGTTGGAAAGCTCACAACGAGGGGAGCACGCTCACAAAATTTCAGCCCTCTACACCCTTCCTAGCCGGAGTAATTCAAGGCGGTGGTGAGGGCATGGGTTTTTACCCTATACCATGTCCCCAACCCTAACGCTAACCCTAACCTATAACCAGTTCTGACCCTCCTCTGACTTCGACTAAGAGCCCAGCCGAGGGCCTAACCTTAACCAAACCCACTCACACCATTCACACCACACCCCGCGTGGCCCTCCACCCGTTCCCAGCACTCCCGCTCCACAGCGCCACCTTCAGGTCGGCCCGGTATTGCAAAAACACTTTCAAAGGGGGTCCGTCGACTCCAAATGGCCCAACGCGCTCCTAAGCACTTTCCCTGGAGCGGATTTGGCGGGAAACACTTTGGCAAATTTCACACCTCGCACGCCCCATTGACTTACAATGGGGACCCCCGACTCACCACAACTCCGGGACCGTAGCTCTCACTCGGACGTACGACCCCTCTGCGGACAGCCCTCGGCGAGAGGAACAGGCTCACCGAATCTCAGCGCTCTACGCTTTTCCTAGCTGGAAATATTCAAGCCGGTGATGAGCAAAAGGTCAATTTTGGGTCATGACCTTCCCGAGGTCCCGGCCCAACGTATGACACCTCGTTGGAAAGCTCACAACGAGGGGAGCACGCTCACAAAATTTCAGCCCTCTACACCCTTCCTAGCCGGAGTAATTCAAGGCGGTGGTGAGGGCATGGGTTTTACCCTATACCATGTCCCCAACCCTAACGCTAACCCTAACCTATAACCAGTTCTGACCCTCCCCTCTGACTTCGACTAAGAGCCCAGCCGAGGGCCTAACCTTAACCAAACCCACTCACACCATTCACACCACACCCCCGCGTGGCCCTCCACCCGTTCCCAGCACTCCCGCTCCACAGCGCCACCTTCAGGTCGGCCCGGGTATTGCAAAAAAACACTTTCAAAGGGGGGTCCCGTGACTCCAAATGGCCCGAAACGCGCTCCTAAGCACTTTCCCTGGAGCGGATTTGGCGGGAAACACTTTGGCAAATTTCACACCTCGCACGCCCCATTGACTTACAATGGGGACCCCCGACTCACCACAACTCCGGGACCGTAGCTCTCACTCGGACGTACGACCCCTCTGCGGACAGCCCTCGGCGAGAGGAACAGGCTCACCGAATCTCAGCGCTCTACGCTTTTCCTAGCTGGAAATATTCAAGCCGGTGATGAGCAAAAGGTCAATTTTGGGTCATGACCTTCCCGAGGTCCCGGCCCAACGTATGACACCTCGTTGGAAAGCTCACAACGAGGGGAGCACGCTCACAAAATTTCAGCCCTCTACACCCTTCCTAGCCGGAGTAATTCAAGGCGGTGGTGAGGGCATGGGTTTTTACCCTATACCCTAACCCTAACCCCAACCCCAACCCCAACCCCAACCCTAACCCTCTAACCCTCTAACCCTCTAACCCCCTAACCCCCTAACCCTCTAACCCCCTAACCCCCTAACCCTAACCCTAACCCTAACCCTAACCCTCCGGCACGCCCCCATTGACTTACAATGGGGACCCCCGACTCACCACAACTCCGGGACCGTAGCTCTCACTCGGACGTACGACCCCTCTGCGGACAGCCCTCGGCGAGAGGAACAGGCTCACCGAATCTCAGCGCTCTACGCTTTTCCTAGCTGGAAATATTCAAGCCGGTGATGAGCAAAAGGTCAATTTTGGGTCATGACCTTCCCGAGGTCCCGGCCCAACGTATGACACCTCGTTGGAAAGCTCACAACGAGGGGAGCACGCTCACAAAATTTCAGCCCTCTACACCCTTCCTAGCCGGAGTAATTCAAGGCGGTGGTGAGGGCATGGGTTTTTACCCTATACCATGTCCCCAACCCTAACCCTAACCTATAACCAGTTCTGACCCTCCTCTGACTTCGACTAAGAGCCCAGCCGAGGGCCTAACCTTAACCAAACCCACTCACACCATTCACACCACACCCCGCGTGGCCCTCCACCCGTTCCCAGCACTCCCGCTCCACAGCGCCACCTTCAGGTCGGCCCGGTATTGCAAAAACACTTTCAAAGGGGGTCCGTCGACTCCAAATGGCCCGAAACGCGCTCCTAAGCACTTTCCCTGGAGCGGATTTGGCGGGAAACACTTTGGCAAATTTCACACCTCGCACGCCCCATTGACTTACAATGGGGACCCCGACTCACCACAACTCCGGGACCGTAGCTCTCACTCGGACGCACGACCCCTCTGCGGACAGCCCTCGGCGAGAGAACAGGCTCACGAATCTCAGCGCTCACGCTTTTCCTAGCTGGAAATATTCAAGCCGGTGATGAGCAAAGGTCAATTTTGGGTCATGACCTTGCCGAGGTCCCGGCCCAACGTATGACACCTCGTTGGAAAGCTCACAACGAGGGGAGCACGCTCACAAAATTTCAGCCCTCTACACCCTTCCTAGCCGGAGTAATTCAAGGCGGTGGTGAGGGCATGGGTTTTACCCTATACCATGTCCCCAACCCTAACGCTAACCCTAACCTATAACCAGTTCTGACCCTCCCCTCTGACTTGACTAAGAGCCCAGCCGAGGGCCTAACCTTAACCAAACCCACTCACACCATTCACACCACACCCCGCGTGGCCCTCCACCCGTTCCCAGCACTCCCGCTCCACAGCGCCACCTTCAGGTCGGCCCGGTATTGCAAAAAACACTTTCAAAGGGGGTCCCGTCGACTCCAAATGGCCCGAACGCGCCCTAAGCACTTTCCTGGAGCGGATTTGGCGGGAAACACTTTGGCAAATTTCACACTCGCACGCCCCATTGACTTACAATGGGGACCCCGACTCACCACAACTCCGGGACCGTAGCTCTCACTCGGACGTACGACCCCTCTGCGGACAGCCCTCGGCGAGAGGAACAGGCTCACGAATCTCAGCGCTCACGCTTTTCCTAGCTGGAAATATTCAAGCCGGTGATGAGCAAAGGTCAATTTTGGGTCATGACCTTCCCGAGGTCCCGGCCCAACGTATGACACCTCGTTGGAAAGCTCACAACGAGGGGAGCACGCTCACAAAATTTCAGCCCTCTACACCCTTCCTAGCCGGAGTAATTCAAGGCGGTGGTGAGGGCATGGGTTTTACCCTATACCATGTCCCCAACCCTAACGCTAACCCTAACCTATAACCAGTTCTGACCCTCCTCTGACTTCGACTAAGAGCCCAGCCGAGGGCCTAACCTTAACCAAACCCACTCACACCATTCACACCACACCCCGCGTGGCCCTCCACCCGCTCCCAGCACTCCCGCTCCACAGCGCCACCTTCAGGTCGGCCCGGGTATTGCAAAAACACTTTCAAAGGGGGTCCCGTCGACTCCAAATGGCCCGAAACGCGCTCCTAAGCACTTTCCCTGGAGCGGATTTGGCGGGAAACACTTTGGCAAATTTCACACTCCGCACGCCCCATTGACTTACAATGGGGACCCCGACCCACCACAACTCCGGGACCGTAGCTCTCACTCGGACGCACGACCCCTCTGCGGACAGCCCTCGGCGAGAGGAACAGGCTCACGAATCTCAGCGCTCACGCTTTTCCTAGCTGGAAATATTCAAGCCGGTGATGAGCAAAGGTCAATTTTGGGTCATGACCTTCCCGAGGTCCCGGCCCAACGTATGACACCTCGTTGGAAAGCTCACAACGAGGGGAGCACGCTCACAAAATTTCAGCCCTCTACACCCTTCCTAGCCGGAGTAATTCAAGGCGGTGGTGAGGGCATGGGTTTACCCTATACCATGTCCCCAACCCTAACGCTAACCCTAACCTATAACCAGTTCTGACCCTCCCCTCTGACTTCGACTAAGAGCCCAGCCGAGGGCCTAACCTTAACCAAACCCACTCACACCATTCACACCACACCCCCGCGTGGCCCTCCACCCGTTCCCAGCACTCCCGCTCCACAGCGCCACCTTCAGGTCGGCCCGGTATTGCAAAAAAACACTTTCAAAGGGGTGTCCCGTCGACTCCAAATGGCCCGAAACGCGCTCCTAAGCACTTTCCCTGGAGCGGATTTGGCGGGGAAACACTTTGGCAAATTTCACACCTCCGGCACGCCCCCATTGACTTACAATGGGGACCCCCGACTCACCACAACTCCGGGACCGTAGCTCTCACTCGGACGTACGACCCCTCTGCGGACAGCCCTCGGCGAGGAACAGGCTCACGAATCTCAGCGCTCTACGCTTTTCCTAGCTGGAAATATTCAAGCCGGTGATGAGCAAAAGGTCAATTTTGGGTCATGACCTTCCCGAGGTCCCGGCCCAACGTATGACACCTCGTTGGAAAGCTCACAACGAGGGGAGCACGCTCACAAAATTTCAGCCCTCTACACCCTTCCTAGCCGGAGTAATTCAAGGCGGTGGTGAGGGCATGGGTTTTTACCCTATACCATGTCCCCAACCCTAACGCTAACCCTAACCTATAACCAGTTCTGACCCTCCTCTGACTTCGACTAAGAGCCCAGCCGAGGGCCTAACCTTAACCAAACCCACTCACACCATTCACACCACACCCCGCGTGGCCCTCCACCCGTTCCCAGCACTCCCGCTCCACAGCGCCACCTTCAGGTCGGCCCGGTATTGCAAAAACACTTTCAAAGGGGGTCCGTCGACTCCAAATGGCCCGAACGCGCTCCTAAGCACTTTCCTGGAGCGGATTTGGCGGGGAAACACTTTGGCAAATTTCACACCTCCGCACGCCCCATTGACTTACAATGGGGACCCCGACTCACCACAACTCCGGGACCGTAGCTCTCACTCGGACGTACGACCCCTCTGCGGACAGCCCTCGGCGAGAGGAACAGGCTCACCGAATCTCAGCGCTCACGCTTTTCCTAGCTGGAAATATTCAAGCCGGTGATGAGCAAAGGTCAATTTTGGGTCATGACCTTCCCGAGGTCCCGGCCCAACGTATGACACCTCGTTGGAAAGCTCACAACGAGGGGAGCACGCTCACAAAATTTCAGCCCTCTACACCCTTCCTAGCCGGAGTAATTCAAGGCGGTGGTGAGGGCATGGGTTTTACCCTATACCATGTCCCCAACCCTAACGCTAACCCTAACCTATAACCAGTTCTGACCCTCCCCTCTGACTTCGACTAAGAGCCCAGCCGAGGGCCTAACCTTAACCAAACCCACTCACACCATTCACACCACACCCCCGCGTGGCCCTCCACCCGTTCCCAGCACTCCCGCTCCACAGCGCCACCTTCAGGTCGGCCCGGTATTGCAAAAACACTTTCAAAGGGGTCCCGTCGACTCCAAATGGCCCGAAACGCGCTCCTAAGCACTTTCCTGGAGCGGATTTGGCGGGAAACACTTTGGCAAATTTCACACCTCGCACGCCCCATTGACTTACAATGGGGACCCCCGACTCACCACAACTCCGGGACCGTAGCTCTCACTCGGACGTACGACCCCTCTGCGGACAGCCCTCGGCGAGAGGAACAGGCTCACCGAATCTCAGCGCTCACGCTTTTCCTAGCTGGAAATATTCAAGCCGGTGATGAGCAAAGGTCAATTTTGGGTCATGACCTTCCCGAGGTCCCGGCCCAACGTATGACACCTCGTTGGAAAGCTCACAACGAGGGGAGCACGCTCACAAAATTTCAGCCCTCTACACCCTTCCTAGCCGCGGTGTGGTGAGGGCATGGGTTTTTACCCTATACCCTAACCCTAACCCTAACCCTAACCCTAACCCTAACCCTAACCCTAACCCTAACCTAACCCTAACCCTAACCCTAAATTTCACACTCCGCACGCCCCATTGACTTACAATGGGGACCCCGACTCACCACAACTCCGGGACCGTAGCTCTCACTCGGACGTCGACCCCTCTGCGGACAGCCCTCGGCGAGAGGAACAGGCTCACCGAATCTCAGCGCTCACGCTTTTCCTAGCTGGAAATATTCAAGCCGGTGATGAGCAAAGGTCAATTTTGGGTCATGACCTTCCCGAGGTCCCGGCCCAACGTATGACACCTCGTTGGAAAGCTCACAACGAGGGGAGCACGCTCACAAAATTTCAGCCCTCTACACCCTTCCTAGCCGGAGTAATTCAAGGCGGTGGTGAGGGCATGGGTTTTACCCTATACCATGTCCCCAACCCTAACGCTAACCCTAACCTATAACCAGTTCTGACCCTCCTCTGACTTCGACTAAGAGCCCAGCCGAGGGCCTAACCTTAACCAAACCCACTCACACCATTCACACCACACCCCGCGTGGCCCTCCACCCGTTCCCAGCACTCCCGCTCCACAGCGCCACCTTCAGGTCGGCCCGGTATTGCAAAAACACTTTCAAAGGGGTCCCGTCGACTCCAAATGGCCCGAAACGCGCTCCTAAGCACTTTCCCTGGAGCGGATTTGGCGGGAAACACTTTGGCAAATTTCACACCTCCGCACGCCCCATTGACTTACAATGGGGACCCCGACTCACCACAACTCCGGGACCGTAGCTCTCACTCGGACGCACGACCCTCTGCGGACAGCCCTCGGCGAGAGGAACAGGCTCACCGAATCTCAGCGCTCACGCTTTTCCTAGCTGGAAATATTCAAGCCGGTGATGAGCAAAGGTCAATTTTGGGTCATGACCTTCCCGAGGTCCCGGCCCAACGTATGACACCTCGTTGGAAAGCTCACAACGAGGGGAGCACGCTCACAAAATTTCAGCCCTCTACACCCTTCCTAGCCGGAGTAATTCAAGGCGGTGGTGAGGGCATGGGTTTTACCCTATACCATGTCCCCAACCCTAACGCTAACCCTAACCTATAACCAGTTCTGACCCTCCCCTCTGACTTCGACTAAGAGCCCAGCCGAGGGCCTAACCTTAACCAAACCCACTCACACCATTCACACCACACCCCGCGTGGCCCTCCACCCGTTCCCAGCACTCCCGCTCCACAGCGCCACCTTCAGGTCGGCCCGGGTATTGCAAAAACACTTTCAAAGGGGGTCCGTCGACTCCAAATGGCCCGAACGCGCTCCTAAGCACTTTCCTGGAGCGGATTTGGCGGGGAAACACTTTGGCAAATTTCACACCTCCGCACGCCCCATTGACTTACAATGGGGACCCCGACTCACCACAACTCCGGGACCGTAGCTCTCACTCGGACGTACGACCCCTCTGCGGACAGCCCTCGGCGAGGAACAGGCTCACCGAATCTCAGCGCTACGCTTTTCCTAGCTGGAAATATTCAAGCCGGTGATGAGCAAAGGTCAATTTTGGGTCATGACCTTCCCGAGGTCCCGGCCCAACGTATGACACCTCGTTGGAAAGCTCACAACGAGGGAGCACGCTCACAAAATTTCAGCCCTCTACACCCTTCCTAGCCGGAGTAATTCAAGGCGGTGGTGAGGGCATGGGTTTTTACCCTATACCATGTCCCCAACCCTAACGCTAACCCTAACCTATAACCAGTTCTGACCCTCCTCTGACTTCGACTAAGAGCCCAGCCGAGGGCCTAACCTTAACCAAACCCACTCACACCATTCACACCACACCCCGCGTGGCCCTCCACCCGTTCCCAGCACTCCCGCTCCACAGCGCCACCTTCAGGTCGGCCCGGGTATTGCAAAAACACTTTCAAAGGGGGTCCGTCGACTCCAAATGGCCCGAACGCGCTCCTAAGCACTTTCCTGGAGCGGATTTGGCGGGAAACACTTTGGCAAATTTCACACCTCCGCACGCCCCATTGACTTACAATGGGGACCCCGACTCACCACAACTCCGGGACCGTAGCTCTCACTCGGACGTACGACCCCTCTGCGGACAGCCCTCGGCGAGAGGAACAGGCTCACGAATCTCAGCGCCACGCTTTTCCTAGCTGGAAATATTCAAGCCGGTGATGAGCAAAAGGTCAATTTTGGGTCATGACCTTCCCGAGGTCCCGGCCCAACGTATGACACCTCGTTGGAAAGCTCACAACGAGGGGAGCACGCTCACAAAATTTCAGCCCTCTACACCCTTCCTAGCCGGAGTAATTCAAGGCGGTGGTGAGGGCATGGGTTTTTACCCTATACCATGTCCCCAACCCTAACGCTAACCCTAACCTATAACCAGTTCTGACCCTCCTCTGACTTCGACTAAGAGCCCAGCCGAGGGCCTAACCTTAACCAAACCCACTCACACCATTCACACCACACCCCGCGTGGCCCTCCACCCGTTCCCAGCACTCCCGCTCCACAGCGCCACCTTCAGGTCGGCCCGGTATTGCAAAAAACACTTTCAAAGGGGGTCCGTCGACTCCAAATGGCCCGAAACGCGCTCCTAAGCACTTTCCTGGAGCGGATTTGGCGGGAAACACTTTGGCAAATTTCACACTCGCACGCCCCATTGACTTACAATGGGGACCCCGACTCACCACAACTCCGGGACCGTAGCTCTCACTCGGACGTACGACCCCTCTGCGGACAGCCCTCGGCGAGGAACAGGCTCACCGAATCTCAGCGCTCACGCTTTTCCTAGCTGGAAATATTCAAGCCGGTGATGAGCAAAAGGTCAATTTTGGGTCATGACCTTCCCGAGGTCCCGGCCCAACGTATGACACCTCGTTGGAAAGCTCACAACGAGGGGAGCACGCTCACAAAATTTCAGCCCTCTACACCCTTCCTAGCCGGAGTAATTCAAGGCGGTGGTGAGGGCATGGGTTTTTACCCTATACCCTAACCCTAACCCCAACCCCAACCCCAACCCCAACCCTAACCCTCTAACCCTCTAACCCTCTAACCCCCTAACCCCCTAACCCTCTAACCCCCTAACCCCCTAACCCTAACCCTAACCCTAACCCTAACCCTCCGGCACGCCCCCATTGACTTACAATGGGGACCCCCGACTCACCACAACTCCGGGACCGTAGCTCTCACTCGGACGCACGACCCTCTGCGGACAGCCCTCGGCGAGAGGAACAGGCTCACCGAATCTCAGCGCTCACGCTTTTCCTAGCTGGAAATATTCAAGCCGGTGATGAGCAAAGGTCAATTTTGGGTCATGACCTTCCCGAGGTCCCGGCCCAACGTATGACACCTCGTTGGAAAGCTCACAACGAGGGGAGCACGCTCACAAAATTTCAGCCCTCTACACCCTTCCTAGCCGGAGTAATTCAAGGCGGTGGTGAGGGCATGGGTTTTACCCTATACCATGTCCCCAACCCTAACCCTAACCTATAACCAGTTCTGACCCTCCTCTGACTTCGACTAAGAGCCCAGCCGAGGGCCTAACCTTAACCAAACCCACTCACACCATTCACACCACACCCCGCGTGGCCCTCCACCCGTTCCCAGCACTCCCGCTCCACAGCGCCACCTTCAGGTCGGCCCGGGTATTGCAAAAACACTTTCAAAGGGGTCCGTCGACTCCAAATGGCCCAAACGCTCCTAAGCACTTTCCTGGAGCGGATTTGGCGGGAAACACTTTGGCAAATTTCACACCTCCGGCACGCCCCATTGACTTACAATGGGGACCCCGACTCACCACAACTCCGGGACCGTAGCTCTCTCACTCGGACGTACGACCCCTCTGCGGACAGCCCTCGGCGAGGAACAGGCTCACCGAATCTCAGCGCTCACGCTTTTCCTAGCTGGAAATATTCAAGCCGGTGATGAGCAAAGGTCAATTTTGGGTCATGACCTTGCCGAGGTCCCGGCCCAACGTATGACACCTCGTTGGAAAGCTCACAACGAGGGGAGCACGCTCACAAAATTTCAGCCCTCTACACCCTTCCTAGCCGGAGTAATTCAAGGCGGTGGTGAGGGCATGGGTTTTACCCTATACCATGTCCCCAACCCTAACGCTAACCCTAACCTATAACCAGTTCTGACCCTCCTCTGACTTCGACTAAGAGCCCAGCCGAGGGCCTAACCTTAACCAAACCCACTCACACCATTCACACCACACCCCGCGTGGCCCTCCACCCGTTCCCAGCACTCCCGCTCCACAGCGCCACCTTCAGGTCGGCCCGGTATTGCAAAAACACTTTCAAAGGGGGTCCCGTCGACTCCAAATGGCCCAAACGCGCTCCTAAGCACTTTCCTGGAGCGGATTTGGCGGGAAACACTTTGGCAAATTTCACACCTCCGCACGCCCCATTGACTTACAATGGGGACCCCGACTCACCACAACTCCGGGACCGTAGCTCTCACTCGGACGTACGACCCCTCTGCGGACAGCCCTCGGCGAGAGGAACAGGCTCACGAATCTCAGCGCTCACGCTTTTCCTAGCTGGAAATATTCAAGCCGGTGATGAGCAAAGGTCAATTTTGGGTCATGACCTTCCCGAGGTCCCGGCCCAACGTATGACACCTCGTTGGAAAGCTCACAACGAGGGGAGCACGCTCACAAAATTTCAGCCCTCTACACCCTTCCTAGCCGGAGTAATTCAAGGCGGTGGTGAGGGCATGGGTTTTTACCCTATACCATGTCCCCAACCCTAACGCTAACCCTAACCTATAACCAGTTCTGACCCTCCCCTCTGACTTCGACTAAGAGCCCAGCCGAGGGCCTAACCTTAACCAAACCCACTCACACCATTCACACCACACCCCCGCGTGGCCCTCCACCCGCTTCCCAGCACTCCCGCTCCACAGCGCCACCTTCAGGTCGGCCCGGGTATTGCAAAAACACTTTCAAAGGGGGTCCCGTCGACTCCAAATGGCCCGAACGCGCGCTCCTAAGCACTTTCCTGGAGCGGATTTGGCGGGAAACACTTTGGCAAATTTCACACCTCCGCACGCCCCATTGACTTACAATGGGGACCCCGACTCACCACAACTCCGGGACCGTAGCTCTCACTCGGACGCACGACCCTCTGCGGACAGCCCTCGGCGAGAGGAACAGGCTCACCGAATCTCAGCGCTCACGCTTTTCCTAGCTGGAAATATTCAAGCCGGTGATGAGCAAAGGTCAATTTTGGGTCATGACCTTCCCGAGGTCCCGGCCCAACGTATGACACCTCGTTGGAAAGCTCACAACGAGGGGAGCACGCTCACAAAATTTCAGCCCTCTACACCCTTCCTAGCCGGAGTAATTCAAGGCGGTGGTGAGGGCATGGGTTTTTACCCTATACCATGTCCCCAACCCTAACGCTAACCCTAACCTATAACCAGTTCTGACCCTCCCCTCTGACTTCGACTAAGAGCCCAGCCGAGGGCCTAACCTTAACCAAACCCACTCACACCATTCACACCACACCCCCGCGTGGCCCTCCACCCGTTCCCAGCACTCCCGCTCCACAGCGCCACCTTCAGGTCGGCCCGGTATTGCAAAAAACACTTTCAAAGGGGGTCCCGTCGACTCCAAATGGCCCAACGCGCTCCTAAGCACTTTCCTGGAGCGGATTTGGCGGGAAACACTTTGGCAAATTTCACACCGCACGCCCCATTGACTTACAATGGGGACCCCGACTCACCACAACTCCGGGACCGTAGCTCTCACTCGGACGTCACGACCCCTCTGCGGACAGCCCTCGGCGAGGAACAGGCTCACCGAATCTCAGCGCTCACGCTTTTCCTAGCTGGAAATATTCAAGCCGGTGATGAGCAAAGGTCAATTTTGGGTCATGACCTTCCCGAGGTCCCGGCCCAACGTATGACACCTCGTTGGAAAGCTCACAACGAGGGGAGCACGCTCACAAAATTTCAGCCCTCTACACCCTTCCTAGCCGGAGTAATTCAAGGCGGTGGTGAGGGCATGGGTTTTACCCTATACCATGTCCCCAACCCTAACGCTAACCCTAACCTATAACCAGTTCTGACCCTCCTCTGACTTCGACTAAGAGCCCAGCCGAGGGCCTAACCTTAACCAAACCCACTCACACCATTCACACCACACCCCGCGTGGCCCTCCACCCGCTCCCAGCACTCCCGCTCCACAGCGCCACCTTCAGGTCGGCCCGGTATTGCAAAAACACTTTCAAAGGGGGTCCCGTCGACTCCAAATGGCCCGAACGCGCTCCTAAGCACTTTCCTGGAGCGGATTTGGCGGGAAACACTTTGGCAAATTTCACACCTCCGCACGCCCCATTGACTTACAATGGGGACCCCGACTCACCACAACTCCGGGACCGTAGCTCTCACTCGGACGTCGACCCTCTGCGGACAGCCCTCGGCGAGAGGAACAGGCTCACGAATCTCAGCGCTCACGCTTTTCCTAGCTGGAAATATTCAAGCCGGTGATGAGCAAAGGTCAATTTTGGGTCATGACCTTCCCGAGGTCCCGGCCCAACGTATGACACCTCGTTGGAAAGCTCACAACGAGGGGAGCACGCTCACAAAATTTCAGCCCTCTACACCCTTCCTAGCCGGAGTAATTCAAGGCGGTGGTGAGGGCATGGGTTTTACCCTATACCATGTCCCCAACCCTAACGCTAACCCTAACCTATAACCAGTTCTGACCCTCCTCTGACTTCGACTAAGAGCCCAGCCGAGGGCCTAACCTTAACCAAACCCACTCACACCATTCACACCACACCCCGCGTGGCCCTCCACCCGTTCCCAGCACTCCCGCTCCACAGCGCCACCTTCAGGTCGGCCCGGTATTGCAAAAACACTTTCAAAGGGGGTCCTGCGACTCCAAATGGCCCGAAACGCGCTCCTAAGCACTTTCCTGGAGCGGATTTGGCGGGAAACACTTTGGCAAATTTCACACCTCCGCACGCCCCATTGACTTACAATGGGGACCCCGACTCACCACAACTCCGGGACCGTAGCTCTCACTCGGACGCACGACCTCTGCGGACAGCCCTCGGCGAGAGGAACAGGCTCACCGAATCTCAGCGCTCACGCTTTTCCTAGCTGGAAATATTCAAGCCGGTGATGAGCAAAAGGTCAATTTTGGGTCATGACCTTCCCGAGGTCCCGGCCCAACGTATGACACCTCGTTGGAAAGCTCACAACGAGGGGAGCACGCTCACAAAATTTCAGCCCTCTACACCCTTCCTAGCCGGAGTAATTCAAGGCGGTGGTGAGGGCATGGGTTTTAAACCCTAACCTAACCCTAACCCTAACCCTAACCCTAACCCTAACCCTAACCCTAACCCTAACCCTAACCCTAACCCTAACCCTAACCCTAACCCTAACCCTAACCCTAACCCTAACCCTAACCCTAACCCTAACCCTAACCCTAACCCTAACCCTAACCCTAACCAAATTTATTTAAAACAAAAAATAGGGTTAAGGGAATTGGATTTAAAAGGGGAAAACATAGGCAAACAGAAACTTAAAAGCAAAGTACCGTTAAAACCGAAAGTACCGTGACTAAGCTCCGCCTGCCAGTGAGAGTATAAAAGCCACTCCACTGAGCAAGAACTCTCATTCCCCTCGGACAGTGTGCGCGACCTGATGAAGACACAAAGAAGTCGAAACGTTGTCCAGGCGCACTGTCCACTTCTGCATGCAAACCTAAAAGAGAGAGAAAGAAAAATTAAAAACCACAAAAAATAGCAAAATAAAAACTACAAAAATAGAAAAGAAAACCTAAAATTGATGTACTTACCATACCAAAATATGGAGAATGACTGGTCCATGGAGTGCTAAGGACAAAACCGTCCACACACCATGGAACACGATGTTTGGAGACCTGGGGTCTGATGAAGAGGGCCCGTGCACCACTGTTCCCTTTCAGGGGACAGTTTTCTTACCTCCTCCCTAACCAGCCAGTGCCTCCATCGGATCCTGGGTCACCGTAATTTTTCTGATAGTCCCATATGGAACCCTGGCCCCAACCTTAACCTGAGTGGGACCTGGCCCTAACCTTAACCAGTGTAAGTAGAACAAAATGCTTCTACAATAATTGGAATTGGTCATGCAGGACAAAATGCTTCTGCCACAGTAGGACAAAATGCTTCTACTCCAAATCGGAAATATATGCAGGACAAAATGCTTCTGCCACAGTAGGACAAAATGCTTCTACTTTAAATTAAAAATAAAAGACCACAAGTAGGACAAAATGCTTCTACCACCAAATTTATTTAAAACAAAAATAGGGTTAAGGAATTGGATTTAAAAGGGGAAAACATAGGCAAACAGAAACTTAAAAGCAAAGTACCGTTAAAACCGAAAGTACCGTGACTAAGCTCCGCCTGCCAGTGAGAGTATAAAAGCCACTCCACTGAGCAAGAACTCTCATTCCTCGGACAGTGTGCGCGACCTGATGAAGACACAAAGAAGTCGAAACGTTGTCCAGGCGCACTGTCCACTTCGCATGCAAACCTAAAAGAGAGAGAAAGAAAAATTAAAAACCACAAAAATAGCAAAATAAAAACTACAAAAATAGAAAAGCAAACCTAAAATTGATGTACTTACCATACCAAAATATGGAGAATGACTGGTCCATGGAGTGCTAAGGACAAAACCGTCCACACACCATGGAACACGATGTTTGGAGACCTGGGGTCTGATGAAGAGGGCCCGTGCACCACTGTTCCCTTTCAGGGGACAGTTTTCTTACCTCCTCCCTAACCAGCCAGTGCCTCCATCGGATCCTGGGTCACCGTAATTTTTCTGATAGTCCCATATGGAACCCTGGCCCCAACCTTAACCTGAGTGGGACCTGGCCCTAACCTTAACCAGTGTAAGTAGAACAAAATGCTTCTACAATAATTGGAATTGGTCATGCAGGACAAAATGCTTCTGCCACAGTAGGACAAAATGCTTCTACTCCAAATCGGAAATATATGCAGGACAAAATGCTTCTGCCACAGTAGGACAAAATGCTTCTACTTTAAATTAAAAATAAAAGACCACAAGTAGGACAAAATGCTTCTACCACCAAATTTATTTAAAACAAAAATAGGGTTAAGGAATTGGATTTAAAAGGGGAAAACATAGGCAAACAGAAACTTAAAAGCAAAGTACCGTTAAAACCGAAAGTACCGTGACTAAGCTCCGCCTGCCAGTGAGAGTATAAAAGCCACTCCACTGAGCAAGAACTCTCATTCCTCGGACAGTGTGCGCGACCTGATGAAGACACAAAGAAGTAAACGTTGTCCAGGCGCACTGTCCACTTCGCATGCAAACCTAAAAGAGAGAGAAAGAAAAATTAAAAACCACAAAAATAGCAAAATAAAAAACTACAAAAATAGAAAAGAAAACCTAAAATTGATGTACTTACCATACCAAAATATGGAGAATGACTGGTCCATGGAGTGCTAAGGACAAAACCGTCCACACACCATGGAACACGATGTTTGGAGACCTGGGGTCTGATGAAGAGGGCCCGTGCACCACTGTTCCCTTTCAGGGGACAGTTTTCTTACCTCCTCCCTAACCAGCCAGTGCCTCCATCGGATCCTGGGTCACCGTAATTTTTCTGATAGTCCCATATGGAACCCTGGCCCCAACCTTAACCTGAGTGGGACCTGGCCCTAACCTTAACCAGTGTAAGTAGAACAAAATGCTTCTACAATAATTGGAATTGGTCATGCAGGACAAAATGCTTCTGCCACAGTAGGACAAAATGCTTCTACTCCAAATCGGAAATATATGCAGGACAAAATGCTTCTGCCACAGTAGGACAAAATGCTTCTACTTTAAATTAAAAATAAAAGACCACAAGTAGGACAAAATGCTTCTACCACCAAATTTATTTAAAACAAAAAATAGGGTTAAGGGAATTGGATTTAAAAGGGGAAAACATAGGCAAACAGAAACTTAAAAGCAAAGTACCGTTAAAACCGAAAGTACCGTGACTAAGCTCCGCCTGCCAGTGAGAGTATAAAGCCACTCCACTGAGCAAGAACTCTCATTCCCCTCGGACAGTGTGCGCGACCTGATGAAGACACAAAGAAGTCGAAACGTTGTCCAGGCGCACTGTCCACTTCGCATGCAAACCTAAAAGAGAGAGAAAGAAAAAATTAAAAACCACAAAAAAATAGCAAAATAAAAACTACAAAAATAGAAAAGAAAACCTAAAATTGATGTACTTACCATACCAAAATATGGAGAATGACTGGTCCATGGAGTGCTAAGGACAAAACCGTCCACACACCATGGAACACGATGTTTGGAGACCTGGGGTCTGATGAAGAGGGCCGTGCACCACTGTTCC
This sequence comes from Neodontobutis hainanensis, assembly GCA_024349245.1. Lineage (NCBI taxonomy): Eukaryota > Metazoa > Chordata > Actinopteri > Gobiiformes > Odontobutidae > Neodontobutis > Neodontobutis hainanensis. Next base: position 19,951,819 of record JALDNG010000002.1, on the reverse strand, counting down.
CTTTCAGGGGACAGTTTTCTTACCTCCTCCCTAACCAGCCAGTGCCTCCATCGGATCCTGGGTCACCGTAATTTTTCTGATAGTCCCATATGGAACCCTGGCCCCAACCTTAACCTGAGTGGGACCTGGCCCTAACCTTAACCAGTGTAAGTAGAACAAAATGCTTCTACAATAATTGGAATTGGTCATGCAGGACAAAATGCTTCTGCCACAGTAGGACAAAATGCTTCTACTCCAAATCGGAAATATATGCAGGACAAAATGCTTCTGCCACAGTAGGACAAAATGCTTCTACTTTAAATTAAAAATAAAAGACCACAAGTAGGACAAAATGCTTCTACCACCAAATTTATTTAAAACAAAAATAGGGTTAAGGGAATTGGATTTAAAAGGGGAAAACATAGGCAAACAGAAACTTAAAAGCAAAGTACCGTTAAAACCGAAAGTACCGTGACTAAGCTCCGCCTGCCAGTGAGAGTATAAAAGCCACTCCACTGAGCAAGAACTCTCATTCCCTCGGACAGTGTGCGCGACCTGATGAAGACACAAAGAAGTCGAACGTTGTCCAGGCGCACTGTCCACTTCGCATGCAAACCTAAAAGAGAGAGAAAGAAAAATTAAAAACCACAAAAAATAGCAAAATAAAAACTACAAAAATAGAAAAGAAAACCTAAAATTGATGTACTTACCATACCAAAATATGGAGAATGACTGGTCCATGGAGTGCTAAGGACAAAACCGTCCACACACCATGGAACACGATGTTTGGAGACCTGGGGTCTGATGAAGAGGGCCCGTGCACCACTGTTCCCTTTCAGGGGACAGTTTTCTTACCTCCTCCCTAACCAGCCAGTGCCTCCATCGGATCCTGGGTCACCGTAATTTTTTCTGATAGTCCCATATGGAACCCTGGCCCCAACCTTAACCTGAGTGGGACCTGGCCCTAACCTTAACCAGTGTAAGTAGAACAAAATGCTTCTACAATAATTGGAATTGGTCATGCAGGACAAAATGCTTCTGCCACAGTAGGACAAAATGCTTCTACTCCAAATCGGAAATATATGCAGGACAAAATGCTTCTGCCACAGTAGGACAAAATGCTTCTACTTTAAATTAAAAATAAAAGACCACAAGTAGGACAAAATGCTTCTACCACCAAATTTATTTAAAACAAAAAATAGGGTTAAGGGAATTGGATTTAAAAGGGGAAAACATAGGCAAACAGAAACTTAAAAGCAAAGTACCGTTAAAACCGAAAGTACCGTGACTAAGCTCCGCCTGCCAGTGAGAGTATAAAAGCCACTCCACTGAGCAAGAACTCTCATTCCCCTCGGACAGTGTGCGCGACCTGATGAAGACACAAAGAAGTCGAAACGTTGTCCAGGCGCACTGTCCACTTCGCATGCAAACCTAAAAGAGAGAGAAAGAAAAAATTAAAAACCACAAAAAATAGCAAAATAAAAACTACAAAAATAGAAAAGAAAACCTAAAATTGATGTACTTACCATACCAAAATATGGAGAATGACTGGTCCATGGAGTGCTAAGGACAAAACCGTCCACACACCATGGAACACGATGTTTGGAGACCTGGGGTCTGATGAAGAGGGCCCGTGCACCACTGTTCCCTTTCAGGGGACAGTTTTCTTACCTCCTCCCTAACCAGCCAGTGCCTCCATCGGATCCTGGGTCACCGTAATTTTTCTAATAGTCCCATATGGAACCCTGGCCCCAACCTTAACCTGAGTGGGACCTGGCCCTAACCTTAACCAGTGTAAGTAGAACAAAATGCTTCTACAATAATTGGAATTGGTCATGCAGGACAAAATGCTTCTGCCACAGTAGGACAAAATGCTTCTACTCCAAATCGGAAATATATGCAGGACAAAATGCTTCTGCCACAGTAGGACAAAATGCTTCTACTTTAAATTAAAAATAAAAGACCACAAGTAGGACAAAATGCTTCTACCACCAAATTTATTTAAAACAAAAATAGGGTTAAGGGAATTGGATTTAAAAGGGGAAAACATAGGCAAACAGAAACTTAAAAGCAAAGTACCGTTAAAACCGAAAGTACCGTGACTAAGCTCCGCCTGCCAGTGAGAGTATAAAAGCCACTCCACTGAGCAAGAACTCTCATTCCTCGGACAGTGTGCGCGACCTGATGAAGACACAAAGAAGTCGAAACGTTGTCCAGGCGCACTGTCCACTTCGCATGCAAACCTAAAAGAGAGAGAAAGAAAAATTAAAAACCACAAAAAAATAGCAAAATAAAAACTACAAAAATAGAAAAGAAAACCTAAAATTGATGTACTTACCATACCAAAATATGGAGAATGACTGGTCCATGGAGTGCTAAGGACAAAACCGTCCACACACCATGGAACACGATGTTTGGAGACCTGGGGTCTGATGAAGAGGGCCCGTGCACCACTGTTCCCTTTCAGGGGACAGTTTTCTTACCTCCTCCCTAACCAGCCAGTGCCTCCATCGGATCCTGGGTCACCGTAATTTTTTCTGATAGTCCCATATGGAACCCTGGCCCCAACCTTAACCTGAGTGGGACCTGGCCCTAACCTTAACCAGTGTAAGTAGAACAAAATGCTTCTACAATAATTGGAATTGGTCATGCAGGACAAAATGCTTCTGCCACAGTAGGACAAAATGCTTCTACTCCAAATCGGAAATATATGCAGGACAAAATGCTTCTGCCACAGTAGGACAAAATGCTTCTACTTTAAATTAAAAATAAAAGACCACAAGTAGGACAAAATGCTTCTACCACCAAATTTATTTAAAACAAAAAATAGGGTTAAGGGAATTGGATTTAAAAGGGGAAAACATAGGCAAACAGAAACTTAAAAGCAAAGTACCGTTAAAACCGAAAGTACCGTGACTAAGCTCCGCCTGCCAGTGAGAGTATAAAAGCCACTCCACTGAGCAAGAACTCTCATTCCCCTCGGACAGTGTGCGCGACCTGATGAAGACACAAAGAAGTCGAAACGTTGTCCAGGCGCACTGTCCACTTCGCATGCAAACCTAAAAGAGAGAGAAAGAAAAAATTAAAAACCACAAAAAAATAGCAAAATAAAAAACTACAAAAATAGAAAAGAAAACCTAAAATTGATGTACTTACCATACCAAAATATGGAGAATGACTGGTCCATGGAGTGCTAAGGACAAAACCGTCCACACACCATGGAACACGATGTTTGGAGACCTGGGGTCTGATGAAGAGGGCCCGTGCACCACTGTTCCCTTTCAGGGGACAGTTTTCTTACCTCCTCCCTAACCAGCCAGTGCCTCCATCGGATCCTGGGTCACCGTAATTTTTTCTGATAGTCCCATATGGAACCCTGGCCCCAACCTTAACCTGAGTGGGACCTGGCCCTAACCTTAACCAGTGTAAGTAGAACAAAATGCTTCTACAATAATTGGAATTGGTCATGCAGGACAAAATGCTTCTGCCACAGTAGGACAAAATGCTTCTACTCCAAATCGGAAATATATGCAGGACAAAATGCTTCTGCCACAGTAGGACAAAATGCTTCTACTTTAAATTAAAAATAAAAGACCACAAGTAGGACAAAATGCTTCTACCACCAAATTTATTTAAAACAAAAATAGGGTTAAGGGAATTGGATTTAAAAGGGGAAAACATAGGCAAACAGAAACTTAAAAGCAAAGTACCGTTAAAACCGAAAGTACCGTGACTAAGCTCCGCCTGCCAGTGAGAGTATAAAAGCCACTCCACTGAGCAAGAACTCTCATTCCCCTCGGACAGTGTGCGCGACCTGATGAAGACACAAAGAAGTAAACGTTGTCCAGGCGCACTGTCCACTTCGCATGCAAACCTAAAAGAGAGAGAAAGAAAAATTAAAAACCACAAAAAATAGCAAAATAAAAACTACAAAAATAGAAAAGAAAACCTAAAATTGATGTACTTACCATACCAAAATATGGAGAATGACTGGTCCATGGAGTGCTAAGGACAAAACCGTCCACACACCATGGAACACGATGTTTGGAGACCTGGGGTCTGATGAAGAGGGCCGTGCACCACTGTTCCCTTTCAGGGGACAGTTTTCTTACCTCCTCCCTAACCAGCCAGTGCCTCCATCGGATCCTGGGTCACCGTAATTTTTCTGATAGTCCCATATGGAACCCTGGCCCCAACCTTAACCTGAGTGGGACCTGGCCCTAACCTTAACCAGTGTAAGTAGAACAAAATGCTTCTACAATAATTGGAATTGGTCATGCAGGACAAAATGCTTCTGCCACAGTAGGACAAAATGCTTCTACTCCAAATCGGAAATATATGCAGGACAAAATGCTTCTGCCACAGTAGGACAAAATGCTTCTACTTTAAATTAAAAATAAAAGACCACAAGTAGGACAAAATGCTTCTACCACCAAATTTATTTAAAACAAAAATAGGGTTAAGGGAATTGGATTTAAAAGGGAAAACATAGGCAAACAGAAACTTAAAAGCAAAGTACCGTTAAAACCGAAAGTACCGTGACTAAGCTCCGCCTGCCAGTGAGAGTATAAAAGCCACTCCACTGAGCAAGAACTCTCATTCCTCGGACAGTGTGCGCGACCTGATGAAGACACAAAGAAGTCGAAACGTTGTCCAGGCGCACTGTCCACTTCGCATGCAAACCTAAAAGAGAGAGAAAGAAAAAATTAAAAACCACAAAAAAATAGCAAAATAAAAACTACAAAAATAGAAAAGAAAACCTAAAATTGATGTACTTACCATACCAAAATATGGAGAATGACTGGTCCATGGAGTGCTAAGGACAAAACCGTCCACACACCATGGAACACGATGTTTGGAGACCTGGGGTCTGATGAAGAGGGCCTGCACCACTGTTCCCTTTCAGGGGACAGTTTTCTTACCTCCTCCCTAACCAGCCAGTGCCTCCATCGGATCCTGGGTCACCGTAATTTTTTCTGATAGTCCCATATGGAACCCTGGCCCCAACCTTAACCTGAGTGGGACCTGGCCCTAACCTTAACCAGTGTAAGTAGAACAAAATGCTTCTACAATAATTGGAATTGGTCATGCAGGACAAAATGCTTCTGCCACAGTAGGACAAAATGCTTCTACTCCAAATCGGAAATATATGCAGGACAAAATGCTTCTGCCACAGTAGGACAAAATGCTTCTACTTTAAATTAAAAATAAAAGACCACAAGTAGGACAAAATGCTTCTACCACCAAATTTATTTAAAACAAAAAATAGGGTTAAGGGAATTGGATTTAAAAGGGGAAAACATAGGCAAACAGAAACTTAAAAGCAAAGTACCGTTAAAACCGAAAGTACCGTGACTAAGCTCCGCCTGCCAGTGAGAGTATAAAAGCCACTCCACTGAGCAAGAACTCTCATTCCTCGGACAGTGTGCGACCTGATGAAGACACAAAGAAGTCGAAACGTTGTCCAGGCGCACTGTCCACTTCGCATGCAAACCTAAAAGAGAGAGAAAGAAAAATTAAAAACCACAAAAAAATAGCAAAATAAAAACTACAAAAATAGAAAAGCAAACCTAAAATTGATGTACTTACCATACCAAAATATGGAGAATGACTGGTCCATGGAGTGCTAAGGACAAAACCGTCCACACACCATGGAACACGATGTTTGGAGACCTGGGGTCTGATGAAGAGGGCCTGCACCACTGTTCCCTTTCAGGGGACAGTTTTCTTACCTCCTCCCTAACCAGCCAGTGCCTCCATCGGATCCTGGGTCACCGTAATTTTTCTGATAGTCCCATATGGAACCCTGGCCCCAACCTTAACCTGAGTGGGACCTGGCCCTAACCTTAACCAGTGTAAGTAGAACAAAATGCTTCTACAATAATTGGAATTGGTCATGCAGGACAAAATGCTTCTGCCACAGTAGGACAAAATGCTTCTACTCCAAATCGGAAATATATGCAGGACAAAATGCTTCTGCCACAGTAGGACAAAATGCTTCTACTTTAAATTAAAAATAAAAGACCACAAGTAGGACAAAATGCTTCTACCACCAAATTTATTTAAAACAAAAATAGGGTTAAGGGAATTGGATTTAAAAGGGGAAAACATAGGCAAACAGAAACTTAAAAGCAAAGTACCGTTAAAACCGAAAGTACCGTGACTAAGCTCCGCCTGCCAGTGAGAGTATAAAAGCCACTCCACTGAGCAAGAACTCTCATTCCTCGGACAGTGTGCGCGACCTGATGAAGACACAAAGAAGTCGAAACGCGTTGTCCAGGCGCACTGTCCACTTCGCATGCAAACCTAAAAGAGAGAGAAAGAAAAATTAAAAACCACAAAAAATAGCAAAATAAAAACTACAAAAATAGAAAAGAAAACCTAAAATTGATGTACTTACCATACCAAAATATGGAGAATGACTGGTCCATGGAGTGCTAAGGACAAAACCGTCCACACACCATGGAACACGATGTTTGGAGACCTGGGGTCTGATGAAGAGGGCCGTGCACCACTGTTCCCTTTCAGGGGACAGTTTTCTTACCTCCTCCCTAACCAGCCAGTGCCTCCATCGGATCCTGGGTCACCGTAATTTTTCTGATAGTCCCATATGGAACCCTGGCCCCAACCTTAACCTGAGTGGGACCTGGCCCTAACCTTAACCAGTGTAAGTAGAACAAAATGCTTCTACAATAATTGGAATTGGTCATGCAGGACAAAATGCTTCTGCCACAGTAGGACAAAATGCTTCTACTCCAAATCGGAAATATATGCAGGACAAAATGCTTCTGCCACAGTAGGACAAAATGCTTCTACTTTAAATTAAAAATAAAAGACCACAAGTAGGACAAAATGCTTCTACCACCAAATTTATTTAAAACAAAAAATAGGGTTAAGGGAATTGGATTTAAAAGGGGAAAACATAGGCAAACAGAAACTTAAAAGCAAAGTACCGTTAAAACCGAAAGTACCGTGACTAAGCTCCGCCTGCCAGTGAGAGTATAAAAGCCACTCCACTGAGCAAGAACTCTCATTCCCCTCGGACAGTGTGCGCGACCTGATGAAGACACAAAGAAGTCGAAACGTTGTCCAGGCGCACTGTCCACTTCGCATGCAAACCTAAAAGAGAGAGAAAGAAAAAATTAAAAACCACAAAAAAATAGCAAAATAAAAAACTACAAAAATAGAAAAGAAAACCTAAAATTGATGTACTTACCATACCAAAATATGGAGAATGACTGGTCCATGGAGTGCTAAGGACAAAACCGTCCACACACCATGGAACACGATGTTTGGAGACCTGGGGTCTGATGAAGAGGGCCCGTGCACCACTGTTCCCTTTCAGGGGACAGTTTTCTTACCTCCTCCCTAACCAGCCAGTGCCTCCATCGGATCCTGGGTCACCGTAATTTTTTCTGATAGTCCCATATGGAACCCTGGCCCCAACCTTAACCTGAGTGGGACCTGGCCCTAACCTTAACCAGTGTAAGTAGAACAAAATGCTTCTACAATAATTGGAATTGGTCATGCAGGACAAAATGCTTCTGCCACAGTAGGACAAAATGCTTCTACTCCAAATCGGAAATATATGCAGGACAAAATGCTTCTGCCACAGTAGGACAAAATGCTTCTACTTTAAATTAAAAATAAAAGACCACAAGTAGGACAAAATGCTTCTACCACCAAATTTATTTAAAACAAAAAATAGGGTTAAGGGAATTGGATTTAAAAGGGGAAAACATAGGCAAACAGAAACTTAAAAGCAAAGTACCGTTAAAACCGAAAGTACCGTGACTAAGCTCCGCCTGCCAGTGAGAGTATAAAAGCCACTCCACTGAGCAAGAACTCTCATTCCTCGGACAGTGTGCGCGACCTGATGAAGACACAAAGAAGTCGAAACGTTGTCCAGGCGCACTGTCCACTTCGCATGCAAACCTAAAAGAGAGAGAAAGAAAAATTAAAAACCACAAAAAATAGCAAAATAAAAAACTACAAAAATAGAAAAGAAAACCTAAAATTGATGTACTTACCATACCAAAATATGGAGAATGACTGGTCCATGGAGTGCTAAGGACAAAACCGTCCACACACCATGGAACACGATGTTTGGAGACCTGGGGTCTGATGAAGAGGGCCCGTGCACCACTGTTCCCTTTCAGGGGACAGTTTTCTTACCTCCTCCTAACCAGCCAGTGCCTCCATCGGATCCTGGGTCACCGTAATTTTTTCTGATAGTCCCATATGGAACCCTGGCCCCAACCTTAACCTGAGTGGGACCTGGCCCTAACCTTAACCAGTGTAAGTAGAACAAAATGCTTCTACAATAATTGGAATTGGTCATGCAGGACAAAATGCTTCTGCCACAGTAGGACAAAATGCTTCTACTCCAAATCGGAAATATATGCAGGACAAAATGCTTCTGCCACAGTAGGACAAAATGCTTCTACTTTAAATTAAAAATAAAAGACCACAAGTAGGACAAAATGCTTCTACCACCAAATTTATTTAAAACAAAAAATAGGGTTAAGGGAATTGGATTTAAAAGGGGAAAACATAGGCAAACAGAAACTTAAAAGCAAAGTACCGTTAAAACCGAAAGTACCGTGACTAAGCTCCGCCTGCCAGTGAGAGTATAAAAGCCACTCCACTGAGCAAGAACTCTCATTCCCCTCGGACAGTGTGCGCGACCTGATGAAGACACAAAGAAGTCGAAACGTTGTCCAGGCGCACTGTCCACTTCGCATGCAAACCTAAAAGAGAGAGAAAGAAAAAATTAAAAACCACAAAAAATAGCAAAATAAAAACTACAAAAATAGAAAAGAAAACCTAAAATTGATGTACTTACCATACCAAAATATGGAGAATGACTGGTCCATGGAGTGCTAAGGACAAAACCGTCCACACACCATGGAACACGATGTTTGGAGACCTGGGGTCTGATGAAGAGGGTGCACCACTGTTCCCTTTCAGGGGACAGTTTTCTTACCTCCTCCCTAACCAGCCAGTGCCTCCATCGGATCCTGGGTCACCGTAATTTTTCTAATAGTCCCATATGGAACCCTGGCCCCAACCTTAACCTGAGTGGGACCTGGCCCTAACCTTAACCAGTGTAAGTAGAACAAAATGCTTCTACAATAATTGGAATTGGTCATGCAGGACAAAATGCTTCTGCCACAGTAGGACAAAATGCTTCTACTCCAAATCGGAAATATATGCAGGACAAAATGCTTCTGCCACAGTAGGACAAAATGCTTCTACTTTAAATTAAAAATAAAAGACCACAAGTAGGACAAAATGCTTCTACCACCAAATTTATTTAAAACAAAAATAGGGTTAAGGAATTGGATTTAAAAGGGGAAAACATAGGCAAACAGAAACTTAAAAGCAAAGTACCGTTAAAACCGAAAGTACCGTGACTAAGCTCCTGCCAGTGAGAGTATAAAAGCCACTCCACTGAGCAAGAACTCTCATTCCTCGGACAGTGTGCGACCTGATGAAGACACAAAGAAGTAAACGTTGTCCAGGCGCACTGTCCACTTCGCATGCAAACCTAAAAGAGAGAGAAAGAAAAATTAAAAACCACAAAAAATAGCAAAATAAAAACTACAAAAATAGAAAAGAAAACCTAAAATTGATGTACTTACCATACCAAAATATGGAGAATGACTGGTCCATGGAGTGCTAAGGACAAAACCGTCCACACACCATGGAACACGATGTTTGGAGACCTGGGGTCTGATGAAGAGGGCCGTGCACCACTGTTCCCTTTCAGGGGACAGTTTTCTTACCTCCTCCCTAACCAGCCAGTGCCTCCATCGGATCCTGGGTCACCGTAATTTTTCTGATAGTCCCATATGGAACCCTGGCCCCAACCTTAACCTGAGTGGGACCTGGCCCTAACCTTAACCAGTGTAAGTAGAACAAAATGCTTCTACAATAATTGGAATTGGTCATGCAGGACAAAATGCTTCTGCCACAGTAGGACAAAATGCTTCTACTCCAAATCGGAAATATATGCAGGACAAAATGCTTCTGCCACAGTAGGACAAAATGCTTCTACTTTAAATTAAAAATAAAAGACCACAAGTAGGACAAAATGCTTCTACCACCAAATTTATTTAAAACAAAAATAGGGTTAAGGGAATTGGATTTAAAAGGGGAAAACATAGGCAAACAGAAACTTAAAAGCAAAGTACCGTTAAAACCGAAAGTACCGTGACTAAGCTCCGCCTGCCAGTGAGAGTATAAAAGCCACTCCACTGAGCAAGAACTCTCATTCCTCGGACAGTGTGCGACCTGATGAAGACACAAAGAAGTCGAAACGTTGTCCAGGCGCACTGTCCACTTCGCATGCAAACCTAAAAGAGAGAGAAAGAAAAATTAAAAACCACAAAAAATAGCAAAATAAAAACTACAAAAATAGAAAAGAAAACCTAAAATTGATGTACTTACCATACCAAAATATGGAGAATGACTGGTCCATGGAGTGCTAAGGACAAAACCGTCCACACACCATGGAACACGATGTTTGGAGACCTGGGGTCTGATGAAGAGGGCCTGCACCACTGTTCCCTTTCAGGGGACAGTTTTCTTACCTCCTCCCTAACCAGCCAGTGCCTCCATCGGATCCTGGGTCACCGTAATTTTTCTGATAGTCCCATATGGAACCCTGGCCCCAACCTTAACCTGAGTGGGACCTGGCCCTAACCTTAACCAGTGTAAGTAGAACAAAATGCTTCTACAATAATTGGAATTGGTCATGCAGGACAAAATGCTTCTGCCACAGTAGGACAAAATGCTTCTACTCCAAATCGGAAATATATGCAGGACAAAATGCTTCTGCCACAGTAGGACAAAATGCTTCTACTTTAAATTAAAAATAAAAGACCACAAGTAGGACAAAATGCTTCTACCACCAAATTTATTTAAAACAAAAATAGGGTTAAGGGAATTGGATTTAAAAGGGGAAAACATAGGCAAACAGAAACTTAAAAGCAAAGTACCGTTAAAACCGAAAGTACCGTGACTAAGCTCCGCCTGCCAGTGAGAGTATAAAAGCCACTCCACTGAGCAAGAACTCTCATTCCTCGGACAGTGTGCGACCTGATGAAGACACAAAGAAGTCGAAACGTTGTCCAGGCGCACTGTCCACTTCGCATGCAAACCTAAAAGAGAGAGAAAGAAAAATTAAAACCACAAAAAAATAGCAAAATAAAAAACTACAAAAATAGAAAAGAAAACCTAAAATTGATGTACTTACCATACCAAAATATGGAGAATGACTGGTCCATGGAGTGCTAAGGACAAAACCGTCCACACACCATGGAACACGATGTTTGGAGACCTGGGGTCTGATGAAGAGGGCCCGTGCACCACTGTTCCCTTTCAGGGGACAGTTTTCTTACCTCCTCCCTAACCCTAACCCTAACCCTAACCCTAACACCTTCAGGTCGGCCCGGGTATTGCAAAAAAACACTTTCAAAGGGGGGTCCCGTCGACTCCAAATGGCCCGAAACGCGCTCCTAAGCACTTTCCCTGGAGCGGATTTGGCGGGGAAACACTTTGGCAAATTTCACACCTCCGCACGCCCCATTGACTTACAATGGGGACCCCGACTCACCACAACTCCGGGACCGTAGCTCTCACTCGGACGTCACGACCCTCTGCGGACAGCCCTCGGCGAGGAACAGGCTCACGAATCTCAGCGCTCACGCTTTTCCTAGCTGGAAATATTCAAGCCGGTGATGAGCAAAGGTCAATTTTGGGTCATGACCTTCCCGAGGTCCCGGCCCAACGTATGACACCTCGTTGGAAAGCTCACAACGAGGGGAGCACGCTCACAAAATTTCAGCCCTCTACACCCTTCCTAGCCGGAGTAATTCAAGGCGGTGGTGAGGGCATGGGTTTTTACCCTATACCATGTCCCCAACCCTAACGCTAACCCTAACCTATAACCAGTTCTGACCCTCCCCTCTGACTTCGACTAAGAGCCCAGCCGAGGGCCTAACCTTAACCAAACCCACTCACACCATTCACACCACACCCCCGCGTGGCCCTCCACCCGCTCCCAGCACTCCCGCTCCACAGCGCCACCTTCAGGTCGGCCCGGTATTGCAAAAACACTTTCAAAGGGGGGTCCCGTCGACTCCAAATGGCCCGAAACGCGCTCCTAAGCACTTTCCCTGGAGCGGATTTGGCGGGGAAACACTTTGGCAAATTTCACACCTCCGGCACGCCCCCATTGACTTACAATGGGGACCCCCGACTCACCACAACTCCGGGACCGTAGCTCTCACTCGGACGTACGACCCCTCTGCGGACAGCCCTCGGCGAGAGGAACAGGCTCACCGAATCTCAGCGCTCTACGCTTTTCCTAGCTGGAAATATTCAAGCCGGTGATGAGCAAAAGGTCAATTTTGGGTCATGACCTTCCCGAGGTCCCGGCCCAACGTATGACACCTCGTTGGAAAGCTCACAACGAGGGGAGCACGCTCACAAAATTTCAGCCCTCTACACCCTTCCTAGCCGGAGTAATTCAAGGCGGTGGTGAGGGCATGGGTTTTTACCCTATACCCTAACCCTAACCCTAACCCTAACCCTAACCCTAACCCTAACCCTTCCCAGCACTCCCGCTCCACAGCGCCACCTTCAGGTCGGCCCGGGTATTGCAAAAAAACACTTTCAAAGGGGGTCCCGTCGACTCCAAATGGCCCGAACGCGCCTCCTAAGCACTTTCCCTGGAGCGGATTTGGCGGGAAACACTTTGGCAAATTTCACACCTCCGCACGCCCCATTGACTTACAATGGGGACCCCGACTCACCACAACTCCGGGACCGTAGCTCTCACTCGGACGCACGACCCCTCTGCGGACAGCCCTCGGCGAGAGGAACAGGCTCACCGAATCTCAGCGCTCTACGCTTTTCCTAGCTGGAAATATTCAAGCCGGTGATGAGCAAAAGGTCAATTTTGGGTCATGACCTTCCCGAGGTCCCGGCCCAACGTATGACACCTCGTTGGAAAGCTCACAACGAGGGGAGCACGCTCACAAAATTTCAGCCCTCTACACCCTTCCTAGCCGGAGTAATTCAAGGCGGTGGTGAGGGCATGGGTTTTACCCTATACCATGTCCCCAACCCTAACGCTAACCCTAACCTATAACCAGTTCTGACCCTCCCCTCTGACTTCGACTAAGAGCCCAGCCGAGGGCCTAACCTTAACCAAACCCACTCACACCATTCACACCACACCCCGCGTGGCCCTCCACCCGTTCCCAGCACTCCCGCTCCACAGCGCCACCTTCAGGTCGGCCCGGTATTGCAAAAACACTTTCAAAGGGGGTCCCGTCGACTCCAAATGGCCCGAAACGCGCTCCTAAGCACTTTCCTGGAGCGGATTTGGCGGGAAACACTGGCAAATTTCACACCTCCGCACGCCCCATTGACTTACAATGGGGACCCCGACTCACCACAACTCCGGGACCGTAGCTCTCACTCGGACGTGACGACCCCTCTGCGGACAGCCCTCGGCGAGGAACAGGCTCACCGAATCTCAGCGCTCTACGCTTTTCCTAGCTGGAAATATTCAAGCCGGTGATGAGCAAAAGGTCAATTTTGGGTCATGACCTTCCCGAGGTCCCGGCCCAACGTATGACACCTCGTTGGAAAGCTCACAACGAGGGGAGCACGCTCACAAAATTTCAGCCCTCTACACCCTTCCTAGCCGGAGTAATTCAAGGCGGTGGTGAGGGCATGGGTTTTTACCCTAACCCTAACCCTAACCCTAACCCTAACCCTAACCCTAACCCTAACCCTAACACCTTCAGGTCGGCACGGGTATTGCAAAAAAACACTTTCAAAGGGGGGTCCCGTCGACTCCAAATGGCCCGAAACGCGCTCCTAAGCACTTTCCCTGGAGCGGATTTGGCGGGAAACACTTTGGCAAATTTCACACTCCGCACGCCCCATTGACTTACAATGGGGACCCCGACTCACCACAACTCCGGGACCGTAGCTCTCACTCGGACGTCACGACCCCTCTGCGGACAGCCCTCGGCGAGAACAGGCTCACCGAATCTCAGCGCTCACGCTTTTCCTAGCTGGAAATATTCAAGCCGGTGATGAGCAAAGGTCAATTTTGGGTCATGACCTTCCCGAGGTCCCGGCCCAACGTATGACACCTCGTTGGAAAGCTCACAACGAGGGGAGCACGCTCACAAAATTTCAGCCCTCTACACCCTTCCTAGCCGGAGTAATTCAAGGCGGTGGTGAGGGCATGGGTTTTACCCTATACCATGTCCCCAACCCTAACGCTAACCCTAACCTATAACCAGTTCTGACCCTCCCCTCTGACTTCGACTAAGAGCCCAGCCGAGGGCCTAACCTTAACCAAACCCACTCACACCATTCACACCACACCCCGCGTGGCCCTCCACCCGCTCCCAGCACTCCCGCTCCACAGCGCCACCTTCAGGTCGGCCCGGTATTGCAAAACACTTTCAAAGGGGGTCCCGTCGACTCCAAATGGCCCGAACGCGCTCCTAAGCACTTTCCTGGAGCGGATTTGGCGGGAAACACTTTGGCAAATTTCACACCTCCGGCACGCCCCATTGACTTACAATGGGGACCCCGACTCACCACAACTCCGGGACCGTAGCTCTCACTCGGACGCACGACCCTCTGCGGACAGCCCTCGGCGAGAGGAACAGGCTCACCGAATCTCAGCGCTCTACGCTTTTCCTAGCTGGAAATATTCAAGCCGGTGATGAGCAAAAGGTCAATTTTGGGTCATGACCTTCCCGAGGTCCCGGCCCAACGTATGACACCTCGTTGGAAAGCTCACAACGAGGGGAGCACGCTCACAAAATTTCAGCCCTCTACACCCTTCCTAGCCGGAGTAATTCAAGGCGGTGGTGAGGGCATGGGTTTTACCCTATACCATGTCCCCAACCCTAACGCTAACCCTAACCTATAACCAGTTCTGACCCTCCTCTGACTTCGACTAAGAGCCCAGCCGAGGGCCTAACCTTAACCAAACCCACTCACACCATTCACACCACACCCCGCGTGGCCCTCCACCCGTTCCCAGCACTCCCGCTCCACAGCGCCACCTTCAGGTCGGCCCGGGTATTGCAAAAACACTTTCAAAGGGGGTCCCGTCGACTCCAAATGGCCCGAAACGCGCTCCTAAGCACTTTCCTGGAGCGGATTTGGCGGGAAACACTTTGGCAAATTTCACACCTCCGCACGCCCCATTGACTTACAATGGGGACCCCGACTCACCACAACTCCGGGACCGTAGCTCTCACTCGGACGCACGACCCTCTGCGGACAGCCCTCGGCGAGAGGAACAGGCTCACGAATCTCAGCGCCCACGCTTTTCCTAGCTGGAAATATTCAAGCCGGTGATGAGCAAAGGTCAATTTTGGGTCATGACCTTCCCGAGGTCCCGGCCCAACGTATGACACCTCGTTGGAAAGCTCACAACGAGGGGAGCACGCTCACAAAATTTCAGCCCTCTACACCCTTCCTAGCCGGAGTAATTCAAGGCGGTGGTGAGGGCATGGGTTTTACCCTATACCATGTCCCCAACCCTAACGCTAACCCTAACCTATAACCAGTTCTGACCCTCCCCTCTGACTTCGACTAAGAGCCCAGCCGAGGGCCTAACCTTAACCAAACCCACTCACACCATTCACACCACACCCCGCGTGGCCCTCCACCCGTTCCCAGCACTCCCGCTCCACAGCGCCACCTTCAGGTCGGCCCGGTATTGCAAAAACACTTTCAAAGGGGGTCCGTCGACTCCAAATGGCCCGAACGCGCTCCTAAGCACTTTCCTGGAGCGGATTTGGCGGGGAAACACTGGCAAATTTCACACCTCCGCACGCCCCATTGACTTACAATGGGGACCCCGACTCACCACAACTCCGGGACCGTAGCTCTCACTCGGACGACGACCCCTCTGCGGACAGCCCTCGGCGAGAGGAACAGGCTCACCGAATCTCAGCGCTCACGCTTTTCCTAGCTGGAAATATTCAAGCCGGTGATGAGCAAAAGGTCAATTTTGGGTCATGACCTTCCCGAGGTCCCGGCCCAACGTATGACACCTCGTTGGAAAGCTCACAACGAGGAGCACGCTCACAAAATTTCAGCCCTCTACACCCTTCCTAGCCGGAGTAATTCAAGGCGGTGGTGAGGGCATGGGTTTTACCCTATACCATGTCCCCAACCCTAACGCTAACCCTAACCTATAACCAGTTCTGACCCTCCTCTGACTTCGACTAAGAGCCCAGCCGAGGGCCTAACCTTAACCAAACCCACTCACACCATTCACACCACACCCCGCGTGGCCCTCCACCCGTTCCCAGCACTCCCGCTCCACAGCGCCACCTTCAGGTCGGCCCGGTATTGCAAAAACACTTTCAAAGGGGGTCCCGTCGACTCCAAATGGCCCGAACGCGCTCCTAAGCACTTTCCCTGGAGCGGATTTGGCGGGAAACACTGGCAAATTTCACACCGCACGCCCCATTGACTTACAATGGGGACCCCGACTCACCACAACTCCGGGACCGTAGCTCTCACTCGGACGTACGACCCCTCTGCGGACAGCCCTCGGCGAGAGGAACAGGCTCACGAATCTCAGCGCCCTACGCTTTTCCTAGCTGGAAATATTCAAGCCGGTGATGAGCAAAAGGTCAATTTTGGGTCATGACCTTCCCGAGGTCCCGGCCCAACGTATGACACCTCGTTGGAAAGCTCACAACGAGGGGAGCACGCTCACAAAATTTCAGCCCTCTACACCCTTCCTAGCCGGAGTAATTCAAGGCGGTGGTGAGGGCATGGGTTTTTACCCTATACCCTAACCCTAACCCTAACCCTAACCCTAACCCTAACCCTTCCCAGCACTCCCGCTCCACAGCGCCACCTTCAGGTCGGCCCGGGTATTGCAAAAAAACACTTTCAAAGGGGGGTCCCGTCGACTCCAAATGGCCCGAAACGCGCTCCTAAGCACTTTCCCTGGAGCGGATTTGGCGGGGAAACACTGGCAAATTTCACACCTCCGGCACGCCCCCATTGACTTACAATGGGGACCCCCGACTCACCACAACTCCGGGACCGTAGCTCTCACTCGGACGTACGACCCCTCTGCGGACAGCCCTCGGCGAGAGGAACAGGCTCACGAATCTCAGCGCCACGCTTTTCCTAGCTGGAAATATTCTGCCGGTGATGAGCAAAGGTCAATTTTGGGTCATGACCTTCCCGAGGTCCCGGCCCAACGTATGACACCTCGTTGGAAAGCTCACAACGAGGGGAGCACGCCACAAAATTTCAGCCCTCTACACCCTTCCTAGCCGGAGTAATTCAAGGCGGTGGTGAGGGCATGGGTTTTACCCTAACCCTAACCCTAACCCTAACCCTAACCCTAACCCTAACCCTAACACCTTCAGGTCGGCCCGGGTATTGCAAAAACACTTTCAAAGGGGGTCCGTCGACTCCAAATGGCCCAACGCGCTCCTAAGCACTTTCCTGGAGCGGATTTGGCGGGAAACACTTTGGCAAATTTCACACCTCCGCACGCCCCATTGACTTACAATGGGGACCCCGACTCACCACAACTCCGGGACCGTAGCTCTCACTCGGACGTACGACCCTCTGCGGACAGCCCTCGGCGAGAGGAACAGGCTCACGAATCTCAGCGCCACGCTTTTCCTAGCTGGAAATATTCAAGCCGGTGATGAGCAAAGGTCAATTTTGGGTCATGACCTTCCCGAGGTCCCGGCCCAACGTATGACACCTCGTTGGAAAGCTCACAACGAGGGGAGCACGCCACAAAATTTCAGCCCTCTACACCCTTCCTAGCCGGAGTAATTCAAGGCGGTGGTGAGGGCATGGGTTTTTACCCTATACCCTAACCCTAACCCTAACCCTAACCCTAACCCTAACCCTAACCCTAACCCTAACCCTAACCCTAACCCTAACCCTAACCCTAACCCTAACCCTAACCCTAACCCTAACCCTAATCTGATTTGTAATCAAACAATCTACTTTTTGGCACAAAGGTAAAGGTTTATTAATCTGGCTGCTCGGTCGTTGGACAGAGCAGAGCACTGAGGTCAGGTTGTCTTGTGGCTAAGTCCCAAGTTAACCTGTGACATTTCAACAACTTGTTTTAGACTTTGGTGTGAGCTTGGTGATGGTTAACAGTAAAAACAGAGCATTTCAAGTAGAAATGTTTACATGTTCTTGCTTGTTTGGGCTTTTTAATGGTTTATGGAGTAAACGTGTTTAAAACAAGTGGCATTCTGAGCGCATTTTCTACGTAAATAGAAACCGTCTTTCTTTACAGTTTGTCACTGTGCTAGTCTCGGCAAAGTACCACATCTGTCAAATGACTGCTCTCTTCTACAAGACCAAAAGTGGTTTAAAGTGTGAGTTGCATGACTTGCTACTACAGCAGGACTTTTCTGGCCTTTTAAATATCTACTGACAGTGTTCTGTCTGCAATGTTACACCAAATAAATGCATGTAACACAGAGGTTTTCTGTTGTCATTTCTCTTCAATAAACCTTTTGAAACTTTTTATATGCTTCATATTGACATTTTCAAAAATATTGGCTTTATGGTCATTTCTGTCTTCAGCCTTTGAAGTGTCTCTATTAAAGATAAATGTTCTGTGAAGAGTCAGAACCAGTTTAATGTTGTGGAGTTTCCTTTTTAAAAAGAACTAATAGATAAAGGTATTTTTCTTAAGTTTGATGGTAAAGAACACGTGTTAACTCATAATGTCTAAGACCTGTGGAAGTTCTTTAATCCAACACAGACCTCACAAGTGAACAGTACAAAGGCTCTAATGTCAAAGGTCAAAGGGAGAAACATAACAGAAGCAAACATTCAAAGGTTTCAAACCTGTGAAGAAGAAACCTATGTTTTATTATTTCAGAGGGAGACAGAAGCTACAATTATATGTTGTATATTTATTCACTAAGGGCATTTATTTATATTAGTTTGTGTTTAATTATAGTGTGTCTAATGAACAAAATAGATTAGAACTTTACTTTCTTGTTTACCAAAGTGGAAATTTTTCTTCAGCTCACCAGTGCATG
Source organism: Neodontobutis hainanensis (assembly GCA_024349245.1). NCBI lineage: Eukaryota > Metazoa > Chordata > Actinopteri > Gobiiformes > Odontobutidae > Neodontobutis > Neodontobutis hainanensis. The sequence goes on along the minus strand of JALDNG010000002.1, from coordinate 19,932,737 downwards.
AGACAAAGACAAACATACAACATAAAGCATAGTCAGTCATAAAGACATGAGATAAACAACTTTTTAAAGACAGCTTTAGTTGTCAGTATGACTCCAGCGCTGACCAGAGACAAGAGCTCAAGTGTATCCTCAACTGTTTTATTCTCATTGCACTGAACCAGATTATATTGCGATGATTGCAGGTAACTCAGTTACAAGTTTTAAAAGAAGTTGCACAGCACGAGCACCATGTCCACGCCAGTATTCCGTCTGTAGTATTTCTTGATTTAAAGGCTGTTTCTCATTTTACGCAGGTTAAACGGAGATCCTCTGGATCAACTGGTGACAGCGCTGTCCTGTTTATATCGAGTTATAATCCACAGACCGCTCTGAAATTACAGCCGCCTACATTCTTTCTTTCTCATCGACACTAAAAGAGACATCATTATAGACATGTACGCTGTAAAAAGAATCACATCGATGTAATTTAAGACGAAATAATATCTATATTTCCTGGTTTGTAAAAGTGGGGTCCTAGAGAGGAACGCCCACAAAAAACATCTGCACGTCGCCAGATAACCGGCTTCGCCAGTTGATCCGTCACACCGGGTTACACAAAACTAGAAAACTACAGGCCCATTAGTCTGTTAAATGTGGATTATAACAATCTGGCAAAATATTAGGAAATAAGTTAAAGAAAGTCATAGGTAAGTTAGTCTCAACCACACAAGCATACAGCATACCAGGGAGAGACATTTCAGACACAGCATTATCCATGAAATACATTCTCAAACACATGCACAACACAGAAAAAATACACGTCAGCGTCAATTTTCAGTAAAGCTTTTGACAAGGTGGAGCATGAGTTTTGTGGGGCATTCTGAACAAAGTATTATACAGCAACGCAAAAAGCAGAATAAAATGTAACGGATTTCTGACAGGGGCCTTCCGACTGAGACAATCAGTGAGACAGGGCTGCCCTTTGTCTTCACTTTAAGATAGTTTAGCAGTCGAACCACTAGCAGCCATGATAAAGTTAAACAAAGACATTAAAGGAATTCAAGTGCCCAGTGGGGAAGAATGCAAAATTCTTCAGTACACTGATGACACAAATCTACTGATGAGAGACATGAAGAGCTTGACAGCTGCCATCCATGAGCTCAATGTGTACTGTCTGGCCTCAGGGGCCCAGGTTCTGTGGCAAATCAAGAGTTGAAACAAACCAGTGGATCTTTAAAGTTGCCACAGGAGCATACAAAGTCCTGGGAGTGCTTATGGGTAAAGAAGAAGCGCAGTGTAGAGAGGAAATGTGGGAAGAACTAATACAAAAAGTTGAGAACACACTAAAATTATGGAAATTGACTTTAAAGGTAAGGTGCTGGTTTTTAATGCGTTATGCTCATCAAAACTAATACATGTTCTAACCGTGTGCAACATTCCGGAAGAGGTTTTAAAGAAATTCAACCTCCTCATAAACACTTCCTGTGGAAAAGAGACAGAGGACTAATTGCAATAAAGACAGTTATAGGGAAGGATAGAGATGGAGGTCTAAATTTAAATGAAATAGCAACAAAAGACAGTCATTACGAATAAAGCTGTTGCCAAAAGATGAACTACCGATTAATCTAAAACACCTATATTCGTTTCAAAATAATATAAGCTAGCTAGCTTAGATAGATAGATAGATAGATAGATAGATAGATAGATAGATAGATAGATAGATAGATAGATAGATAGATAGATAGATAGATAGATAGATAGATAGATAGATAGATAGATAGATAGATAGATAGATAGATTTATTGTCATTACACATGTACAAGTACAGTGCAATGAAAATGAAGTAGATTTCACACCAACGCAGCCATTTTTAGGCGCAAAGATGGATCTTCCGGAAAATTAAATAAGGGATTGTACAAACATAGCAGACATCAACACAACAACATCAAACATAACTACTTTTGCAGTTATAGGATGGGGATAACATTCCACGCGGTCACGTGATGGATTTTTAAAATGGCTTACACTGAGGGAGGGGAGGGACAAGGGGGTAGAGTACAGGGTCAGACAGATGTAAACATGGCAGACGCTTGGATTGGGCTTAGTGTTAGGATAACATTTCAAGGCCTGAGACGGGGGCGTTGAAAAGGCAGTCTGTTAGAGTGAGAGTCAGTGGCCTTGGCTGGGTAACGGGAAGTCTCAAGAGGATAAGATGAGACCCAGCTGCCGGCTCGGCTTCCAAGAGGGATAAGGCGCGCATATATTTTGTGAAGTGACCTTGATGTTTCTAATACTTTGTCATAACTGTGATACACTACAACGCAGCCCAACAGTCAGTTTTCTCGATGTTATCCCTCTTCTCTGGATGAAAACCCCTTCATCTCCGTTAAGCAGCGTAGTAGCTCACAGGTCTGACTCCCAGTGTTAAAGTCCTTTCTGTATTGTCCACAGTCCGTGCAGAAGATGTCGAACCAGCTCCTCTGATTGTGCGACTCTTGATGTAATCCTTTTAAACTCTTACTCACGTCACAGAAGCCCACCTCATCAATTCTTAAGAGTCCAGCAGCAGTTGAATCAAAGAAATGAGAGAAAAGTACGACGAGACAAAAGGAGACATAAAAAGCACAGCAGATAGCAGATAGCAGGAGCAGAGGGAAGACACGTCCGCCTTGTCTGAAGTCAGGAGGAGGAAAAACCATTAATAATAAGAAAACATTTGGATTAAAAATTTAAAACAGTTCCCCCAATATTTAAAAACCCATATACAGAGATTATGCCCATTCAATTCATGGTTAGGTTAGAGACATTTTCCTAAAAATAATTATAAAAATAAATAAATAAATAAATAAATAAATAAATACACCCATTAAAAAATCTATTCATCATAAAACTCATAATCAGGATATAGGTCATTTAAATTATGATGATCTTGATACATTTCCTTTATAAACCAATTACAACCCATTGAGATCCTTAAAATAATAAATAATTGACTAATAAAAAGATAATTTATTCTTTAAAAATAATTTTATACTCTAAATCAATCTTTATGTCTGTGAAGGTTCTCAGTCATCGAGGACATCTTGAAAAAAAGGTTTAAGTAAAAGCATCTGGACTTTCAAGGTGAAGGCGTTTCGTCTCTAATTCCAATTAACCAGGCTGTTCTGTTCTCACAGTCGTTTGCAAAGAAAGGTGACTCCTGATGTGAGGGTTGTTAAGGCTCAGAAGAGTCGTTAGTGACACTGCTCCATTCAGGTGCAAGGTAGTAAGTGCCAATGCCCCATACAAAGTGTATGAGATAAACTAAAGTGTTTCTGCTTTGATTTAATCTTGATAAACTTTAAATCCAGAGGCTGCAGCAATTCCTACATTTTAGGGACTGACTCTTTCATATCACAAGTTCTGCTCTTGTTTAAAGCAGTGAAGACTCACTCGTCTGTCAAAAACCAGAGACAAACACAAGTACATTTATCAGTATTTCTTATTATCACTAAAACATGAAAGGCTTCAGATTAGAAAACAGTCAGGGTTTTACATTCAGGTCCATAAATACTGGGACTCCGACACAATTCTAATCTTTTTGGCTCTATACATATGCAAAGTCGTTAGTGATCCTGCTCTATTCAGGTGCTGTGTTTGTTGTTCTAGGGTGAGGCTTTTTGTTTTAGGTTTCAGGACACTGTTGTAAATACTAGGCAACATGAATCTCTACTTTTTGATGGATTTTTTTTAAAGCTAAGAAAGAGAAATATTGTTATAATAATTTTAATTCCTATGTTTAGAGTTACTGGGGGCTTATAGTTCTCCTCAGGTCATGTCAAATTCATGTCATGTCCTTCGCTCTAATCCAAGCAGGAAGTAGACATAACAAGACTGAGACATGGCTTGTCACGGGACTCTTTCTCCTGGACCATTGTGAACGCCTCTCACTAGGGACGTCACTGTGTTGTATCTAATCCCATGTTATGTTTACATCTTTAAGCAAACCTTCGCTGTAATATTGTGCTGCTTTGCTTCATCCTTGCAAGGATTAAAACATGACCATTGCTTGTTAAATTATAATCGGTCTCCGTGTCTCTCTGGTTAAATATATGGATATAAAATATTCCTATAACATTTGGGGCTCGTCCGGGATATCAATACCTGATGCTTCTCATGCAGAAAAGTGAAACTGACGTGCACGGGAAATGCACAAAGCATTTCTCTGTAAGTCCTGAGACTATTGTTTTTAAATAGTACGGGCCAGACCTTCACTATCTGTGTGTGAGACTCAGTGACGATATCTGAACAAAGAGAGAAAAAGAGAGGAAAAGAGAGGAGACATTCAAAGACGTCCGGCTGAAGAACAACTGGACCATTGGAATTCTGATTCAGGTAACCAGCTGGTTTAAATTTTATTTTTGTGTGAATGGTGAATGGAACGAACAAACCTTCCGAAGTAGTGGTTTGGGTTACTTCTGCTGGTTCGGTGATTGCATGTGTTTATCTGAGAATATTTACATGTGATTATCATAACGGTAGAAGAACGCTGGACACTGTCCGTCCAGTGGGACGGAGGGAAAAAAAAGCGTGTGTTTTGTGTCAAGACCTTACCTATAAGTGTAAGTGAGGCCATAACGGGACAAGTTTGATGTTGATCGGTGTTAAAGACTGTAGTCTTGCTGGATTGTAAGCTGTCTAGATACCTGGTGCTCTTTGAGTTTTTATGGGTCTTTGAATCTGACTCCCACGAATGATCACGTGCGAGCTCTTCGATATAGAGAAGATGCCTGATTACAATAAGGAGTATGAGGTCTGGATGTAGCTGGTCCGGGAGGGACAAGATTTGATACAGATCAACAACACGGGTCCTAACGCGCCGCGTTCTCACAGGCTGGCCTTTACCTCTGAACGTCGGACAGCAGCAAAACAAACGGTAATGTGAACATATTCCAGACAAATGTTTATCTGTATTTAGTTTAAACTGTATCTATTGAGAGAGACTAAAGAGGAATTTGTAAATTAAAGTTGGAAATTGTGTGAAACTTGACCTTAATGTGAATGTAATGTATTTTTCCGAGGGAAAATGCACCATTGGCCATGGTTGCCATGGAGACCGGGAGCAGGGCTGTGGTGGGCGTGGCAGAGGAGAGGGCACTGAGAACAGGAGAGGAGGCCGACACTGGGTCCAGACAAGAGAAGGACTTTTGACTGACCCTTGAACAGGTCAGAAACATAAACACATAGACACACAAACAGACATCTACAGAAGGTAAATGTGCTTTTAAATGTGCTTATGAATTATGAGAAAAGTTTATAAATAGTCTGTTAAAGAACAGATATTGTATTACGTGTTGTGTGACACAGCAGAGAGGAGATTAAAGATTTGACAACATATATATTTTGTTCCAAATGTTTCCTCCTGTGAGCCTTTGGGTCTCCGCCTGCCTCGACAGCAGCATGCCGTCCCACAACTGTCCAAACCCCCCCACACACACACACACACACACACACACACACACACACTCCTGCAGCCCAGCCGCTGCACCAAGGCCTGAAGGGGTCTGCCCAGTGCGCAGCGATTCGGACACAGAGGCGGTAAGATGCCGAGCACATTTTGAGAATGTAGTGTAATCTGCACTGAATTTAACAAAAGAAAGAGGTTTTTCTCAATGACACAAAGCCTGAAATGAAAACTGATTATGTTGTTTTCTCCGAGGAAAATGCACAAATTCCTATGGTCACCGGAGCAGGCTGGGCGCTGGATTGGAGGTGGTGGGGGTGCAGCGTGACGGGGGGCGGAGCGAAGTGTGGAGGCCCAGACCCAGGCCACAGCAGGAGCAACACTGAGCAACACTGACTGGACATTAGGAGTTAAGTTATGTACAGACCAGATGACACTTAAAACACACACAAAGACAGAACACGGAAGTGAAAATGTTAGATCCAAAGTGAAAATGTTAAAAGATCCAAACTTTAGATCCAAAATAAAAGTATTGATTAATATTTTGCGAGACAAAGGGTATGTATCTATTAGTACGAGAGCTAATAGAGGTCCATAATATCAATGTGGTTCAAAAACACGATATAACGTTTATGAAAATGTTCACTTTGTAATCAGAAGAATTTAAAAATGTGTCTTGAAGTGAATTGTGCAGTAGGTATTTCCCTAACAGAGAGAGTTTTTTCCTCTCCCAAAACAAACCTTGTTTGGGAACACAGGAATTTTTCACAGAACGGAGCGAGAAGTGTTTTGGTTTTTCCGTTTTTGTTTTGGTTTTGTTGTAGCTCCACAATCATTTTGTGTGGGAGCCTTTACATCCGATTCAAAGTCTAGGAGACTTATTTAGGAAACAGTTTGGTGTTTCCGCCCGGACCTTCTGAAAGGTCTGTGGGAAAAATATAGTCCACCTTGGGATGTAATTTAATTTTTTTTGGTACGACCATAGTGTTTTAGAATCAGAAAACTAAACGACAACTGAGGTTTAAATATTGTTTGAGAAAAATATTGTCTAAGTAAGTAGAGAAACTGAAATGAAGACAGAATAAATAATAACCAATGGGTTTTTGAAATGGTAATTTCTAATAAAGGTATATATCTAAAACTAAATAATAGATGCTAAAAGTAGTCATCTTTACAGTAAAGTTTTAAACTGCAAGGTAAATGTGTAATCTGGGAATTGAAAACGTATGTTAAAACATATGTTAAAACAATCTTGAAGGATTGAAGGTGGTTTAAATGAAAGGTTAAAGTGTTAAACTGTTAAAGTAGTTAAAGTTTGAGAGCATAAGACAAAGTGCTCACTGGGTTTAATAACTGATTGAAGTGATTTAAAGAGAATTTTTTTTGATGAATCTGATTTAAGGTTGGAAGAGACTAACACAATAGTCTGTCCTTTTGAACAGAATTGAATAATATTTTTGGTTGAACCTTAGAAGGGTGATGGAAGACACTGAGTGAAATCTTTGTAAACTAAAGATTAAAATTTTAAGAGGTTTAATCTTTGCATGTTTTAAATTAACATTACTAACTATTACTAAGTTCAATGGTGGTGAATCTGAGGAAATGAAGAGACGTGGTTTGTTTTATTTATTGAGCACCTGGCGTTGAGACAGAGTTTTACAGAGACAGTGTGGAACAATTCTAGACTGAACAAACCCCTGAAGAATTGTTATTATAAATGTTATAAAGGGTAAATGCAGAGAAATTAACACAGAACTTAGTTAATTTTATGAAAAGTCTCTCTTTTAAACGACAGTCACATGGTGATGGAGTTTTGGAGAGAGAGAGATGAGGAGCAGCTGAAGGAGGCTGTCCTGTTACAAGGTTAACTCCCAAGGGAGGGGTCTGACCCAAGAGTTTTGTTTTTGAGGATTTTATTTCTAAAGGAATTACTTTGAGGTGATTGAATAATATTCTGAGGATTTTCTAATTGGATTGAAAATTTAAAGTCTTTGGCTAAAAGTTCTGTGACGATAGATCATGAAAACTGGTGCTGATCTATTTTAAAGTTGTTTATGTTTGCATCAACTGAAAAAAATATTACTATGATTGTGGATGATACACTTGCAGTTACAGGTAAAGACCTACAACTAATGGTAACTAAAATTAAAACTGAACTGAACAAAAGTAAGTTTAAATATAACAGAAACAACAGTGATGTTATTTGGAAAACATAAAGAAGACAAATAATTAGAAACGATAATTGATAGACTGAAATTTTAAAATGATCAATGGCACTGGCCTTTCATTTTATGATTTTATGTTTATTGTTTTTATTTTTTATTTTTGTTTTGAGCCATGGATTTCCCAGGTCTCAAAAAAGAGAGGGAGAAGAAGATTTAAACTGTATTAAAGTGAAGAGGTGATGCGTGTAAAAGAGTAATGTAGTAATGTGTTAATAAAGTTAAAGAGTTTAAATAAAAATAAAGAAAGAAAGAAAGTTGACATGAAGGACCGTTCTGGAGGAGCACTGTTTGATCTGATTGAACCTTTCAGATTAAATTAGATTTCCAGCAGAACATATCTGTGGAAACAGGGTTTATCTGTGTTTCATTTTTATGGTTTGATCATTTTAAGAGCTTGTATGGTTTCGTTTGGAAAGCCTGAAGGGCACTTTCTATGGGTCTAAAAATGTCAGAGAACGTTTGATTTGTTTGTTTATATTTTGTTTTGATGGAAGCCAACCACAGAAGGTACCAGCTTAGAAAAGAGGATTTGACAATTAATATAGCCACCAGTAAGAGCTAATATTAACATGGTTCTTTGAACTTATAATCATCTTGGTTTACACCTGGAGTACACCTGTGAGCAGGGCCAGTGACAGGACGTCCTGTAACATCACTCTGAACCTGACAAACAGAGATCAGGGACAGGTGCAGTGCAAAGCAGAAGTCTGGAGGTTTTGTGGAAGTAAGACCATTAGAGCAGCATTGCCTGCTGACCGGAAACATGTGTCCTTAAAGGATCCTGGTTTATTTGTTCACATACAATGTGACGGAGAACATCGTGAGTAGAAACTCACACCTTAGGAACTAAACAACAGTTCCATCAGGTTTATTTGAGATTTACATCGACGACAGGGGGGTCCTTCAGGGTGTCCTTAATGAATATAAGGCTAAAATTAAATTAGAATTGAATTTATGCAAATGTGGATTAAATTAATTAGATTATAACCAACAAAGGTTTATGAATTGCACGAGAGATGCTGTAACTGTGAATTAAAACTGGTCCAAGGACTGGACAGAACAAATAGCACAGGAGCTGCTATGAGCTGAAAAGGTGAGATCTACAGGATTTCATCCAAGGTAACACAGCTCTAGTTAACAGCACAATTAAAGCCTTTTGAGAAAGAGCTTCACACTCTGCAGAAGGATTGGCAGAGTATTCTGGAATAGAGGAAGTGATTTTGACATGGTTTTAAAAAATAGATACAAAATATTTTTAAAGTGACTGAGACTTTAATTATGTATTGAGATGTACTTCTATGTCTTCCATGTCTTATAACTTTTGTTGTGTTGATTTCCATGTATCTGGAGCTTGTTGGTGAGATTGATGGATGTGGCCATTGGGTCAACATTCCTGGACATGCACCTGCCCAACGACTGTGGTCGAGGCTTTGACCTCAGATGAACACTTTGATATCTGAGGGACGTTAACATCTGCATGAACACCAACGGGACAACAGCTCCAGGACGGATCATACTACAGTCCTAAGGGCCGTATGGTTCATTGAAGTTATGATGCTTAAGAGAATTGGTTTTAATCATTAAGAATGTGCATATGTCTCACTCCATGTGTTTTTTATTTCTATGACAGGGACAGGCCAGAGATCTTGAGTCCGATGGGGCGACCAGCTTAAAGTCCGATGGGCCGACCAGCTTAAACTCTGGCATATTTTTCTACGTTATTTTGGAGTGACACTGTGTTTTGATTTATGGACTTTATGAATTTGATTTTGAAGAATCAGTGCATGACTCTGTGGAGTCCCATTTGATTGTAAACATATCCCGTATAATCATTTTTGTCTTTGATTTGAAATGTGTTTGAGATTCAGTTGAAGGGATTACATATAGTTAATGCTTGATGTTTGTGTGTTGACGCCGCCTTGGGGCAAGGGGTGGACAAAGACTTTTTCCCAGCGTTAGGTCAAATGGTCAAGTGTACTTAGGCTAGGTCAGATGCCCTGCTGGGTTTTCGCTTTGTCAAAAGTAAACAACTCACACTCAAGCTAGTAGATTGTTTATGCTAATTATTATCAGCATAAAGAGGGGGGAATGTTATAATAATTTTAATTCCTATGTTTAGAGTTACTGGGGGCTTATAGTTCTCCTCAGGTCATGTCAAATTCATGTCATGTCCTTCGCTCTAATCCAAGCAGGAAGTAGACATAACAAGACTGAGACATGGCTTGTCACGGGACTCTTTCTCCTGGACCATTGTGAACGCCTCTCACTAGGGACGTCACTGTGTTGTATATAATCCCATGTTATGTTTACATCTTTAAGCAAACCTTCCGCTGTAATATTGTGCTGCTTTGCTTCTCCTTCAAGGATTAAAACATGACCATTGCTTGTTAAATTATAATCGGTCTCCGTGTCTCTCTGGTTAAATATATGGATATAAAATATTCCTATAACAAATATAAAATAAAAAAATCAAACAGTAAAACAAAAAACTTCCAAAAAAAGAATACATTAATATAGAAGCTAAACACTGCTCTACAAAAGCCATATCATAGATATGGATGATGACTGGCCTGTAGTGGTGGCAGTGGCTCAGTGGTAGAGCGTTCGTCCTTTAACCAGAAGGTAGGCAGTAAGATTCCTGCTCTCCCCACAGTTCATACTGTTGTTGTGTCCTTGGGCAAAACACTTTACCCACCTTGCCTCGTATGAAGGTGTAAATGTATGTGGTGATGGTTGGAGAGGCCGTAGGCGCAAAATGGCTGCCATGTCTCTGTCAGTCTGCCCCGGGGCAGCTGTGGCTACAGTTGTAGCTCACCATCACCAGTGTGACTGTGGAGTGAATGAATAATGGGCGACCTGTAAGCACTTTGAGTCCCATGGTCCCTCGGGAGAAAAAGCGCAATATAAAGCCAATCCATTATTATTATTATTATTTGTAGCTTATTCTGGAAGATAGCAGCAACGTACTATTGAGCCACGATGTTTGTGACTCAGGGTCTGGAGACGAGGGCCCACCCTTTACTGGGTTTGCAAACTACACAGTAATTATTAAGTCAGAGACATTTATCCTTATCTTACTAAAAAAAAAAAAAAAAATCTAAAAATTGGCTTCAGTTCTAAATGTGTAGATTATAACTACAAAAACAGCTTATACCAGCACAAACACCAAACTGTATTAGAGCATTATACCTTCCTAATTAAAGGTTAGATATGATTGTATCTTTATATTATAAACCAAGTTTGGATAACTGTATCATATTATACTTTCTTTAAAACAGTGGAGCAGTAAATTGGGCCTTTAGCAACCACCTTTGGGTCAGCTAACAAAAGCTCAATAGTTATAAAATAATATATACTCAACTGTATATATTCTGAACAGTTTTTTAACACATGCAAAATTTCCTCACCTAGAAACTGAAATGTGGTTTATTTAGTGCAGTTGGGCAATGAATAAGTGATTTAAACCAATCACAACTAGCGTTAGCTTTTAGCTAACAGCAAACAATCTCCATTCGTGAACAGCAGCAACTAACAAACGAATGAACAAAAAACAAAGACATTCTGGATAAAAAATGTCAGAAAACATACTTTAACTAAAATAATCTTTGGATGATTTAAAATAGTTAGGCTTATGTGAATCTGTTTTCTGTCCATAAATATCCACCGGCTTCTTCTCCCGAGTGAGCAGCGTAAACAACAAGACTGGAGCAAATGCCAATCAAACGTGAGCCAACATAACAGAATGGAGGCAGCTAATAGGTCATTTATTAATCTTAATATATTGAACAATATGACAAATGTCAATATAACAATTATGGGAATAATAAGAATGTGTTCAAACAAACATACTTAAAATGACGACTGTAACTAAAATAGTCACTTCGTAATTGGCGCCAATTTTTCCGGCAATTTTGAAAGTTATCTTCTTTCCTCGCCCTAAAATCATTTTTAGTTTAGATCAATGAGAGAGACGATGGAGACAGCATACAGAGTAGAATGAATGGCCAGGTTTATTCTTAAAAAATCTTCAATGTACATGTCTATTTTTGGATTTGCCTGAGAAACATGATATGACCAGGGGCCTGTTGCACAAAAGTAGAATTAAGACATCCGGGATAAATGACTCAGCTGAGCTCGATAAAGCAAAAAAATGTGCGTCCAGGCTTAATTGGTTGCACAAAGACCAAGCCAGGATGAGCAGACACGGATTCATTAAGCCAGGTGAAACCAATCCTGGATAGGTGCGCGCTCACGGCTCACTCAAATAGACCCCGCCTCAGATCACAGATTAACTGATTTACCATGGCAACTAGAGCCGCGTACTTTTCCCCGTCGGAAGCACAACTCCTCATGGAGGCATACGAGGAGGTAAAAGATATAATTAAGAAGAAAGGCAACACCGCCACAGTGATAAAGCAAAGAGAAAAAGCATGGGAAAGTATTGCAGATCGCCTGAATGCGTAAGTAGTGCACAATTACACTCACCGCTGAAACATCACAATTACAAATCAAATATTTAATTCACAGCTCCAAAAACGCAGTTGTAGGTGTAATTATGAAACGGTTACATTTTTTTTATTGAAATGCACTGCATATATGAGTGAAATTGTGTAACGTAACTCCATCACAATGTATAAAGCTATGAAAAATTATTATTAAAGCCTTACATTATTATTTTACGTTACTACGCTCAGTACGGTTTAATCTTAGCCGTTGTACTCTGCGTATTATATTGTCCACCGGTTTTTTTTGTGTTTCCCCTGCTTTTATTAATGTAAAGCAGCTTTGACAGAATGAAACAATTGTGAAAAGTGCTATATAAATAAAATTTTCTTGAATACATAGATGAGCTATAATAATAATAATCACTTTAATTTATATAGCGCCTTTCAAAGGAGCCAAGGTCGGTTGCTCACTGCACTGCAAAAATGTCTTTTTACTTAGTATTTTTGTCTTGTTTTCTGTAAAAAAAAATAAAAAAATCTTAAATATTTTCTTGTGCTGTCCTCCACAATGTGGCCTGCCTGAGGAAGGAGAGGGCCCCCAGAGTGCCACCAGCCATGGACTGGGACAATCCGGCACTCTTCCTGATGAAGACAGTGGTCGTCTGCTGAGGGACCAATATGTGTTGAATTATTTTAGTTAGTATGTGTGCTTTCAATTTAGGTAAAAAAATGTCTTCCTGTGGCAGAGGAAATAGGGTTTATTTGGGTTGCGTTATTTATTTATTTATTTATTTTTTTGATGAATTTGGCCTCTTATGATGATGATGCGGTATACTGTGTGTAATACAAGGCTGCAGGGAGGCTACTGCATCCATTCATTTGTCTGTTCAGTTGATGTGTATGGATTTGTTCTGCATTTATTTTAGTGTGCAGACATGCAGGGTGTGTTATATACAGACCTTTGAATGTGTTTGTATCATTTTGTATAATATGCTTTGATTCTGTGCTTTCCATCTTGTAGAGTCACTGTGACTTCAGTTTCGAAAGGAGCTGCTAGTTTAGTTTATATTCTAGCACATCAGCATGTCTTTGTTTATGGGGCGTCAGTGGCTCAGTGGTAGAGCGGTCGTCCTTCAACCGGAAGGTGGTGGGTTCGATTCCCGCTCTCCCCACAAAATACTGTCGTTGTGTCCTTGGGCAAGACACTTAACCCACCTTGCCTTGTCTGAATGTGTAAGAATGTGCAGTGAATGTATGTGTTGGTCGGAGAGTCCGTAGGCGCAGAATGGCTGCCACGTCTCTGTCAGTCTGCCCCAGGGCAGCTGTGGCTACAGTTGTAGCTTACCATCACCAGTGTGACTGTGTATGGATGACCTGTAAAGCGCTTTGGGTCCCTTGGGAGAAAGGCGCTATATAAATCTAAACCATTATTATTAAACCATACTGAAGTACAAATTCACAAAATGCTCCACATCTGTCATTTTAACACCTGTCCTCCATTAAAACAACTGGTTACAATATTATGGCTTGTCTTTTTTTCCCTCTGTGGCCCTAATATTCTATCATTTTTATATATAGCCTTATAGTCTATGGGAAACTAAATTATCTAATGATAGCAACATCTATAAATTATTTATCCAAAATGATTGAAATTAATGATCACAAACATTTAAATAATGACATTGGGTCTAGTTATATGTGATAACAATGTATCGTGAGCAGTGAAAGAACTATTTGTTTCTATTTGTGGTGACTGCTGACTGACATTAGGGATGAGATTAAATAGATCCTGGAATTTAGCCTGGTCTGGAGCAGGCTAGCTCCACAGAATAAATCTCCATGGTAATTTATACCATAACATATCCTCCTGCCCCATATCCAGCTTTAGTGCAACCGGATTAGGGATCAATTGAGCCAGGATCACCAAGATATCCTGGCTTAATCCCTTATCCTACTTTTGTGCAACAGGCCACAGGACTAAGATCAACCAGTATTTAATAACAATAAGAAATACATAATGTCCATAACACTAGCACATGGTACAATAATTTTATATAAATACAATACAGTTAGTGAAAAATACAGTACAACCTGTTAAAATAAAATAAAAAAGTTAAAATGTGTTAAAAATCCACTGAGTCTAAGGCACAGAGCTGACAAAAACGAACTGCAGCATTAACCAAAACCAGGTCAAATCCTACTAAAACCTCTTCAAATTCAAATAAAACTAGTTTTAATTCAAACCCAGCTAAAACCTGATCTACACTCTAACTCTGTTTGACTTTGTTTAAGGCTGGACTCAGTGGGTCCAGCATCTAAGGCTAGGGGCGCTGTGCAACACTGTGGTTAAAGCGTTTTCTATTTTTCTGTTTCTTCTGCCGATCAATAAAGCGTTGCCGCGCTCGATGGGGATCTCTTCCAAAGAGATGCCGTGGTTACTAGCCCTGAAAAATGAAAAGATACTTTACAAATGCAAAATGCAAATACAATTTTCAGTTATCCAGTTAAACAGGGCACTGCATTGACACATGAAATATCCTGAAGTGTATGTGTCTGTGAAGGTTTAAGTAAAAGCATCTGGACTCAGTTTTCAAGGTGAAAACGTTTCGCCTCTAATTCCAAGAGACTTTATCAATTCTGAGATCAACTGGTGAGAGCTGAGTTTTTATCTCTAGAGGGAGGAGTTTCCCCTGAAACCAAACCTGATGGACCAGGCTGTTCTGTTCTTACAGTATTAGCAATGAAAGGAAGTTGTGACTCCTGTTGTGAGAGTTGTTGTGGCTTAGGATAGTCGTTAGTGACACTGCTTCATTCATTTCATTTGTCTATTGTTGTTCTGTCTGCTCTCTTTGTCAATTGTTCTTATTGTTGTTTGTTTATTGTAAAGCGTCCTTGAGCTCTGGAAAGGCGCTATATAAATAAAACGTATTATTATTATTATTAATATTATTATTAACGACTTTCACATATGGAGTCACACCTCCCTTTCATGACCAACAACGGTGAGAACAGAAAAACCTGGTCCATCAGGTTTGGTTTCAGGGAAACTCCTCCCTTTAGAGATATAAGCTCAGAGCTCTCTTTCCAGTTGAACTCAGAATTGATAAAAGTATCTTGGAATAGAGACGAAACGTCTTCACCTTGAAAACTAAGTCGAGATGCTTTTACTCAAACCTTTGCTTCTTGTTACTGACAGTTTACAGTTAATAAGGTTGCTCTGTCCTCACTAGACTGTCACTTTCTCTCCAGCTAGACAGACAGTGAACAGGCGAGTTGTAGTTTAATGGCTTTTAATCTCATGAATCTTTTCTCGTTTATTTTTAACATTGTAAAACTGTAAACACAAGAAAATACCACAATTAGAATTGTACATATTATTCAATGTGCATAACTAACTGAACAGTACTTACTACCTAAATAAAACCTTCCGTTAAAACATTAAATCAACATATTAAGCATTAAAGTTCTATTTTCATGTGCATTTTGGTAATAATATTTTTAATTTTAGATAATTGCTTGAAATCACAGAATCCTAATCAACCTAATTAACATAACAAAAGATCGCTAGCATACGGCGCTAACTACTGCTAATGTATTGCATAATCACCTTACGTTTCGTTTATAACACATTTGCTTCTTTAGACTAATGATTTGACTGTCAAGCATGTTCACCTATTAAGCATCGTATTTACATGACAAATAATGGTAACTTACAGCCTTATGAGGGCCACGACTTCACCATGCTAACCGCTCTTCAGCCATGACACGTTACAATGAACTCAACTCACACAAATAAAACGGAAGTTTCCAAACACAATCCTCTCCACAAGAGGGCGCTTCAAGATAGACAAACAAATCAAACTACTGAACCATTACAAAGGTGATAAATAATGTAGAAAGAAACTACGTCTGTTTATTTATTCTTTGGTCTATATTTAAAATACACTGGCCGTCTTTGTCCACAAGATGACGCTCCTCCCACCACACCACGTGACTGTCATCCGGGCGTCACGTGTTTCCTATCGGTCAGCTGATCCTTGGGCCGTGTTTGTTTCTGTCGAGGTCTGGACTCAAACTGGTCTAAATAAGTCAATCATCTCACCCAGTCTACACAATGCCGCTGCCGGAGCTGTCGTTTAACGCGGATAACGGGTATCTGGAGGGTCTGGTGCGGGGCTTTAAGGCCGGGATCCTGACCCAGGCGGACTACTTGAACCTGGTCCAGTGCGAGACTCTGGAAGGTAAGAAAAACCGGACTAAAATCGGGATAAAACATTGTCCGACGTAAGATTGTGGAGCGAACTGAGAAAATTGACATTTAAGAATCTGTTGCAACGTGAAAAGTGCAGGAATATAAAGAATTATTAATATAATACAAATAGGCTTATATCGGGTCTGAACTAGGTCCTTTTAAAGTGAAAATACTACAGTAACTGGAGCCGTTTACACAGGACAGTCCAAAGACATAAAACCATGACTAAACTTATTTTTTAAAGAACATGTCTTTAACAGAGCATTGACAAGGAGTAAATTGGGGTTTGAACATTTGAAAGTCGTTACAATTAAGTCAAATGCTCTTCTGAATTAACGCTAAGCTAATACATTTCACTGGAAGCTAGCAGTTAGCTCAGAAGGCTAGCGGTTCTCCAGCTCCGCTCGAATATAAAGTGTCACAATTCAAATGATGTTAGCCGACTGTTGTACCTTTAGTACAATCGTAAATTAGAAAAATAAACCACACGCGTTTAAAGTTATTCCGTTAATATCGATTTGAAGCTGGCGTTAGCATCTTTAGTTCTGGTCGTGGCCGCTAACAGTAGCTTCAAACCGTTTATATACACGTATTTCTTACAGTAAAAAGTGGTTTATATGTCCTTTTATTGTTTTAGGGTTGAGTTGATTATTCTTTGACATTAAAATAGATTCAATTTGTGGCTCATATCCGGCGTACTTTATAATTTGGCCTGTTAGCTCTATCTGCATTTAAAACCCTTTGCAGCCACAGTGCCCTAATATTTATATTTATCTGCTTCGGTGATTTGCGTCGCTTGATCTATTTTCTGCCTCAGTTTTGTATAAGCCAGGCCTGTATTTAAAATGTTAATTTCTATTCCGTTTAAAAGAGGAACAGTTCAAAACAGGAACATTGTAAACCAATGTTGGGTTTTGAATGTTACTGTTTTTAACAAATGTAGAAGGATTTGAACAGGTTTTACTCGTATTTCCCCGGTTTTCATCTGTATATTTGTGCGTTTTTACAGTGTATTCCTGTTTTCAGACCTGAAGCTGCACCTGCAGAGCACAGACTACGGCAGTTTCCTCGCAAACGAGGCGTCTCCTCTGACGGTGTCTGTGATTGACGACAAACTGAAGGAGAAGATGGTGGTGGAGTTCCGTCACATGAGGAACCAGTCCTATGAGCCACTCGCCTCTTTCATGGACTTTATCACGTAAGAGGTTTTAGATGGATTTAAACATGTAAAAATCTACTTGGCAGTTTGTCAACTCTAAACACGTTCAAGTTGCGTTTCCAACGACCTGGAGTATTTAGCCCTAGTTTTAGCTCTCTTTTATTTGTGCTTTGTGTTGTGATTATCTAGTTTTGTATATTTCGGTTCTTTCATTCTAGATACAGTTACATGATCGATAACGTGATTCTGCTCATCACTGGGACGCTCCACCAGAGGGCCATCTCTGAGCTGGTCCCCAAGTGTCACCCTCTGGGCAGCTTTGAGCAGATGGAGGCCGTCAACATCGCCCAGACTCCAGCAGAACTCTACAACGCCATCTTAGTGGACACTCCTTTAGGTCAGAGTTTATTTACAACAAGTGAAAGACAAACCCTCTGAGACAAAGATAAATTATAAAACCTAGATTAAAAAAATATCCTTTTTGTGTTGCTTCTTCTTCTGTTTGGTCCTGGTTCTGACCCGGTTCTGTTGGTTCTGCTCTGTTCCAGCCGCTTTCTTCCAGGATTGTATTTCTGAACAGGATCTGGATGAGATGAACATAGAGATCATCAGAAACACGCTCTACAAGGTAAGACCTTGTCTATGTCTTGGTTTAGACCTGGTTTAGTCTATGTCTTGGTTTAGACCTGGTTTTGTCTGGGTTTTGTCTTGTTTTAGACCTGGTTTTGTCCTGGTTTAGTCTTGGCCTTAGTTTAGACCTGGTTTAGTCCGGGTTCAGACTTTGTCCTGGTTCTGACCTGTTTCTTTTCCGTCTAACTCTGGTCTCTTTCTGGTCCAAGGCGTACCTGGAGGCCTTCTATAAGTTCTGTTCTAACTTGGGAGGAACTACGGCCGACACCATGTGCCCCATCCTTGAGGTGAGTAATCCTGGATGGTGCTGCTCTGGAATGTAGCAAGAAGAGAGAGAATTTATTCAGTTTATATCAGATATCTTTTTTAATTTTTATTTATTAATTTATTTTTTACAAAGAAAATATTGCAATAATAAATTAAACTTATCAGTTTTTTTATTTTTTATTATGTGACTTGGACTTTATTTTTATTTTATTTATGTCCACTGAACCCCTCTAATGCATGACTTTTCTACCTAAATTAAACCAACCACATATTGTCAGAGTTGGCTTCATATGTCTGTAAAGACTCTGACAGGTGTTTATTCCCATCACTCTGTTGGACGCAGTATTATTATTGTCCATATTTTATATACAGTATATTTGAGTTTTCAACTCCTGCTCTGTTCTAACCCTGTGTTCCCTTCATGACACTGCAGTGTTTCCCACACATTAAGGACACCAGCAGGCTATAGCATAATTAGTGCCGTCTCCAAACGAGCCATAAATATAACGTTCGGGCTTCTGGCTGCTCTGTGAAGGGCTAAGACTCTCCTGCTGATCAGTTTAAAAGGCCATCCAAGTGAAACTTCAGGGTTATACTCCCGAAAAAGTTGAGATATATTGGCACTAGTTGTTGTAAATAATACAACTCTGCAGAAAACTAGTGCTGTCTCATCTTTAGTTTCTCCACACTCTGCAGTGACATGAGTGGTGGCTGTAAAACAGAGGCAGAGGAGAGACGCTAAAGCATCAACAAAACTTTAGCACTAGAAAGTTACTTTCTTCCCAGCAGCCCTCAGCTTTTCTCTAATTCAGCTCCAGATGAATTAGCTACCAAATGAGAAAAAAACTTTGGTCTGAACATTAATAAAACAAACTGAAAAATGTTTGCTGTTTACTAAATGCACATTGACGAGTGTCTGCATGCAAATTTGCTAATCAGGACTTTAAAGTCCAGTTTTTTTGGACAACTGACTTTCTACAGAGAGTATGCCAAGGCTGTTCAGTCTATCCTGGGACATTTGTGATCTTAAATAGTTCTTTACAAGTTTGAGTTTACTGAAAGCACATTCCTCCAGCAACAGTCACTGGGAGTGTACAAAAGAAGATATTTTGAAGAAAGTCGGTAACCAAAAACAAAAATGGAAGTCAATGGGGACCAGCAACTGTTTAATTACCAACCTTCTTTAAAATATCTTCTCTTGTGTTTAGCAAAAGAAAGGAAATCATACAGGTTTGGAAACACTTGAGGCAGAGTAAAGTATGGCAGAATTTTAATTTTTGCGTGAACTATCTCTTTAAAGTTTAAATGTGTACAATAACAATGTACTCATTTTGCTTATTTCCTCTTAATGTGAACCGCAACGGTTCTATTTGTTTGGTTTTTGTCATTATTAGTTTATCTTTACCACCAGTATTCTCTGTGATAGTTGTGTTCATTAAATAAATCACAGTAAAGCATTGTATATCAAGCGTCTCTGTTTACAATACGAATTTCAATAGCGCGTCACGAATATGTGTACAGGACCCATCTTAACCTCTCAAAGGCAATACGAAGTACGCAACGATGATGATGATGATGATGATAATTGCCACTATTCTTGAGGAAAGCCCTGTGATTGGCTTAAGGCAAAACACACACTTATTTATATCTGCGCTGGCCAAAGTCCTGTCTATTTGTACTAACGATTTATGTCCTGAAAATTGGAAAAAGTAGATTTTTACACACCCCTCATTGAGCTTCTGTTTTTACCAGATAGTTGCGTTTTGATTGGGAAGATACGGCCCTCTTCTCAGTTTGAAAAGCTTTATTATTTCACACAAACTGGTCTTGGGTCCGTGTTTTGTTTTTGACTCAAAGAACAGTTTGTGATAAATGAACAGACAGCTGTTTTTATATTGTTGTTTATTGAGCATTATTCATCATCACTCCTCTGCTCTTCTCTAATGTTTATGTACAAGTGTCTATATTTCAGTTTAAGGAAAACCATAGAGCCTTTAACATCACCGTAACCCTGTTTCTCTAACACTGGTTATAATAAAATATGAATATTTCAGTTTGAGGCAGACCGCAGAGCCTTCATCATCACCATCAACTCATTTGGGACGGAGCTGTCTAAAGAGGACCGGGCCAAACTCTTCCCTCACTGTGGAAAACTGTATCCAGAGGGCCTGGCTCAGCTAGCACGAGCAGGCGACTCACGAGCAGGTCAAGGCTGTAGCTGACTTCTACCCTGTGAGTGTTTTATTAACCTGTATTGACCAGTTGTTCACCTGTATTGACCAGTTGCTCACCTGTCTGTATGAATGTTTTCTCAGGAGTATAAGCTGCTGTTCGAGGGAGCGGGCAGTAATCCTGGAGACAAGACTCTGGAGGATCGCTTCTTTGAACAGGTACTTTTACTGCTCTGTTTTAACCCTGGCCGCTGACCCACTGAGCTTCTGGAACAAGTTTAATACAGTTCAATTCAATAAATCTGTGCTATATATTTTTATTTCATATTTGTATTATTAGATAAAACGGGCCAAGCTGGCAATACCTTGTTTTATATTTATTATAATTTTATTATTTTCAGGTAAAGCTGAATAAGCTGGCTTTCTTGAACCAGTTCCACTTCAGTGTCTTTTATTCTTACGTCAAACTGAAGGAGCAGGAGTGCCGTAACATTGTGTGGATTGCAGAATGCATCGCCCAGCGCCACCGGGCCAAGATCGACAACTACATTCCCATATTTTAGATTTATACTTGTCCAGACCCCCCCCCACTCCATAGACACACCTTCAGGAGCACATTAACCTGGTCTAAATATGGTTGAGACTTGGTCTTGGATTAGAGCTGTATTTATTAAATGTAAATTACACTTTATTTTCACATTCCATTTCAAGTGTTGTTTAATAGAATTCCATTCCCAAGAATGCTGTGCTCTGTCATAGTCTGTGACTCCCCCTGGAGGCCAGCACTGGCACTGCACCGGTCCATCCGTCTGTGTTCAACGTGATTTTCCTGAAACCAATTAAATTGAGAAGTTATTTATTAAATATTAAATTTAATCTGTTTAAAAACTTTGTGTTTAATTTGTTGTGTGTATGTCTTTGTATGTGTATGTGTATATATATATATATATATATAAAAATGTGTATGCGTGTGAGGAAACTAAAATTAAAAAATCAGATGAAGATGTATTGAATTTATTGTGAATGTGAAATAAAAACATTAATCATGATTTTTTTTGTCATGTGAGTGGTTCAAACACCTGCTTCATGTGTACAATGAGAACAAGTGTTTTCAAAACCTGGAGAAGTTAGGGAAAAATACAAGCTCAGCCATAGGATTTTTAAGCTTTTATAGTAGTTTATTAAAAATAGCAAGCTTTTTGTGGGGGATGTGAGTGGGGGACCTATACAATTTTGACAATTCATTAGCCAAGCAGACAGAGGACAGGTTTGGGCATGTAGTCGGATGCAAGTATCTGGGAACGTTAGAGACAGAGGGTCTGAGGACAAAATTTTTATTTAACCAAAATCCCACACTGAAAGCCTTTAAAACAGATAGAATCAAGGCCAAACATTTTTATAAAACACTACCTTTACTCTTTAGAACTTTAGCTCTTTCTAAAAACTACATGTCTGTATCATGTTTCAGGAGTCCAAATATAGAGCAGTATACCCTCATTTTTAATTTCAATGAGGGTATAATAGAAATATAAATGACTTCAAAGCCAAACTACATGCACAACAAATTGTGTGCACTGTGTGTTCCTGTACTGTGAACTCTAGGTCCCCTGTGTACCTGTGTGCCTCCAAATATGGTCATGACTTCCTGTTCTCTGCTCACAGACACAGAATTCTGGGCCTGTCCAGATTTAAACTCATTGTTCTCATTTACATTTAACACATTTTGCTCTTTCACACTTTTAAAACATTATTGATATATATTTCACTTCTAACATTATTCGAAAAATAACTGTGGTTCTGAAGAGTTTATTTGTAAAAACATCAAATCAAAGGAACAGTTCAAAGTAATTGTTATATAAATGCAGTAATAAAACATGTCACAAAAAAAATAAAAAAATTACACAAAATAAATGTAATAAACTTAACTAGACATAAATGAACAAAGTGACAAAATCTTTAAAATAACACAATAACAAAGCATTTTCTTTTTAGTGACATTAATAAAAAAAAAAAAAAAAAAAAAAAAATTGCCTTATTTTTGTGAGTTACTTTAATTTATATATATATATATATTACAAACCTTTTCCGTTATTTGGTAAAAAAAAAACAGCTATTTTCATTAAAAAGTGCAAATATTATCTTGCAATAAAATTACTTCATTTAAAAGCAAAACTCTCATGGTCAGAGGTCAGGGGTTAAAGGTCAGGAGTTAATAAGATATGCAGACTTGTGCAGGCTTTTTTTATTGCTTTAATTTAGAATTTTATATTTATTAAAATAGTGTTTTTGTTGATTCTCTCACATTTGCAGCAATTTATATTAACATCTCTTAAACAATAACTTTAATATTTTTACAGAAATGGGAGCAGTAATTTTCTCCATTTGGAGTCAGGATTTTTCCAGGGACTGGGACCTGCTACTGGTCCAGACCTGGTTCTATTTGGTGCCGTCTTTAGGGTTAGTCCTGGTCTTGGACAGAGGATGGTCTGGACTCAGATGGATTTGGTTCTGTGCTCAGTCGGACTCAGAGGTCCGTGGAGTTTAGGGCCTGGTTCTGGGCTGATCTGGTGTTGTTCTCGGTCAAGTCTCTCTGTGGAAAAAAAAAAAGATCATAAACTGGTTAGTGACTGGAACTGGACAAAACTGCTCAAAACTCCGAAGAACGGCCTTAGAACAAAAGGAAAACATTAATAAAACCTGGGACTAACTAGGAACTGAGAGTAGGAGCCAGCCACGGAGCCCAAACTCTGAGACTCTGACGGAGCCAGGACCCGGGGCTGGTTCTCCTTGTTCTGGACCTGGACCCGAGCCGGAGGAGGTCTGCTGTGAACCGGAGTCCAGACCAATGGGATCTGAGGAAACCAGAAAGAAAACTGATCAGAACCAGGTCTAGACAGGACTAGGCCTGGACTAGGCCAAGACCAGACCAGGACTAGGTCTGTGAGACTTACTTGACCAGAGGACAGAGGAGGCCTAGGCCCAGGTGAGCGACACACCTGTCCCTGAAGAGAGCATGGAGCTGTTGGTTGATGAACTACAGCCGCTGAGCTTTAACAAAAAAAACAAAAAAAACAATGAGAAACAGTTTGAACCAAATAAAACAAAAATCA
Organism: Neodontobutis hainanensis; assembly: GCA_024349245.1. Taxonomy (NCBI): domain Eukaryota; kingdom Metazoa; phylum Chordata; class Actinopteri; order Gobiiformes; family Odontobutidae; genus Neodontobutis; species Neodontobutis hainanensis. The sequence goes on along the minus strand of JALDNG010000002.1, from coordinate 19,909,056 downwards.
AACCAAAATGTTATAAAACCAAGTTTCCATTTACTTCCACCTAATGACTTTGACTATTTTAAACCAGTTAAAAAGATTAGTGTGAGTGTGTGCTAACAGATGTGGGGTTTCCTGAGGTACTAAAGAACCACGACTAAAGAAACCCACTCTCAACCCTTCACTGTTAGAAAACTACAGACCGGTTTCCCTCCTTCCCTTTACTGCCAAAGCTCTGGAGCGAGTAGTGTTTAAACAGCTCTCCTCCTTTCTCACACGAAACAACCTCCTGCTCTCAGTCATCGAAGCCCTGAGACTGGCAAAGGCAACATCCAAGTCATCTGTCCTCATCTTACTGGATCTGTCTGCTGCCTTTGACACCGTTAACCATCACATCCTCTTGTCTTCTCTCAGTGCGATGGGTGTCTCTGGAATGGTGTTGCAATGGTTCAAGTCTTACCTCTCGGGTAGGTCATTCAGAGTATCCTGGAGAAACGAGGTCTCTGAGTCCCAGCATCTTAATACAGGGGTGCCTCAGGGCTCAGTGCTTGGACCGCTACTCTTTTCCATAAACATGACCTCCCTTGGCTCTGTCATTCAGAAACATGGCTTTTCCTATCACTGCTGCAGATGACACTCAACTCCACTTGTCATTTCAACCTGATGATCCGACGGTCTCTGCTCGTGTCTCGGCCTGAGTGACATCTCACTTTGGATGAAGGACCATCACCTGCAGCTGAACCTTGGAAAAACAGAACTGCTTTTGATTCCTGCCAAACCCAAAGACCCACCACAACCTCTCCATTCAACTAGGCTCATCAACCATTACACCGTCCAGCACTGCCAGAAATCTGGGAGTGGAACTGATGATCAACTAAACTTCACAAGTCATGTTTCCATCACCACCAGGTCCTGTAGATTCATCCTCTACAACATTAGGAACATTAGACCTTTCCTATCGGAGCACTCTCGCAAATCCTAGTCCAGGCTCTTGTCTTGTCCAAACTGGATTATTGCAATGCTCTGCTGGCTGGACTCCTGCTGCACAACCAAACCTCTGCAGCTTATTCAGAATGCAGCAGCAAGAGTGGTCTTTAAAGAACCGAAGAGAGCGCACGTAACTCCTCTCCTCATTAGGTTACACTGGCTCCCGGTTGATGCATGCATCAAGTTCAAAGCTATGCTCTTGTCCTACAGGACCACCACTGGCTCCGCCCCCTCATATCTTCACTCACTGATACAGACCTATGTTCTACCAGATCCCTGCGATCTGCAAATGAACGCTCTGGTGGTACCATCCCAAAAAGGAAAAAAAAAATCACTCTCACGTACTTTCTCTGGATCTGTTCATTGGTGAATGATCTACTGCTGCTACAAGATCAGCAGAATCTGTAGACATCTTTAAAAAACGCTTGAAAACATATCTCTTTTGTCAACACCTGACTGACAAACACTGAATTCTTAACTTCCTAACCTAACCCTAACCCTAACCCTAACCCTATCAATCCCTTCTTTTAATAAAAAAAAATAATTAAAAAAAAAAATCTTTCCTATCCTTAGCTTTGTATGCTGTGCTAGGTTTTAACTGACTAGTTTTTTGTGCACTTATGCTTTTTGTTCCTTGTGTTGTTGAAATTGCTTCCATTGTTTTCTCACTTGTAAGTCGCTTTGGATAAAAGCGTCTGCTAAATGACTAAATGTAAATGTAATGTATTTTACTGGTGTAAGGTTCTATTATTTTGTTGTTGCTAACCATCACCATCCTTTTTTTAGGTATTGCCATTTTGTCTCTGACAAAATCCAGACCAGTACCAGGACTCGGCGGGTCTTGGTCAGAGCCTGGTTCCTACTGAAGGCTGGACTCCGGGTCTGGTTCTGGATTTTGGAGGGAGACTGTGAGCCCATGAAGCGGCGTTTGGAGGGAGTCCGGACTGTGGTCCCGTAGAGCATGTCCTCCTCGGTCTGACGGCTCTTCTTCAGGTGCTACTCATGAGATAGAAGTGTTAGACCGGACTAAACCTGAATCAGATCTAAACCAGGTCTTACCCAGGACAAAAGCAGGAATAAACCAGGCTTAAAGCAGGAATAAACCACCTGGTCTAAACCTGGTCTAGGTGGATTACCCGTCGAGTTTCTCCCGTTCCTTCTGCTCCTGGAGCTGGTTCCACTGTTGTTCCACAAACTGGAGGAAATCCTGACCCTGGACCAGGAATGGTCTGGACTCTGAGGACTCCCATTGAGAGATCTGGACTTTCAGCTGCCGCTCCAGCTGGTTCAACAGGGATCAGAACAGGTTCAACAGGGATTAGAATGTTCTCTGTCTAGAGGCTGTTGCATATTCCATGACCAGGTTTTAGCTGGAGCTTTAAGGTTGTTTTCACCCTTAATATTTTGATAAACTCGGTTCATTTGGGGACTCCACTCAAATGATCTAACCTTCTGAATAACGCATTTACCCTCCTCGCCTGTTGTGATGATGCAGCAATAAATACTGAAGTAGAGGACAAGAAGCACATAGCGCTTTAGACGTAAAGGATCCTTGCCTTTTTGTTTTAGAATATATTAAAAAAACTTTACAATAATGGGCTCAGTGTGAGCAGAACGTGGCAGCGGACCATGGACATGTTTTTTATGTGGACTAAATGAGACCACTACAAGAGCGATACAGCCCTGTTCACAGGAAAGCACAGTCTGAAATGTTAATGTACTTATTTACTGCTAAAGGTATTAATCACAATATGAGCCCTTTTATAATTGTAAGGTCTTCTGTACAATCCCAAAATCACAATTTTCCCGTAACAAGTTTGAAAATACCATTTATTGTTGCGGGAAACTGATCTGAGGGCAGTAGCTCAGTGGGTAGAGCGGTCGTCGTCCATCCTGAAAGTAGGTGGTTCGATTCTCACTCACCCCACAGTTCATACTGTCGTTGTGTCCTTGGGCAAGACACTTAACCTACCTTGCCTCCAGTGGAGGCACAATGTGTGTAGAACAATGTAAGTTGCTTTGGATAAGTTGCTAAATGAATAAATGTAAATGATACATTTATGTCTTACCTTAGTTCTATCAGCGTTTTAACCCCCTCACAACTCCACGTCTCAAAACAAGCTTTCTCGTCTATTGTTGAACACGTGCATTTGTTTTGGTTGCGTTTACCCCTAGTACTTAGCACCGTTGTCTGTTTCCTACCTTTGGCTTGCTGTTAAGTACACTTTGCATTCTTACCTGTTTCGAACCACAGTTCATTTAATAAATAAATCATCATCATCATGTTTAATAAAAACCTAGATCTTCTCGGTTCTCTTCCAAAAACAGAATATGTTTTTAGACAGAGCTTGTGTGAACGCACCTAACTTAATAGGTTTTGATCTGGTTTCAGCTGGTCTTACCTTTGTCAGACTCTTGCCCAGCTCAGTTCTCTGTTTCTCTTCTCTCAGCAGGTTTCCTCCTCGATTCATGAACCGCGTTGGATCTGACGCTTTCCTCTGAAACAAAACCTGAAATCAAGACTAGAGTCCACGTATGGTGTCCGGCCTTTAACTCCAGGTTCTGTTTCAGTCCGGTCTGCTTCTGGTTCAGTCTGGTCTTACCTCCAGGTCTAAAAACAGGTTCCAGGAGTCAATCCATCGTTGGACTCCTTCAAATATTTGCAGATGATCTTTGTAAAACTGTTTCAGACGATTCAGTTCCGTCTCCAGGACCTCCAAGACCTGCTCCGAGACCTGCTCTGGAACCAAGACCCAACAAGACAAGGGTTAGACCTGCTTGGACCAAACAAGACCAGGAGTCTATCTACTTTGAAATCACTCAGACCACAAACAGCTGCCCTTGCTACAGGCCTCTGTGCAGCAGCTGTGAGTCTGAAATAATTATCCATGTCACCTTTATAATACCTAAGAATAAAATAGATGCTAACAAGTGTCATTTTTATACAATAAAGTTTTAAACTGCAATGTAAATTAGTAATTTGGGAATTGAAAACATATCTATGTTATAACTGTTTAAGAGCATATGCCAAGGTGCTCCCTGGGTTTAATCACTGCTTGAAGTGATTTTTAAAAGTTCAGATTTTTTTGATGGATCTGATTTGAATGTTGGAATGTTTTGGATTATTGCTGATTGTGAGAACTAGAGACTAAAAGCGACAGTCTGTCCTTTTGAATAGGATTGAATAATTTTTTTGGTTGAATTTTAGAGGTGTTCATGGAAAACACTAAGTCAAATCTTTGGAACCTAAAGATAAAAAGTTTAAAGGTTAATTTTAGCATTGTTTTAAATGAACAATAATGACTTACTGAGTGGAACTTTGGTGAATCTGAATAAATAGTGACAGACACATTGATTTGATTTTACACTTGATGTCTTAAGTTTCTGTTTAACATTGAGAGAAGGGAACTGTTTTTGTAGATTCTGATGCAAAATTCGTGGAAAAGTGAAATTAGGAATGGATAAATGTTTTAAATATGCTGAGGTTAAAATTAATATGGAAAAGTTGCAAAAACAAAATGGTTTATTGTATTTATTGAACACCTGGTGGTAAAACTGAGTTTTACAGAGACAGTATGGAACAAATCTATACTGAACAAAACCCTAAAGAAATTGATTATTTTAAAAGTAAAGACAGAAAAATTTATACAGAGCTTTGTTGAGTTTATGAACAGTCTTTCCTTTTAATGATCATCATCATGCAATAATGATGGTGTTTTGGAGGAAAGCAATGTGAACAGAGCAGATGATTAGTGGTGTGTTCAATCAGCTGAGAGAGGCTGCCCTGTTACAAGGTTAACCCCAGAGGGAGGGGTCTGACCCAAGAGCTTTTTAAAATGGAATCTCTTTATAAAGAAATTAATTAATTAATTAAGAGATTGAACAATATTCTGAGAATATTCTAATTAGATTGTGAATTTAAAGTCTTTGGCTAAAAGCGTGGGACAAGAGATCATGAGAAAATAGTTCTGATCTATTTAAATTAATTATGTTTGCATATGTTGACCGTACTGGAGAAGCACTGTTTGGTTTGATTGAGCCGACCTTTCAGATTAAAGTAGATTTCCAGCAGACCATATCTGTGGAAATGGGGTCTACCTATTTGAGAGCCCCATTTACATTGGACAGAGGATCCTTCAAGGTGTCCTTAATGACTATAAGGCTAAGATTCAATTAGTATTGGGATTTGAATTTTTACCTTTGGAGATATAATTATAATTATTATAATTGCACAAGAGATGCTGTAACTGTGAATTAAAACTGTAAACGAGAGAAAACTGGTCCAAGGACTGGACAGAACAAATAGCACTGAGCTGCTTTGAGCTGAAAAGGTGAGATCTACAGGATTTCATCCAAAGTAACACAGGTCTAGTTAACAGCATAACTAAAGACTTTAAGAAAGTACTTCACACTCTGCAGAATAATTGGCAGAGTAATCTATTAATCTGGAATAGAGGAATTGATTTTGACCTGGTTCTACAAAATAGTTAGAAAATATTTGGAAAATTGACTGGGATTTTAAATCTGTATTGAGATACATTATTATTATTATTACATCAATTTTATATAGCGCTTTTCTGGGGACGCAAAGACGCTTTACATATAAATTATTCATTCACTCCACAGTCACACACTGGTGGTAGTAAGCTACATCTGTAACCACAGCTGCCCTGGGGCAGACTTACAAAGACGTGGCAGCCATTCCGCGCCTACGGCCTCTCCGACCATCACCAAATACATTCACATTCTTACACAATCATACATGTACTTGTGTGGCACTTCCATATCTTATAACTTTTGTTTGTGTTGATTTCCATGTATCCGGAGCTTGTTGGTGAGATTGATGGATGTGGCCATTGCTGGGTCAACATTCCTGGACATGCACCTACCTGCCCAACGACTATGGTCAAGGCTTTGACCTCAGATGAACACTGTGATCTGAGGGACGTTAGTGTTTGCATGAACACCAACGGGACAACAGCTCCAGGACGGATCATACTACAGTCCTAAGTGCCGTAGCAGGTCTGTGTCACAACTCAGAAGCAGATCACCACATACTCAAATCAGAAGCCTCCTGTTGAAGGCACGCAATACTGCCTTCAGATCAGGTGATGCACAGGCCTACAGCACCTCCAGAGCTAATCTGAAGAGGGGCATCATAGAGGCCAAGCACTGCTACAAGCTAAAAATAGAGGAGCACTTTTCCAACTCCGACCCTCGACGCATGTGGCAGGGCATCCAGGTCATCGGTGACTACAAAACCACACACTCCACCCCTTCAGCCACTGATGTCTCCTTTTTGAACGAGCTTAATGACTTTTATGCGTGCTTTGAGAGAGACAATACAACTACTGCCACCAAGCTCAAACCCTCACCTGACCACCCACCAATCACACTCTCCACCACAGATGTCTGCAACACACTGAGCCAGATCACTGCGCACAAAGCCGCTGGACCAGACAACATCCCTGGACGTGTACTCAAGGCATGTGCTGAGCAGCTCCCTGGGGTTTTCACAGACATTTTCAACCTGTCTCTTGCCCAAGCAGCTGTGCCAACATGCTTTAAATGCACCTCCATTGTGCCAGTGTCAAAAAACTCCAGCCCAAAGTGCCTTAACGACTACCGCCCAGTAGCTCTGACACCTATTGTCATGAAGTGTTTTGAGCGCCTGGTCCTGGGACACCTGAAGGACTCTCTGCCATCCACACTGGACTCTCACCAGTTTGCCTACCGCAGCAGTAGGAGCACAGAGGATGCCGTTTCCATGGCACTGCACTCTGTGCAAACACATCTGGACAATAAGAACACTTATGCTGTTTGTTGACTTTAGCTCAGCATTAAACACAGTCATCCCGTCCAAACTGAAGACCTGGGCATTAACTCCTCCCTCTGCAACTGGATCATGGACTTCCTGACCAACAGACCCCAGCAGGTCCGATCCGGATCCATCTGCTCCAACACCACCACACTCAACACTGGTGTACCACAGGGCTGTGTACTGAGCCCCTTCTTGTACTCCCTCTTCACTTCCGACTGCAGGCCTGTGAATGGATCTAATGCCATCATCAAGTTTGCGGATGACATTATGGTGATTGGTCTCATCAGCAACAACGATGAGATCCAGCACCTGGCCTCATGGTGCAATGACAATAACCTGCTCCTTAACACCTCCAAGACGAAGGAGCTCATTGTGGACTTCAGGAAAGAGTCAAGAGGCACACGACACCATCCACATCAAAGGAACGGCTGTCGAGCATGTCTCCAGTTACAAGTTCCTAGGGACCCACATTTCGGAGGACCTGTCCTGGACTACCAACACCTCCAGCCTGGTCAAGAAGGCTCACCAGCGACTCTTCTTCTTGAAGACACTAAAGATGAATCAGCTGTCCTTAGAAATCCTGGTGAACTTTTATCGCTGTGCAATAGAAAGCATCCTGACCAACTGTGTCACAGTCTGGTGTGGGAGCTGCTCTGTTGCAGAGCGCAAGACACTGCAGTGGGTGGTGAAAACCACCCAACGCATCACAGGACTCCACTTCCAGCCACGGAGGCGTCAAGAGGAAACACTGTCTGCGTTGAGCTCGCAGCATCCATAAGGACCCCTCATCCCGCCCATAGACTGTTTTCTCTCTTGCCCTCCAGGAAGGCGTTTCAGGTGTGATCTATCTGCTGCTACAAGATCAGCAGATTCTGTAGCCATCTTTACAAAACGCCTGAAGACACATCTCTTCCATCAACACCTGATTGACAAACACTGAATTCTACTTCTTTTTATCAATTCCTTCTCTTTTAAAAATTAAAAATAAATAATAATAATAAAAATTATTTTCTATTCTTAGCTTTGTATACTGTGCTGGGTTTTAACAGACCAGTTTTTGGTGCAGTCATCTTTTTTGTTCCTTGTGTTGTTAAAATTGCTTCCATTGTTTTCCTCACTTGTAAGTATCTTTGGACAAAAGCATCTGATAAATGGGTAAAGCGGTTATCCTTCGACCGGCGGGTGGGAGGTTCGATCCCTGCTTGAAACATTCCAAAACATCATAACATCCCAATCTCACCCACATACTGTCGTTGTGTCCTTGGGCAGGACACTTAACCCACCTTGCCTCCAGTGGTGTTCCAGCTGTAACGCTAGTAAATGGAAGCCTAATGTAAAGTGCTTTAAGTGCCTACTACAGTAGGTGGAAAAGCGCTACATAATTGTTTTTTTTTTATATATAAATGACTAAATGTAAATGTAAATGTTTTAGAATGAAATGGTCAGGCGGAGTCTCAATTTGGAACAATAGTGCAGATTTTGGCACAGTTTGGCACCACTTGTTTTTGTTTGCTTGCCGTTTGGTCTCTGTGTTTGGAGTAAATGTAAATGGCTTAGATGTGCTTGTAGCTGAGTCTCAGTTGATCAATTTGATGTGCTGCTTTGCCATATTAGGCTTGGGAGTGTGTGGAGTATCATGCTGTTTGTTTGTGACATGTGCCATGGGGCTTGGGCTTAATGGGTTAACACTCACCGGAGAAGTAGGGACTAAAATCCAGTCTCTGAGGTTCGCTGTAGAAACATCTGTCCCAGAAAACTCTGATCTCAGATCGAACTCTGTCTGAGATGCTTTTAATGTTCATCATTTTCATCTGCTCCAGACGCTCTGCCTCCCGCTGCAGCTAAAGACCAGATAAAACCAGACAAGTTAGAATTATCTCCAGATTCTCTGTTAGGGGCTCTAGACTGGGTTATGGGCTGTGATTATATTTGACCGTATAAAGCTGTCTCATGGATCAGTCAAACCCAGGGGTCTCAAACTCAAATGACTTGGGGCCGCAGGAGGCAGAGTCTGGGTGAGGCTGGCCCGGATCAGGTATTCCACAAAAAGCTTTGTTAAATCCTCTCAAAGCGTCATTACTAGCAGTTCTTTAACTTCAGTAGGTTCTTCTGAACCTGAGCTATCCTTAACTTAAATGGAATATTGAAGAACTTGGCTGAGTGGCCCCATGGGATGTCAACTCCCCTCATGATATTGTCAACATAACATTGGTGTTAATTTGCAGCTTCGTCATGATAACAAATCCGCATGGATAGTGGCAATCAAATTGCCATCAACTATCAAACAAATCAACCAATTTCAAATGATGGGAAAACAAATCACAATCCGCATGATGGCAAATCCAACGCCGGTAACATTGAAATTTTCCAGCTCAAGGTCAAACAGGGGCGGCAGTAGCTCAGTGGGTAGAGCAGTCGTCCTTCAACCAGAAAGTAGGTGGTTCATTTCCCACTCTCCCCACAGTTCATACTGTTGTTGTGTCCTTGGGCAAGACACTTAACCCACCTGCCTCCAGTGGCTGTAACACTGGTAATTACTGTAGAACAATGTAAGTCGCTTTGAATAAAAGCGTCTGCTAAATTAATAAATGTAAATGTAAATGTAAACATGCTCATTTCAAACACAGTAAGAAGCAGAAATATTATGATGTGATGTTACACGGGCTTCTCCATAGTTGTGAAATGTTTCATTGTCTGAGTCTAACCATCAGCAATGTATGTCCTAACCTTCAGCTTTTTACAATGCTGGGCATCTGCTCTCTCACACTCAAATTGCACTGCAGAACTGCTCCGTAACAAGCGGAGTAAAGTGTGCACGGAACCCTCAGTGTAATTGTGAAATGTGTAGCCTAATAATTCCATGCCGTGTCCCAGTGGACAACATGGAGAAGTGCTTTAGAGAAGAATCTTTAAATAATCTTTGCAGGATTTTACTTCTTTTCATAGCTTCGTAGTCATTGTGATAGCTTAATGACCTATTTTGTGGTGGATGGGTTATGTCCCAACCCCCCAGCACATCTTAGCAGAAAAAAAACTGCCATGCAAAAATCAGCTGGCGCACGCTCCCTTTGAATCAAGAAGTTTTGAGGGAGTTTTATTGTTGTTTGAAGCAGATATATGCTGATAGCAACTGTTATTACTATTTAATGTGAAGCCCTGCACAGGTTTCACAATGCACTTCTTCAGCAGTCTGTGCATTCAGCCTTTTTAAATGCTTAGGTCCCAAACCCAAACAAATGAAGAGGGTAGTTTGAGTGGAATTAACAATAACCCCTGAAGGGAGCAGCTCTTAATCCTTACTGATTGATTCAGTAAGGATTAAATGATTCCAAAAAAATTGGGACACGGTACAAATTGTAAATAAAAACACAATGCAATAATGTGGAAATGTCAAATTTCAATATTTTATTCAAAATACAACATAGAACATATCAAATGTTGAAAGTGAGACATTTCAAATATTGGCACATTTTGGATTTTATGAGAGCTACATTCCCAAAAAGTTGGGACAGGTAACAATTAGAGGCCGTAAAAGTTAAATGTACATATAAGGAACTGTAGGTCAATTGGCAACATGCTTGTAATAAAAAGAGCCTCTCAGAGTGGCAGCGTCTCTCAAAAGTCAAAATGGGCATTCCCCCAATGCTGCGGCGAAAAATAGTGGAGCAACATCAGAAAGAAGTTTCTCTTGGAAAAATTGCAAAGAGTTTTAAGTTATCATCATCTACAGAGCATAATATCCAAAGATACAGAGAATATAGAATAATCTCTGTGTGTAAGGATCAAGGCCAGAAAAGCAGACTGGATGCCCGTGATCTTCGGGCCTTAGACGGCACCACAAAAAGAATGTACTGTAATGGAAATCACAACATGGGCTCAGGAATACTTCCAGAAAACATTGTCGGTGAACACTGTTGCTGTTAAACTCTATAGGTCAAAAAAGAAGCCATATCTAAACATGATCCAAAAGCAAAGGTGTTTTCTCTAGAGCCAAGGCTCATTGAAAATGGACTGTGGCAAAGTGGAAAACTGTTCTGAGGTCAGACCAATCAAAATTTATAGTTCTTTTTTGAAAACTGGGACACCATGTCATCTGGACTAAAGAGAACAAGGACAACCCAAGTTGTTCTGAGCTCAGTTCAGAAGCCTGCATCTCTGATGGGATGGGGGCATGAGTGCATGTGGCATGGGCAGCTTACACAGTTGGAAAGACCCCATCAAACCTGAAAGTTTTATCCAAGTTCTAGGACAACATATGCTCCCATACAGGCGTCGTCTCTTTCAGGGAATACCTTGCATTTTTAAGCACAACAATGCCACATCCTGCATCAGTTACAGCATCATGTCTACGTAGAAGAAGGATCCGGTTCTGAAATGGCCAGATCTTTGACCGACAGAAAACATTTGGAGCATCATAAAGAGAAAGATGCAACAAAGAAGACCTAAGACAGTTGAGCAACTAGCAGCCTGTATTAGACAAGAATGGGACAACATTCCTATTCCTAAACTTGAGCAACATGTCCCCTCAGTCCCCAGAGAAGAAATATGGGAGAAACTGGAGCGGAAGCTCCTGCAGAACAACATGAGGGATGTCTGGAGTGGCATGAAGACCATTACTGGATACAAGTCAACAAGTGGTGGAGGCATTGAGGGCAGTGTGGACAAGGCCAATGTGTTTAACAGGTTCTTCAACCCTTAAGTCACTGCGGTCTCTGATCACACTCCTGTCTCCACAGCAGAGCAGCAGCCAGCAGCCACTCCTATCTCCTTTCCTCTTCACCCTCTACACCACAGACTTCAACTACTGCACAGAGTCCTGCCACCTTCAGAAGTTCTTCGATGACTCTGCAGTGGTTGGATGCATCAGCGGTGGTGACGAGAAGGAGTACAGGCCTGCTGTGGATAACTTTTGTCACCTGGAGCTAGAAGAACTAAAGCCGCTAACACTAACCCATCTCTATCCAAGGGGTTAGTGTGGGCGTGTGGAGGAGTACAAATACCTGGGTGTGTATTTGGACAATAAACTGGACTGGGGCAAGGGCGTGGACACTGTCTACAAGAAGGGCCAGAGCCGTCTGTACTTTCTGAGGCGGCTGAGGTCCTTTGACATCTACAGGACTATGCTCAGGAAGTTCTACGAGTCTATGGTGGCCAGTGCCATCATGAAAGCTGTGGTCTGCTGGGGCAGCAGTCTGCGCGTGAGGGACACTAATAGACTTGATAAGATCATCAAGAAGGCTGGACATGTTTTAGGGGAGGAGCTGGACTCTCTGACTGTCGTGTCGGAGAGGAGGATGTTGTCCAAAATCAGGACTATTCTGGACTTTCCCTTCCACCCGCTCCACAAAGTACTGTCAGCTGCCCGAGCTCGTTTAGCAATAGACTATTACTGCCATGCTGCTCCACGGAGAGACTGTAAATCCTCTGTAGAGTCTCACTGTGCAATATTCTGCCTGCTGTACATTATTACATTTACATTTATTCATTTAGCTGACACTTTTATCTAAAAAAGACTTACATTGTTCTACAGTAATTACCAGTGTTACAGCCACTGGAGGCAAGGTGGGTTAAGTGTCTTGCCCAAGGACACAACGACAGTATGAACTGTGGGGAGAGTGAGAATCGAGCCGGTTGAAGTACAACCGCTCTACCCACTGAGCTACTGCCACCCCCAAGTTTACAAGTCCACTTGTAAACTGTATCATGTGAATATGTATCAGGTTAATGTGTAAATAGATTGTTAGGGATTGTATATAGTTAAGTTATATTTACTTTGGTCGGTTGCATGTATGTAACTAAAACAATTTACCCTTAGGGATGAATAAAAGTAATTCTGATTCTGAAATTTGAAACTACCACATCATTATATTTTGTATTTATTCACAATTTGTACAGTGTCCCAGCTTTTTGGGAATCGGGTTTGTAGTCCTAGTGCAGATACTCACAGCTCTAAGGTTGGACTTCTGGCTCTGGACCATGTGATCGTTAAAAGCCTCCCGTTCGTTTTGAAGAACCTCAAGTTGGTTCCACAAAGTCTGGATCAGTTCCCAGTGACTCACACTGGACCTCCATCTGGACTTTGCGATGCTCCAGCTGAAATGGACCAGAAAAACCTGTTAAAGACTGACTACAACCACTTAATGTCAAGATCCCTGCTTGGGGTTTGTAGTCGGTCTGTTTGTTAGTGTATCTGTGTTCTTGTCTGTTTTGTTTCTTATGTCAAGTGTCTTTAATGTATCTGAGTTGGTTCATTATCGCATCTGATTTCCAGTTTGGTTAGTGTATCTGATTTTGTTTCAAGATTGTATTTGAGTTCCTGGTTTTTATTGTGACATGTCTTACCCCTGTCTGTGTTGTCTGATTTACTTCCTGCCTGTTTTTCCCTTCTGTGTGATTATCTGCTCTGCCTTTATGTGTTTCACCTGTCCCTCGTTGATGTGTCAATATATACCTGTGTGTCCCGTTGCTCTGTGCCAGGTTGTTTTATTCCACGCTGTTGGTCTGGGGGTTTCCTTGTGTTACCGCTGGGAGTTCTGGTTTACCCCGTGTGTTCTGTGTAGAGTTATATACATGTGTGTTCCTCGCTCTGGAGTATTTCTCTTGTTACCTGCTTTTGAAATTTTGTGTGCTCGGGCCCTGGCATTGTCTCCTGGATTTTAATTTGTATTTTGCCGGCACAATAAACCTTGATACCCTTCTAACTGTGTGTGGGGTTTGCATTGGAGTCTCCCCAGTTCCAGGCAGTTAGGCCATGACACTTAAAGACCAGCCAGAACGAGTTAAAGGCCAACTAAACCCTCTTTATTTAGTTTTATCTGGTCTTACTAAAAATCTGTTTCTTTCCTGGTCTCTACGCACATCATCTTACATCCTACTTGGTCTTACACTTGACTTGAGCAGTCCCATTCCCGACAGATTTTGCAGAGACAGACAGACCGTCTCGTCATCAACTGAGACCAGGTCTTTCTCGAAGCTGGTCTCAGGACTGTGGTCCAGGTCTTTCATCAAAACCAGGATCTCATGCTTCAGAGTCTGGAAATGGGCCTCACGCCTGACCTGGACCCAACAGAACCAAGACAAAAGAGAGAAGAGAAATGAGCTGGTGCAGGTACCAGATTGGCTCAGGTTGTTAAAGTTGCACGTTGATGATGTTATCTCACTATAGTGGCTTTGCTTTAGAGTTACTGGTAATGCAAGACAGAATACAAAGCCGATTGTGTTTTCAAACTTAATGTTTTACACGACACCGGCTTTCTCACTGAAAGACACTCAGTAGCTCCAAAAAGCTAACTGCTAAAGCCTTAACTGGATGGGGGTGCACATGGCAGAGTGGTTAGCACTTCTGCCTTACAGCAAGAATGTCATGAGTTCAAAACCCGGTCACCTCAAACATTCTCGGCCGCCTTTGGCCTTTCTGTGAGGAGTCTGCATGTCCTCCACGTGTTACCGTGGGTTCTCTCCGGGTACTCCAGTCCTCCCACTGTCCAAAGACATGTACAGGTTAATTGGCAACTCTAAAGTGTCCCTAGTGAATGAATGTGAGAGAGGACTCAAAAACGAGATGATTCATCTCAAGGGATTAATCCTCACAAAAATGTGAATAAATAAATAAATAACGTCCATAAATAATGAATATTTATGTTATATTTGATAACATATAACAATGTGTAAATACATTTTCTAGAATGCACAGGGGCAGAACAAGCTCCATCAGTTTAAACAACTTGAATTAGTTTAATCAAAACTGTTCAAATGAGCTGAGAATAAAACTTATTTCCGTATGACGAACAGCCACATTCCAACCAAAAAGAAAATGAATATAAAGAGATGATTTAAAAAAATCACTAAGATGGTTTTGAAATACAGGTGGAAAAGCAGTGGATAATGGCAGCGGTACCGGCAACACCGGAGTTGGAGCTTTTCATCTGTGGTTTGAGAGAAACGACAGCCTTTAACAGCGCCTGAAGGGTTCTGATTGAAAAAAGCATCCACTTCAAAATGTGCTTCCTAGAGACACATTGACTCAGGACTGTGCTGAGCTCCAGTTCACAACTCCGAAGGACGGACAGGACTCAACACCCTAAACTGAAGGTGGATACGCAATTGAGCGGTGGCTTCTCAGGATTAATATTCGATGGACAGAATTATTTAAAGTGGGACGAGGACGTGCTGCTCCATCTTTGCTGAGTGACGACAGGACAGATGAAAGGTGCAAGGTGGATGTTTTTGTAACTTCTTACTCTTAGAGAAGCTGTTGTGTGAGCTCAGTTTTTCTGTCTCCAATGCTCACTTTGTGTTATTTATTTTCATAACTGACAGCGGCTCAATTGTGGGTCATGTTGTACTTGTGGTAAGAGCAGGGGGTGGGAGAAGGAGGAAGTAAGTAAGTAAGTAAATTTTATTTATATAGCACCTTTCACAGATATAAATCACAAAGTGCTTTACAAAGTGCAATAAAAAACAATAAAACTTAGAGAATAAAAAATTAAAACCACAGAATATTGAAACATAAAAAGCCCAATCAACTAAAAGCTTGTTTAAATAAAAGTGTCTTCAGCTGCTTTTTAAAAGAATCAACAGAAATATCCACTCGCAGAGACAGGGGCAGGGTGTTCCAGAGTCTGGGGGCGACTGTTTGGAAAGACCGGTCACCCGGGTTTACAAACGTGTTTTGGGGACCATTAAAGGTTTTGACCTGAAGACCGAAGAGTGCGTGAGGAGGAGTAAGGGGTCAGCAGGTCAGTGATGTACTGGGGGGCCTGTCCATGTAGAGCTCTAAAAGTCAAGACTAAAATTTTAAAATCAATCCTGAATTTGACTGGAAGCCAATGAAGTGAAGCTAAAACCGGTGAAATGTGAGCCCTTCTGTTGGTTCCAGTTAAAAGCCTGGCTGCAGCATTTTGCACCATTTGAAGCCGACCCAGAGACAATTTGTTGAAACAAATAAAAGAGAATTACAATAATCAAGACGAGAAGAAATAAAAGCATGAATAATCATCTCCAAGTTAGATTTAGACAATAACACTCTCAATTTAGAAATGTTTCTTAGATGATAAAAACAGTTTTTGACCAACTGTCTAGAATGACTGTCCAGAGACATAGATTGGTCAAACAGAACACCAAGGTTTCTGAGGCTCGACTGGACGGAAGAACCCAGGGAACCAAGGTGTTGTTTGATATGAAGTATTTTTTGGTCAGGTGCAAAGATTAAAGTTTCAGTCTTTTTTGTATTTAGCTGTAGGTAGTTATTGCATAACCAGTTCTTTAAGCAAGTCAAGCAGTTCAACAATTCAGTAAGTTTATAAAACTCAGAGTCTTTAAAAGAACAGTACAACTGAATGTCATCAGCATAAAAGTGATAAGACACATTTTTAAAACCATGAAATATTTCACTAAGAGGGCATATGTACAATAAAAACAAAAGAGGACCTAAGACTGAGCCCTGAGGAACTCCATATGACAGAGGGCTCATTTCAGACAGAATATTGTTAATACAGACACAAAATGATCTGTCACTCAGGTAAGAGGAAAACCACTTTAGAACTGATCCAGAGAAACCCATTTCATATTGCAGACGCTTTAACAATATATTATGGTCCAGAGTATCAAAAGCAGACGATAAATCCAGTAAGATCAAGACTGAGTACTGCCCAGAGTCAGCTGCCATCATAATGTCATTTGATATCCTCAGCAGGGCAGTCTCTGTTGAATGACATTTTCGGAAGCCTGACTGAAATTTGTCTATAACATTAATTTCATTAAGAAAGCGCAGTCAGCTGCTCCGCCACCACTCTCTCCAGGATTTTAGATAAAAAGGCAATTTAGAGATTGGCCTGTAGTTGTTTGGTTCAAAAGAATCCAAATTGGGCTTCTTCAGAACGGGCTGACGACCGCTTGTTTAAAAGAGCTGGGCACAGAACCAGTTGAAAGAGAAAGGTTGATCAGTTTAACAACATAAGGACCAACTAAATCAAATACATTTAAAAGCAACGAAGCTGGCATTACATCCAGAGGGCTTGATGATGGTTTCACTTTTTTAGTAGACCCTTGATATCCTCTTCAGTGACAGGTGAGAAGGTGGACCAAGAGCACTGAGGAGATAAACCCCAGGATGTGTGGACAGAGGATGGGTTTATAGAAGCTCGTATATCATGTACCTTATTCACAAAGGAATTAAAAACCTGTTGCAGTCAGACTTTGAGTGGACTGGTAAATGAGGAGCTAAAGGAGAGACAATTCTTGATATTGTGTCAAACAGGACTTTAGGATTTTTCTTGTTCAGAACAACAAGATTAGAGAAATATGCAGATCTGGCCTGTTTTATTATATCATTTAGTGACATGATGAGCTCCTTCAAGTGCAGTCTGTGGACTTCCAAACTTGTGCATTTCCACAAAGCGTTCTGTTTTTACAGTTTCTCCTACAAGATAAGATTTCCTCATTTATCCAAGGGCAGGGATTTTTAGGCGTAGTGTGCTTACTTTTAGCGGAGCAACCTTATTTAAAACAGACAAACAGTGCTTATTAAAAGACTGCATAAAAGATTCAGGCTCACTACAGCCATCAAAAACGATCGGGTCAAATGACTTGAAAATTTCTCAGCTGTGGATCCATTTATGATGCGTCTTTGTGACATCAGTTTGGAAGGAAGATAGTCCACACTGGAATGCAAGTTAAAAGATATACAGCAGTGGTCTGTCACATTAGTGTCTGTAACACTCAACTGGTCAATGTTCAGGCCTAAAGAAAACAAGGTCCAAAGTGTGGCCTTTGGTGTGTGTAGGACCAGAGACATGCTGCTTAAAATGAAATGCTTCAGTGAGTGTTAAAAACTCAGATGCCAGATTACACGAAGCATCGTCGATATGGAGGTTAAAATCCCGAGTATCAGAACATTATCAAGTTTGATAATTGAAGATAAAAATTCAGAGAAATCCTCTAAAAACAAGCGTCCAGGACCAGGAGGTCGGTAAATTAAAATGCAATAAAATGAGTCATTGTTGCCAACCTTAGTCATCTGCATCTCAAAGGAGTCGAAAGAGTCTGGGTTCATCAACCTGCAGCAGAAACAGTCCCGGTACACGAGTGCGAGTCCGCCTCCTCGCCAGCGAGACCCGCGGTGTCCCAAACACAGAACAGTTCGGAGGGCACAGCTCGTTCAGATGAGTGTACTCCATTTCACGCTGCCAGGTCTCTGTTAAAAACATAAAGTCAAGGTGTTCCTTTGAGAATAACTCGCTGAGGAAGAAGGCCTTGTTTGCAATGGAGCGGCGTTGAGCAGAGCAATCCGAGTCGGCTGTGCCAGATCCAAGGCCGGTGCGCGCTGACCATCAGGGCAGCGCAGCGGTGACAGGGCGTGGTCACTATTGACCACCCGGCATGTAACAGGACACAGGACCCGCTCACGTGGAGGGAAGTGTCGGAGCCGCCGAATCGGAAAAATCCGGTCAGATTGGAGGGACGGAGACGCACCGGACGAGTTCCCGCCAGATTCACGGACCGGAACCGACCGCGAGGCACCGCTCGTCCCAGACAGATCCGGAGCCGCTCGGACTTGGTAGTTGCCCACGGTGTTTTCTCAGCCTGGCCCCGACGCCAGCCCTCAATCCCGCTTCCTTCTCTTGCCGCGGGGCTTAGCTAGCAACAGGTACTCCAGTGATGACGTGGAGCACTCAAAAACTGGAGGGAAAAACTCCGCGTACCTGGCCCAGGTAACACAAAAGTCTTTCATCTGCTCGTTTATTCGAAATAGAGTATGTCGATCATATTCAAAAGCAGCTGATGCACAGTTACTTGTTGTAAGGGCTGATAAGGCAACAAACATCACTAGAAAACACAAAATTACATTAGCGAACAGACGGGGAGCAGAGGCAATGCCGAACACAGGCGCCATCTTGGACTGTCAAAATGATGCTTAATGTCAGTATCTAGGTAGAGAACAATAGTGGAGGCTATGTTACTTTGGAGGGGAGAATTATTTTGTTTTACAGTGTACAGTATGTGTGTGTATATACTGTATATGTGTGGGGAAGTTTTTTTTTATGTGAGGGAGCTGACTCCCACTTTTCATTACTGATGAGTGTCTATGGTTTAGATGAAAGTGCTAGGGTTAGGGTTAGGAAATGTTCATTCATCTGTGGATGTGTCACACGCTGAGGCTGAACCTGACTTTTACTCTGACCGTAGCTGAAGAGAAGCTGTTAAAACACGGCTTAAACGAAATGTTTCAGATTTTACCACCAGTGTCTAATTTCTATGTAAAAACAAATAACCTTTAATAGTTCCATAGATCTCTTCCATAGACCTGAATTTAGATCGATGGCAGGAAAGGACTACATTACATTTCTCTTTATGGTACAGCATGTAACAGTTTAAAATAACATATTCTGAATGTATTCTGTGATTGGTAGCAGCACCATTAACTACAGAACTTCCTGACGTATAGCTAACATGAGACCATGTTTGTCACACTGCCACTGTATTTAAACTGTGTTATCCTAAAAATAAAGCTTTGAGAGAGAACTGACTGAACCCCGGAACCAAGCCTGTTGCCTCTTGTCTCTCTCCCTCTGATCACAGTATTTGTAGCATGCTTTATCTCCGGTAACTGGCAAAACAGGGTTGTTTACAGACAATATTCTGAATATAATATCATTGGTGAGCGAAGCTGGGCAAAGATGTAACAACTAGCTAGAGAAAAAAAGTTATTTCACTATTACTGTGCTAAATTAAGTTTGTCCGTTTAGATCTACACTGACACTGGTGCTTTATCCTACCATTATTGCAGATAGAACACATTTTTCTGGAGCGCTTTAGTCTGACTAAAACCACTTAAAATCTGTCAACCTTTGCCCCTTCTCCTCTCTGTGATTGGTCAGGTGTGTACCTTCTCCTCTTTCTGATTGGTCAGGTGGTGTCTGAAGTCATCCAGTTGCCGTGTGGTGGGGACAGATTTGGGGTTGATGTGATATGGTTCTGATCCAAGAGCCTCCGTCAGGTCCTGGTCCTGGTCCACCAGGTCTTTGAGTTCCTGCAGACGACAGGACTTCTCCTTCAACAGAGCGTTTAGTCGGGTCCGGAGATCTTTCTCCATCTGGAGCACGGATAAACCAGACTCCTTCTGAGAATAAAGGAAAATACTGTAGTCAAGAGGACTAGAAGAGGTATAGAACCAGACTAAAGAGGGATAGAACCAGGGTAAATAGGTATAGAACCAGGGTAGGCAATGGCCTAATATCAGAACATAATAATAATAATGTATAAAAATGTACTAAATGATAACTAGGCTAGGCCGTATAATTCAGAAATCAATGTCCAGCAACTGATTATGGGCTGCCTGTGTTAAATGTAACCAAGGCAATAACAACAATAAAAAAAGGTTAAAGCAAAAGCTCTGGACACAGTTTTCAAGGTGAAGATGTTTTGTCTCTAATTCCAAGAGACTTTATTAATTCTGAGATCAACTGGTGAGAGAGATGAGCTTATATCTCTAACGGGAGGAGCTTTCCCTGAAACCAAACCTGATGGAACCAGGCTGTTCTGGTCTCATAGTTGTTAGCTCTGAAAGGACAGTGTGACTCCTGATGTGAGCATCTTTAAGGCTCAGGAGAGTTGTTAGTGACACTGTTACATTCAGGTGCTGTTGTTGATCTAGAGTGAAACTTTTGTTTTAGGTTTAAGAACACTTTTGTAAATACTAGGCAACATGAATCTGAGGCCACCTCCTCTGTTCAAAGAGGCCTTTTCATTTGAACAAAAATGTCTTCCTTCAGCCCTCTCTCAAACCATCTGGCCCCTCTGGACAAAATTCAGACATTGCTGTCCTCAAAGCAATGTCCTTTCTCTTTGAGGTGGAGGTGGACTCAGACTCAGGTCCAGGATTGTCTCTTCTGTGCAGATACATCCTCTTGTGAAGCTTTAGTTTCTCCAACAGAACTGTCACTGCACTCTTCACTGAACTGTATAAACTACATGACTCTGTTTGTGGGGGTCTTGTCTTTAGGATGGACCAGTTTCTGACGCAGAGTGTTCCCTGGTTTTAAGTGGACTGGAATGTTGTGTTTGTAGAAAATCCTTTTAAGTTTTTGTATGTATGTATATAGTTATGTATATATTTACATTACATTTAGTCATTTAGCAGACGCTTTTATCCAAAGCGACTTACAAGTGAGGAAAACAATGGAAGCAATTTCAACAACACAAGGTAACAAAAAGCATAAGTGCACAAAAAACTAGTCAGTTAAAAACCTAGCACAGCATACAAGCTAAGGATAGGAAAGATTTTTTTTTTTAAAGAAGGAATTGATAGAAAGGAAGTTAAGAATTCAGTGTTTGTCAGTCAGGTGTTGACAAAAGAGATATGTTTTCAAGCGTTTTTTAAAGATGTCTACAGAATCTGCTGATCTTGTAGCAGCAGGTAGATCATTCCACCAATGTGGAACAGATCCAGAGAAAGTACGCGAGAGTGATTTTTTTCCTTTTTGGGACGGTACCACCAGACGTTGTTCATTTGCAGATCGCAGGGATCTGGTAGGAACATAGGTCTGTATCAGTGAGTGAAGATATGAGGGGGCGGAGCCAGTGGTGGTCTTGTAGGCCAAGAGCATAGCTTTGAACTTAATGCGTGCCTCAACCGGGAGCCAATGTAACCTAATGAGGAGAGGAGTTACGTGCGCTCTCTTCGGTTCTTTAAAGACCACTCTTGCTGCTGCATTCTGAATCAGCTGCAGAGGTTTGGTTGTGCAGGCAGGGAGTCCAGCCAGAAGAGCATTGCAATAATCCAGTTTGGACAAGACAAGAGCCTGAACTAGGATTTGCGTAGCGTGCTCCGATAGGAAAGGTCTAATTTTCCTAATGTTGTAGAGGATGAATCTACAGGACCTGGTGGTGCTGGCAACATGACTTGTGAAGTTTAGTTGATCATCAATTACCACTCCCAGATTTCTGGCAGTGCTGGACGGTGTAATGGTTGATGAGCCTAGTTGAATGGAGAGGTTGTGGCGGGTCTTTGGGTTGGCAGGAATCACTAGCAGTTCTGTTTTTCCAAGGTTCAGCTGCAGGTGATGGTCCTTCATCCAAAGTGAGATGTCACTCAGGCATGCCGAGACACGAGCAGAGACCGTCGGATCATCAGGTTGAAATGACAAGTGGAGTTGTGTGTCATCTGCAGCAGTGATAGGAAAAGCCATGTTTCTGAATGACAGAGCCAAGAGATGTCATGTAAATGGAAAAGAGTAGCGGTCCAAGCACTGAGCCCTGTGGCACCCCTGTATTAAGATGTTGGGACTCAGAGACCTCATCTCTCCAGGATACTCTGAATGACCTGCCCGAGAGGTAAGACTTGAACCATTGTAACGCCATTCCAGAGATACCCATCGCACTGAGAGAAGACAGGAGGATGTGATGGTTAACGGTGTCAAAGGCAGCAGACAGATCCAGTAAGATGAGGACAGATGACTTGGATGTTGCCTTTGCCAGTCTCAGGGCTTCGACGACTGAGAGCAGAGCAGTTTCGGTGGAGTGTCCGCTCTTGAACCCAGACTGGTTCTGGTCCAGGAGGTTGTTCCGTGTGAGAAAGGAGGAGAGCTGGTTAAACACTACTCGCTCCAGAGCTTTGGCAGTAAAGGGAAGGAGGGAAACCGGTCTGTAGTTTTCTAAAAGTGTAGGGTTGAGAGTGGGTTTCTTCAGTAGTGGTGTGATGCGGGCCTCTTTGAAAGCTGTGGGAATGACCCAGTGGAGAGAGACGAGTTGATGATGTGGGTGAGAGCAGGCACGACAGATGGAGAGATGGCCTGAAGTAGATGTGTGGGGATGGGATCCAGCGGGCAGGTGGTAGGATGGTTAGAACTAATGACCTTGGAAACGTCCGCTTCAGTTAGAGGAGAAAACGAAGGGAGCAAACACGTATCAGGGGTGTGAAAGAGTTCAACAGGTGCTGGCGCAGAAAACTGACTGCTGATGGCGGTTGTTTTCGTTACAAAGAAAGACGCAAAATCGTCAGCTGTTAACTCTGATGAAGGAGGGGGAGCAGGCGGACAAAGGAGGGTAGAGAAGGTTTTAAAGAGAGTGCGTGAGTCAGGTGAGTTGATTAACTTAGAATGGTAGTAGATAGTTTTTGCAGAGGTATATATTTAATATGATTCACACAAGACTAGTTTCCCCTTTAGGAAAAATAAAGTCCATTTTGAATCTTGACTGGCAAACCAGCATAAGCTTGACTCTTCTCATACTGGTGGTAACTCCCTGGTCTTTACTTATCAATGCGACGATGTGAGGGCAGCAGTGGCTCAGTGGTAGAGGTGGAGTGAATGAATAATGAATGGCCTGTAAGCGCTTTGAGTCCCATGGTCCCTTGGGAGAAAAGTGCAATATAAATATAATGCATTATTATTATTATTATTATTAATTCTGCAACTGTGGATTTTTTAAATGCATATCCTCAGACCTTGACTCTGCTCCCTGCCCAGCTTGGCTAGATGACATTCAGCTACTGATATGTATGCTATGCCGTCATAGTCTAAGGTAAAGTAAGGTAAAGGTACTTCTCATTAGGGCCTTGTAGATCTTCAACAGCAGATCACCAGTCTCGACTTGATAGACACCGTGATAGATTGTTTTTTTTTTTTGTTTTTTTTTTACATTTGTTTTGGACTTTATCGATGTGCTCTTTCCAGGTAAAATGGTGCTGCTCTGCGAGCAACATGGAGGAGGGCTCCTGCAGCACTTTGTTTGTTTTCTCGTCCCTGTTTATTGTTTAGTCATTGTCTGCTTCATACATGTCGAGGGCTTCACACATATACGAGAACCAGAGGAGGGGGGGGGTTATATTTACGTTAAAGACAGTTGGTGCCGTAATATTGCTGTGACAGAACGACAGAAGGAATATGTAATCCAGACCTTGAGCTGCTGTGCATTACCCTGCGCCCATACTACCTCGCAAGGGAATTTACCAATGTCTTTCAGACTATTTCAGACCAAAAACATCTTTAGAACAAACCCGACGCCCCAATGTTCATTCTTGGTGATTTTAACCACTGCAGTCTCAATAAATCTCTCCCTGGGTTCTTTGAATATATCAAGTGCAGTACCAGAGACAATAACCACCTTAAAGAAATGTTATGGCAACATCAAGGATGTATACAGCCAGGGCCAAACCACCCCTTGGTAGCTCTGATCACAATGTAGTCCGTCTTCTTCCCACTTATAGGTCAGTTTTTAAGTCCAGCAAACCACAACAAGAAACGGTAAAAGTTTGGTCCAGCAATAAAAGAGAGGAGCTGAAGGGATGCTTTCTTTGCACGAACTGGAACATCTTTTATGAGGATGCGGATATAAATACTGCCACTGAATTACAGCTTATATCTCCTTCTGTGTCAATTCAATCATAGCTCAGAAAACTGTTAAAAGGTTTCCTTAATAAACCTTTTATTACAAGGGAAATAAAGGAATGCATTAAAAGGAAAAAACAAGCCTTTAAAGTAGGAGACGGGGCCGGAGTCAGAGCTGCACATAAGGGCCTAAACCTGCAACTAAGAACAGCACGGCTGCAGCCCAGGGACCGGACAGAACAAGGCTGTCCAGCTCCAATTCAAAGAGACTGTGGGACTCTATTAGAGGCATGACCAATATGGCCGGAGGAAGGAAGGCTTTGTCTGCCCACAACGAGAGGGAAAAAGCTAACAAACTAAAAAACTTTTATCTGAGATTTGAAACTGATAATTATAGTGAATGTTGTGAAATCCTGGATATGGTAGACTGTAATGAACATGAGAACAGAACTGTAATTCACTCTCAGTCTGTTATAAAAGTTTTTAAAAGCATAAATACAAAAAAAGCAACTAGGCCAGATAATATGTCCGCTTTTCTTCTAAAAACATTTGTAGATGAGCTCTCACCAGTTTGGCACAGACTCTTTCAGCTCTCTGTTGACACACACTCAGTGTGAGCCGGAGCTCTGGAAAAAAAACATCATAATTCCAGTTCCAAAAACGGCATTTCCCCAGGTGAACAATGACTATCGTCCTGTGGCCCTCACCTCTAATGTTATGAAAGCGCTGGATAGACTTTTTTTACAGGTATTATGCATGGAGATAAAGCCAGCCCTTGATAGTTTCCAGTTTGCGTTACACTAAGAACTGTAGCACAAACAACGCAATCTCAACATTAATGCATCTGTCTTTGAAACATAGAAAATCCTGCTGCATATGCTAGGTTGCTTTTTATTGATTTTAGTTCTGCTTTTAACTCCATCCAACCAAACATTCTTTTGAATAAATTAGTTCAGCTGAATGTGAACCCTTTTTTAATCAAATGATACCATTCCTTTCTTTCAAATCGATCACAACAAGTGAAATTTAACTCTGTCCTCTCGAGTATAACTGTAAGCAGCACAGGGGCTCCTCAATGGTGCGTCAGTTCACCATTCCTTTTCACTCTGTATACTAATGACTGTGTCAGTTCTCAGCCTAACCAATATGTAATCAAGTTTTCAGATGATACCTGTAGCAGATCAGTCTCCAGAATTCCACACTTATCACTTCCAGAGAGGCCCCCAGCAAACAAGAGTTTGCACAAAACTCCACACGGATTATAATGTCTGTCTTTTATCATTTACAGACCTCCAAACTGTTTTACTAAGGACTCAGGAACCTTCAGTAAACCGTGATTAACTATTCTGCGTTGTTGACATGACCAGGACAAAACCTGGCCAGGGACGCATCCCAGGTCAAAGGTGACTCAGGACCAGTACCACATCCTGGCACCATGTCGAAGGATCGTAAATTTTGGAAGATAAAGTTTGTTAAATCAGCTTTACCCAGAACTTTCTTTAGCCATCAAGAAGGACATAGGAATGCGTTTGATCCACCCAAAACTGAGTTTTGTATGATCACACATTACCCCCTAGTGGTCAAATGGACAAATGACCCTATGGCACTCAAAAAGGACATTTCGTTATTTTAATAAAAGAATTGTTGTGGTAATGTGCTGTTGTTATACTGTTCTTTTCCAGGACGCGGAGTCGTGACGAGAACTCCTCATCCTAGTTTTGTTTGCAGGTTGTGTTCTGTTTTAAGGAAATGTAACAATTGTTTCCATCATGTCCTGACAAATGCCTTTGTATAACTTTGCAGTACAAGTGTTTTGCGTGTTTATGAAAAACCAAGAGAAATTGCGAAGCAAGGAATGTTTAAAACTTAGTTTAACATTTAAACTTTAGTCAAACTTCCCAAAGCGACACCCTTCTCTGTAAGACACGCCCCGTCCGGAGGTGATATAGCTGGCACACCACCAGAGAATCGCCCCTTCTCGCCTTACCCTTCTGCCTTCGCCCTTCACCCCTTCGCATGGAATCTGCGGCCTTCTGGCGGACGGTCCAGTAGGACTGCCTCGCCGCCGCAACACTTGGGCCTCGTGGAAACGAGTTAACTTTCCTTTGTTCTAAAGACCGTGCCTGCTAAAGCGCCTGCTCTTCCCCAAAAGAGCGCGCGCAGAAGCAAGTTTTAACCAGCAAAGCAACAGCTGAGAAGTCTTTCATGGACCGTGACATAACCTACACAAACTTATACTTTTACACGGTACAACCGAGGAGAGGCCGTTCTGGTTTGGACAGCAACTAGACGCTTTTGTTCTCTTCCCCCGGGTGCACGGCGACCCCCACCCCTGGAAGAGATCTGCACGTGACTGGGCCCCTGGTGTGTGGAGCACTTCATCAGTAAGTGACGAACTTTCTGGAGAACATTCAGGACGCTCGTCTCGGACCACTGATATCGACCACACCGAACCGGGCCAGCACCCGCTGACGACAGAGTAAGTCCGCACGTGACACAACTGCCTTGGCGGCATTACAGAGTCCAAACTCTAGCACCGAAGCCTCCATCTCCTTTTCCCGTTAAAAGTCCCTTTCAATTTCCCCAATCTAGATTAAACTGTACAAAACATTCCTAGTTTCATCATATCCTCCATGCAACTGTTTATCCCTGTGTATCCCCATTGTGTTCAACCCTTATTGTGTTTTAATGCTTTACCATGTTCCCGTCATATTATTCACCATTGTATAATCTTTAATAAAATCCCATAAAGACATTAATGTTTCCCTGTTTATATCAAGAAATGTTCGAAAACTAGAAGAATTTGCTTCCTTTAGATTAATGAGACTAGACTAAACAGTTTCTCTAGATCTGTCTAAAACTAGAGTGGTGCCCCTTTTTAAATTAAAAAAATAATTTTAATAAATTAATATCAAAAATTGTATTATTAAAATTAATCTGATATGTTTATGCAAACATAGTCATACAGTACGCTACATACTGTTATCCTCAGTCTGCTCACAAAAATTTAAATAACCATAAAACTGCTGTGGATGTATTTGTGCACTGGTGCGATACCAATAGACTGCTCATCAACACAAGTAAGACTGTGGAGACGCTGCTCGACCACAGATCAGTGGGAGATTGGTGCCCGGTGACTATTCATGGAAACACCATCAAACAGGTCACGTCCTTCAAATACCTGGGCGTGCACATCGACAGTGACCTCAGCTGGCACACTCAGGTGGAGAGTGTTTGTGCCAGAGTCCACCAGCGCCTCCATTTTCTAAGACGTCTCATGACAATCTTCTACAGAGCAACTATAGAGTCTATACTTAGGTACGGTATCACCTGCTGGTTTGGAAATCTCACAGTTAAATCCAAAACTCAAATTTACATTCTAGTTAAAACAGCAAGTAAGATAATGTTCACTCCTGCTTCTCCTGTGGGGTCACCACTGGAGATGTTTGAGCAGGCTGTCAGACAGGTCAACAGTCTTTTGTCTGTGCGACGCAGCTGGCCGTTAGCAGTAGTAAGAAGATAAATGTTAAACAGAGGCAAAATGGCGTGGCAAAACCTTTTTCTTTTACTTTTCAATTTTCCATAATTACAAAATAAAGCAGTATACAATCACAGCTACAGCTCCATGGTTTCTCCAGCAGCTCCCTTTTTCAATAAAATATACAAAAGTGCTAGGTGCCAAAACAAACGCAAACATGCAATGGCGGGAGGAAGCACTCAGTCCTCTCCAGCAGGAACAATCAGACAAAAGAAGACCCCCAATGACTGAACAGGGCACCTTAAATACCTCCCCACTAACTGGGTAAAACCAAACCAACCCCACAGGTAAATTCATTAACATAAGCTTTTCTCAAAACAAATTTAATATCCCCCAAACCAATAAACCAAAACCAAATTTAAAACCTAACACAATTTACCAACCCTAAAACCAAATACCTACACTACATAAACACTGTTAAGACTCCCCTCTCTATTCCCCTGCCGTGGGCTGGCCCGGAACCTTTTTAATGTTGATTGTTCCCCCAGGGACTCTTTTGGCCAGACACCTGGACACAAGGAACAAAGAGGTGAGTCAACACTAACGCAACAAAACCACAACAATTTACATTTTAAACACACAAATACACATATTTCTCAATTTGTTATAATTTTGTTCTAATGTTCTAATTGTTTGTTCTCTTTCCAGACCAACCATCATCCCAAGCGCAGATCTGCAGGTGGAACTATAAAGCAATTAATAAATTATTTCTTAAAACCAATCATGTGCAATGTCATTCTTTGTGCCAGTTCACATTTGTTTAAAGTGCTGCGTGCTCCAGTACAGTTCTGTAACGGACTGTCGGTTTGTTACAAGTACAGGGGTTTCACTCTGCAAATGCAATCGGCTTAAAAACTTGTTCACCCCTCTCTCAATAAAGAGAGATAAAGATGAACGCAAACATAAAGGGCACTTGAGATCAAGATAACTGATTTCTGATGTTTTCGCACTGTACGGGGGGATGGTATAAATTAAGGTTTAGGGATAGGTCATGGTCACGTCAGGAGGTGACATTGCCCATGTTGTTTTTAAAATTGTCCATATTATTTATGTATTTATCATCTGTGTGTGACTGTGTTTTATGTTGTGCTGCAGTATTGCCTTTTTGTCCAAGACAAATTTCTCCTATGGAAGAACTTTGAACTTTGAGGTACGTTTTTCATCAAAGACAATTTAATATCTTGCTCTAGCATTTTCCCATATACAGTAGTTTTAGTGTCATTTGCTTATGTTGCTTTGAGAAGCTGCTTTTGACACTAACTTCTTACAGGCCCACTTATTTGCCCATTCCTCCACTACCACAATTCCAGAATGTATTTTTGTCTGTAGATATTTGAGATTACGTCCCCTGAACCACAGGTCCCCATCATCTGCGTACAGAACCCTTCCTATATTTTTCGACCTGATAAAATATGTCATTTATCATAATGTTAAAGATCACAGTACTACATACACATACACTTACACAGAATACATGCTAGAAAACTCTGCTCCAACTCTAACTTCAATTCTTCTTCCAAAATGAAAGCCCAAAACCCAATTATAAAGCTTGCCTCCCACCCTAAGCTTGTCAGGTTTTTAAGCAAACCTTCCTTCCATAACATATTATAGACCTTTTCCACATCAAAAAGAGAGCCACTATTATTTATTTATTAGCTTGAGCTAGCTTGAGCCAGAGTAAAGGCCGATTTATGCTTCTGCCGGGTGTATGCCGTGAGTGTCGTCGTAGGCTACGCACGTAGGTGACATACGTGAGGTGACGCAGCCGTGAGCATTTATACTTCTGCGTATGTCTGTTTTGCTCTGCAGTACACCGAAACACTAGTTGGCGGCGAGTTCCAGAGGTGCAATGGTGTTTTAATCTCTTTTAAATCTTTTAAATGGTCTAATTAAAAAGATGCAAAGGAGCAAACACAGACACATGTGCAACTATATATTAATTGTTTATTTGCAATAACCTTTACACATTTTTGGAAACAGCAGTATTTTTTTAATAAAAAGTGTAAAGTACATACAAATATGGGCATGACAGTGCAATGTATTAATGTGCAATGATCTACAATTATTATCAAAAATAGATGCAAAGAGAAACTTCACAAATGATGCAAACTACAGTATGACCTGCATGATTTGGCGTGAACAGACAGTAAAAAAGCTAAAGTGCAAACTATATACAAAAAAACTAAAAAAAGCAAAAGTGCAAACTGCAGATCCAGTGCATTTCTATATTCATTGCCTGCGCTCTGTGGTCCTCCAGGCACCCTCCGCAGCAGATCTGCAACAGTTTGTCCAAACCGCTCGCTCTCATCAGTGCCTTGACACAGACTCTGCTGAGCTCCACCCGCCGTTCCTCCAACTGAGCCTCCAACAGAGCAACCTGCACTTGGACCCAGTCATCTTTTTCTTTTCTCTTCCTTTTTTGTGCCATTCTTGGACTGGGGGACAGAAGAGATGGCTGGGGGACAGAAGAGATGTCTGGGGGACGGAAGAGATGACTGTGGGGACAGAAGAGATGACTGGACAGAAGAGATGACTGGACAGAAGAGATGGCTGCGGGACAGAAGAGATGACTGGACAGAAGAGATGGCTGCGGACAGAAGAGATGACTGGACAGAAGAGATGACTGGGGACAGAAGAGATGGCTGCGGGACAGAAGAGATGGCTGCGGGACAGAAGAGATGACTGGGGACAGAAGAGATGACTGTGGGGACAGAAGAGATGACTGGACAGAAGAGATGACTGGGACAGAAGAGATGACTGGACAGAAGAGATGACTGGGACAGAAGAGATGACTCATGGGACAGAAGAGATGACTGGACAGAAGAGATGACTGCGGGACAGAAGAGATGACTGGACAGAAGAGATGACTGGACAGAAGAGATGACGGGGACAGAAGAGATGACTGTGGGGACAGAAGAGATGACTGCGGACAGAAGAGATGACTGGACAGAAGAGATGACTGGGACAGAAGAGATGACTGCGGACAGAAGAGATGACTGTGGGGACAGAAGAGATGACTGCGGGACAGAAGAGATGACTGGACAGAAGAGATGACTGCGGGGACAGAAGAGATGACTGTGGGGACAGAAGAGATGACTGCGGGGACAGAAGAGATGACTGCGGGACAGAAGAGATGACTGCGGGGACAGAAGAGATGACTGCGGGGACAGAAGAGATGACTGCGGGACAGAAGAGATGACTGGACAGAAGAGATGACTGCGGGGACAGAAGAGATGACTGCATGGACAGAAGAGATGACTGTGGGGACAGAAGAGATGACTGCGGACAGAAGAGATGACTGGACAGAAGAGATGACTGGGACAGAAGAGATGACTGGACAGAAGAGATGACTGGACAGAAGAGATGACTGCGGGACAGAAGAAATGACTGGGGACAGAAGAGATGACTGCGACAGAAGAGATGACTGTGGGGACAGAAGAGATGACTGGGACAGAAGAGATGACTGCGGGGACAGAAGAGATGACTGCGGGACAGAAGAGATGACTGCGGGGACAGAAGAGATGACTGTGGGGACAGAAGAGATGACTGCGGGACAGAAGAGATGACTGGACAGAAGAGATGACTGCGGGGACAGAAGAGATGACTGCGGGACAGAAGAGATGACTGAGGGGACAGAAGAGATGACTGCGGGACAGAAGAGATGACTGGACAGAAGAGATGACTGGACAGAAGAGATGACTGCATGGACAGAAGAGATGACTGGGGACAGAAGAGATGACTGAGGGGACAGAAGAGATGGCTGCGGGACAGAAGAGATGACTGTGGGGACAGAAGAGATGGCTGGGGGACAGAAGAGATGACTGGACAGAAGAGATGACTGCGGGGACAGAAGAGATGACTGAGGGGACAGAAGAGATGACTGAGGGGACAGAAGAGATGGCTGCGGGACAGAAGAGATGACTGCGGGACAGAAGAGATGACTGGACAGAAGAGATGACTGCGGGGACAGAAGAGATGACTGCGGGACAGAAGAGATGACTGTGGGGACAGAAGAGATGACTGCGGGGACAGAAGAGATGACTGCGGGACAGAAGAGATGACTGTGGGGACAGAAGAGATGACTGCGGGACAGAAGAGATGACTGTGGGGACAGAAGAGATGACTGCGGGACAGAAGAGATGACTGGACAGAAGAGATGACTGCGGGGACAGAAGAGATGACTGCGGGACAGAAGAGATGACTGGACAGAAGAGATGACTGTGGGGACAGAAGAGATGACTGCGGGGACAGAAGAGATGACTGCGGGACAGAAGAGATGACTGGACAGAAGAGATGACTGCGGGACAGAAGAGATGACTGTGGGGACAGAAGAGATGACTGCGGGACAGAAGAGATGACTGGACAGAAGAGATGACTGCGGGGACAGAAGAGATGACTGCGGGGACAGAAGAGATGACTGCGGGACAGAAGAGATGACTGTGGGGACAGAAGAGATGACTGGACAGAAGAGATGACTGTGGGGACAGAAGAGATGACTGCGGGACAGAAGAGATGACTGGACAGAAGAGATGACTGGGGACAGAAGAGATGACTGGACAGAAAAGATGACTGGGGACAGAAGAGATGACTGTGGGGACAGAAGAGATGACTGGACAGAATAGATGACTGCGGGGACAGAAGAGATGACTGTGGGGACAGAAGAGATGACTGGACAGAAGAGATGACTGCGGACAGAAGAGATGACTGCGGGACAGAAGAGATGACTGTGGGGACAGAAGAGATGACTGGACAGAAGAGATGACTGGACAGAAGAGATGACTGCTGGGACAGAAGAGATGACTGCGGACAGAAGAGATGACTGGACAGAAGAGATGTCTGGGGACAGAAGAGTCATCATTGCTTTTGGCTGGAGGTCTCACGTCCGATAAACCAGTGGAGTTTGAGCTGGTGTCAGTCCCATCCTGTGATTATGAAAAGAAATAACAAATAGTATAAGTTATACATAAAAGATGATGCATTCATTGTTAATTCATAGATAGAGCTATAATAACTGCATATTCATACATTGCAAATGCTAAATTGTTGTATTGTTGTATTTTCTGTAAGCCAAATAAAATTACAATCTATTATATTACATAAATACAACCCATTACATATAATTACAACCTATTACACATGCTTTTTGACTCACAGGTATATTATTTTTGCATAAAAATCAATACCCCATGTGGTAGCATTGCTAGTTAAGTTAGCTAACCAAAACACAAGAGAGGTACATAAAAGGGCGTGCATTATTTACCTTATCGTCAAAGTTTGACTCCGTAAGCGATGTTTGACATGAGGTGCCAGCCAAGATAGTAATATATAAAACGCTGGGATTGTTTTTCCTCCTGGATCCCGCTCCTTGTGGCGAGTTTTTACGGAGGCGAACGTACTTGTCTCGAGAGTTCTTCCATCTCTTCGTGCACTCCGCTACATCTAAACCCATGTTGCAGATGGCTGTATTTCCTCACTTCTTCAATTAATCGCCGGTCACTTGGTCTATTTCCATGTTGGCTCTTTACTGAATTTTGGAATTTAAAAATGGCGGGCGGTCCAGAGCGCAGAAGATCATTCGGAAATGTGTAGGAGGAAACGTGATACTACCAAGCCGACCAGAAGTATAAATCGGCCTTAAAGAGGGACAGAAGCAGAGTAAAGAGGATAGAACCATTACAACAAGGACATATTGATAACCTTTCCTTGAACCTCCACCACATCATGTGATGGAGGGTGGAACGACAAGGACCCCACCCTTGTGCCAGGCTTAGGCTCATAAGAGAGTACTAGTGGCTGGGTCACACCCAAAAGGATTCGAACAGCTAAAGTGGGGCCAACCTCTATGACCTACTCAAGAGACATGTCACATCACTCTCACTCTTGTAGATAGTGTTCCCTTTGGAGGAGGCAGCTCTAAATGTAGGTGCCTTTCTTAGGGATAATTTTCTTATCCAGATGATACTTGGGAAGTTTTCCTCATTTGAGTATGTGTCATTCAAAATGGAGTTGAGGTTTTTCTATCTATTTTATATGTAGTTCTTTACAAACCACCAACAATGTCATGATTTTATTGATGAGTTACTGAAATGCTTTTTGTTATCTGCACGGAATTTGAACAAGTATCATATCAGGTGATTTTAATGTGCATGTGGATAATGTTTGTGACAGGAATGCCAAAGAACTTTCTACTGTTCTTGATCCTTTTGGTCTTTGTCAGCATGTTAATGAGCCGACCCATAACAGAGGTCACACTCTGGACCTGGTCATTACTAAAGCTGTTCATATTTCAGAGGTCACTGTGATTGATGTTGCTCTGTCTAAGCATTATTGTGTCTTCTTCCATCTGTCCATAAAACTTGCTGCTGGACCTACAGTTGTTCAGAAGAGGCACATTAATGATAAGACCAGGACACCGTTATGGAGGCAGTCAGGTTTAAAAAGGCCTCATCAGGTCAAGTTGATGATTTGTTGAATTGTTTAAGTTGAATGACATTTTCAGAAGCCTGACTGAAATTTAGCTATAAAATTATTTTCATTAAGAAATGCAGTCAGCTGCTCCGCCACCACTCTGTCAAGGATTTTAGATAAAAAAAGGCAGTTTAGAGATTGGCCAGTAGTTGTTTGGTTCAAAAGAATCCAAACTGGGCTTCTTCAGAATGGTTTAAAAGAGCTGGGCACAGAACCAGTTAAAAGAGAAAGGTTGATCAGTTTAACAACATAAGGACCAACTAAATCAAATACATTTAAAAGCATTACATCCAGAGGGCTTGATGATGGTTTCTCTTTTTAGTAGAGCCTTGATATCCTCTTCAGTGACAGGTGAGAAGGTGGACCAAGAGCCCTGAGGAGATAAAGCCCAGGATGTGTTGACAGAGGATAGGTTTATAGAGGCTCTGACATCATGTTCCTTATTCACAAAGGAATGTAAAACCTGTTGCAGTCAGACTTTGAGTGGACTGGTAAATGAGGAGCTAAAGGAGAGACAATTCTTGATATTGTGTCAAACAGGACTTTAGGATTTTTCTTGTTCAGAACAACAAGATTAGAGAAATATGCAGATTTGGCCTGTTTTATTATATCCTTTAGTGACATTGTGAGCTCTTTTAAGTGCAGTCTGTGGACTTCCAAACTTGTGCATTTTCACAAACGTTCTATTTTACGACAGTTTCTCCTGCAAGATAAGCTTTCCTCATTTATCCAAGGGCAGGGATTTTTAGGCAAGGTGCGTTTCCTTTTTAGCGAAGCAACTTTATTTAAAACAGACAAACAGTGGTTATTAAACGACTGCATAAAAGATTCAGGTTCACTACAGCCATCAAACACACTGGGGTCAAATGACTCTGAAAATCTCTCAGCTGTGGATCCATTTATGATGCGTCTTTGTGACATCAGTTTGGAAGGAAGATAGTCCACACTGGAAGACAAGTTAAAAGATATACAGCAGTGGTCTGTCACATTAATGTCTGTAACACTGGTCAATGTTCAGGCCTAAAGAGAAAACAAGGTCCAAAGTGTGGCCTTTGGTGTAGGACCAGAGACGTGCTGTTTCAAATGAAATGCTTCAGTGAGTGTTAAAAACGATGCCAGATTACACGAAGCATCATCGATATGGAGGTTAAAATCCCCGAGGATCAGAACATTTTCAAGTTTGATAATTGAAGATAAAAATTCAGACAAATCCTCTAAAAACAAGCGACCAGGACCAGGAGGTCAATTAAAATGCAATAAAATGAGTCATTGTTGCCAGCTTTAGTCATCTGCATCTCAAAGGAGTAGAAAGAGTCTGGGTTCATCAACCTGCAGCAGAAACAGTCCCGGGACACAAGTGCGAGTCCGCCTCCTCGCCGCGAGACCCGCGGTGTCCCAAACACAGAACAGTCCGAAGGGCACAGCTCGTTCAGATGAGTGTACTCCATGTCACGCTGCCAGGTCTCTGTTAAAAACAGAAAGTCAAGGTGTTCCTTTGAGAATAATTCGCTGTTTGCAATGGAGCGAGCGTTGAGCAGAGCAATCCGCGCTGACCCTCAGGGCCAGAGGTGACAGGAGGAGGTCATTATTGACCACCCGGCATGCAACAGGACACAGGACCCGCTCACGTGGAGGGAGATGATGGAGCCGCCGAGTCGGAAAAATCCGGTCAGATTGGAGGGATGGAGACGCATCGGATGAGTTCCCGTCCGATTCGTGGACCGGAACCGACCGCAGGCACCACTCGTCCCAGACAGATCCGGAGCCGCTCGGACTTGGTAGTTGCCCACGGTGTTTCCTCAGCCTGGCCCCGACGCCAGCCCTCGAACACCGCTTCCTTCTTTTGCCGCGGGGCTTAGCTAGCAACAGGTACTCCAGTGATGACGTGGAGCACTCAAAAACTGGAGGGAAAAACTCTGCGTACCTGGCCCAGGTAACACAAAACTCTTTCATCTGCTCATTTATTCGAAATAGAGTGTGTCGATCATATTTAAAAGCAGCTGAGACACAACTACTAGTTGTAAGGGCTGATAAGGCAACAAACAACACTAGAAAACCCAAAATTACATTAGATAACAGACAGGGAGCAGAGGCAATGCCGAACACAAGCACCATTTTGAAAAGATGTGTAGACTTTCTTTATCCCACCATACAATGAGTTTGCATTGTTTTTTTAACGTAAAGGTTTAAGGCATTCAACATGTGATACGTCCCAATGGGCATAAAACAACACTGCAGCATCAGGAGACAGTTAAACAAATTTTACCCCGTTAATGACAGAACAATTGAAAAAACTGTCTCCAGCCTGAGTTCATCCACCTGCTCGATGTTTTACCCACTAGATTTCTAAAACCAGTAATAAGCAGTTTGTTTCCACAACTCACTGATATAGTCAATAATTCCTTACAGCCTCTCCTAAAGAAGAGCATTCTTGATGATGGTACAACTGCTAACAACTAACAACTGCTTTGATCCTTTTCAGTCAGGATTCAGGCCCATCACAGACTGAGACTGCACTTATCAAATTCACAAATGACCTCCGTCTGACACTGACGCAGGCCTCTGTCTTAGTTCTGTTGGACTTGAGTGTTTGATACAGTGGACATGAAATCCTGTCACAAAGATTAGAGACTGATAACTGTGTATCAGACCAAATGGCCCTGACATGTGGGGTTCCACAAGGGTCTATCTTGGGACCTCTAATATTCAATCTTTACATGCTTCCTTTAGGCCAGTTAATACGCAGCTGTGGCGTATCATACCATAATTATGCAGGTAAGACTTTATTGATCCCACAGAGGGAAATTCACTTCTACAGCAGCTTTTGTAGTAAGTGCAAAAGTAAAAGAAAGGTGTGCATACAATAGATTGAATACACTCAGATTGACATTCAGATTTACATTTCACTCACACCAGGTGAAAATGGACCAATCAATTCACTGTTACTGTCTCTAAATGAAAAGAAAGCAGACAGAATTAATATATTTGGGCCACAGAAACAAAGAGAAAGTGTCAGCATTCACCTTGAGTCTCTTTCTCTAAAAATCTAAAAAACAGGTTAGAAATCTGGGGGTCTTAATGGACTTGAATTTCTACAGTCACATTCGGTCATTGGCATCAGCATTATATCACCTTAAAAACATTTCCAGAGTCAAAGGGATAATGTCTCAACCAGACTTAGAGAAACTTATTCATGCTTTTATCTCCAGCAGGTTAGATTATTGTAACGGCCTGCTCACTGGTCTCTCAAAACGAGGGTTAAGACAGCTGCAGCTTATTCAGAACACTGCTGCTCGGGTTCTAACTAACGCCAGGAAGTACAACCACCTCACGCCAGTTTAAAAATCTCTGCACTGGCTTCTGTTGCTCAGAGAATAGACTTTAAAACAGCACTGCTGCTTTACAAGTCTCTTAATGGTATAGCACCAGAATATATTTCTGACAGTTGCTTACCTGTGAAAGGCGGCAGCTTTAACTACAGACAGATTTACTCTGTAGAGTGTTACCTGTGGAGGAGGCAGCTCTAACTCCAGACAGAGTTGTTTGATCTCGTTTTGACTCAACTCAATGTTTTTCTCCAGACGCTGTTTTAGAGTCTGTTCCTCAGCAATCATCATCTCCAAAAGGCCCTGAACGCACCACAGAGGAAACGCATAGTTACACAGGCCCTGAACGCACCACATTGACACACATGTTGATACAGGCCCCGGTTTTAAATAACCAGCAAAGTATAAAAACAATAAAACCGCTCTGGTAACCACTCTACTGCAGGCCATGTTAACTGACCCATTGCTTCTTTTTTTATCCACAAGGTGGAAAGCACTAGGGCCCATATCAGTACACCTCTGTATGACAGTGGCATGTTGGTAACCTACTCTGCTGTTTTTAACCAGTTTGAGTCTGTTAGTTTTCCACCTACTGTAGTAGGCACTCAAAGTGCTTTACATTAAGCTTCCATTCACCAGTGTTACAGCTGGAACACCAATGGAGGCAAGGTGGGTTAAGTGGGGTAACAGGTGGGATTTAAAGTGTGACGTTTGTTCTTGGAGGCTTGCAATATTCATGTTAAGAGAATAGCGAGCGTTTGCTAACACTGGAAATATAGTAGCCAAATGGGGTTTAAGCTGAAAACTGGAAAATATAAGGTAACATGCTATGTACAATAAATTACAATAATTTGGAAAACAACTAATGCAATATCTCTGGTTTGCCGTGGAATCATGCATCGATTTGCTCCAAACTTGGAGGCTTGCAAATATTAATTTTAAAAGACTGGTTAGTGTTTACTAACTACATTTTATAGTATTGTTCAAAATAATAGTGACAATGTGACTAACCAGAATAATCCAGGTTATGAGTATATTTTTAGTGACACTAAGTGCCACACTAGTGCCTAAATGATGTAAAAGCATGGATGGCCACAAACTTTTTAATTTTAACAAGAGAATAACTGAGCTTGTGTTGTTTGCTCCTAGTGACTCAGCAGCTGCAGTTCCTATTGACCTGGGTTCTCTAACCAGAGTCGTTTGCCCTGTGGTCACAAACCTGGGACTCAAGATGGATTGTCTTTTAAAACTTAATGAAGAAATTTTTGGTTGTATCTAGGACCAAACGTAAACTTAGAGGTGATGTGCGTTTGTGGTGGCAGCTCCGAGACTTTGGTATAAGTTGCACATCAGACTGACATGAGACCCCCCCCTTAAAACTCACTTATTTTCTTTGGCTTTTAACTCTGAGGGTTGACTTTTACTGTAAGAGTGTTGCATTTACATTTGTTGCTATTTATTATAATGTTTTTGTGTCTCTGCCTAATTTCACTGTTTATGTTAAACATTTTGGTCAACTGTGTTGGTTTTAAAAAGGTGCTTTAAAAAATAAAGTTGGAGTAGATTGATCTTGGACTCACCTTGATGTGGCTCTTGACGGTGTTGGTTCTCTGGAGTCTCTGTTCCTCTGGAATCCCGATCTCCTCCCAAATGTCCTTCAGAAGGATCAGGGCTTTGTTTAGACATGAGACTGCCTCTGCCGCCAGAACCTCACTGAACCAGAACAGAAATAGGTTTACGATGGATTTAGATACTATGAGCTCCTTTTAAAAGGTTTTGCCTGATTTCATTGATGAGTATTGTGATAATATATTAAGAACTTTTCTTTTTTCTGCTTATATTTAACATTAACAAATAGAAATTATGTTTGTAAAGAATTATTGTGAGTTCCACCATTTAGTAAATGTGAATAGACTTCATATTCTTTAGACTTTATAAATGTAATAGTATCAAGGTTATGACATGAAAACATCCTAGATTTAAATACAGAGTAAAGCACCGTTTAAGAGGGAAAATCTTTAGCACTAGCTGACGTTTTAAGAAAATACTATCACGGTACAATATTTAAAACAACAAATGAGCATGATTTTAACATTTCAGGGCGTGTATGTTCTGTTTGTGAATGAGGCGAACGAAAAATACGTTATTACAGCTTCGTATCTGCTTCAAACCCTGTGACATTTTGCTCAGACCTTTTTAAAAATAAAAATAAAAGCAGGTTTATGACTCAGACGTACCTTTTCCTCATGATGATAAGTGTCTGTCTGATAATTTTGTTCTAAAAGTCAATCAAATCGTTCAGATGTGCGTCTTCCGTCAGACTCCAACTGTATTTGTTTCAAAACAAGCCCGTCCACTCAGCGCGCTCTCTGATTGGTTGCTCAGCGTGGCCAGCGTCAGCGGCGGAGGGCGGGGTTTAACTGTTCTCAGAGGAAACAGAGCCCCGCCTGCCGGTGTTTAGTCAGAGGGCCACTCAAGACCTAGCCT
This sequence comes from Neodontobutis hainanensis, assembly GCA_024349245.1. NCBI lineage: Eukaryota > Metazoa > Chordata > Actinopteri > Gobiiformes > Odontobutidae > Neodontobutis > Neodontobutis hainanensis. The sequence goes on along the minus strand of JALDNG010000002.1, from coordinate 19,869,126 downwards.
GGTTCTACCAGACTCTCGTACATTTCATTTGTACAGAGAGTCTGGCCTCGCTCCATTGACAAGCGTTTACTTCCTTGAATGCGGGAACTCTGTTGAATTTTAAAACTATTGGATCTGCCCAGAGTCACAGGATCTGCCATAGCCAATCGCTAACGTGTGGTCGTGACGTATGTCATGCGCCGAAACCGACTGGAAACAACAAGTCACTCCCTCTGTTCGCTGATTGGTCCTACAAAAAATTGATTTCTAGAAACCTAAGAATATACAGCGATCCCAGACTAAGTACTAAAGCGAAATGAAATTGAGCGGAAGTACGTAGGAGGGCGGAGCCAGGCTACTCAAGACCTGGACATAGGACAGCTCTGTTTCTTTTGTTCAATCTATAATTACTCAGCCAGAACTGCATTAGAATCTACTAAAACTGGAAACTGAAAAATGTATAAATTTATTGCATATAAACATTTTTAAAACACAGAGACCATAATACAGAACACCTTCCTCAGTCTGAGGGTTGTCCTTTAAACTTTTTCACTGTAGCTGATGATTACTGCTGACTTTATGAACTAAACCCACAGTTATCACAATTTTAATATTTGATTGGGACAGTGCATATTAATTAGTAAACATACATGAGACACAGCCACATGAAAGTAAACATGCCCATTATGTTTTATTATAAGCAACTCGTTATGTTTTATGAGTTAGAGCGTCAGGGTTTAACTGCATATTCTTACCCCTTTTCAAATGACTTTATCCCATCTGACTTAGCCGTACGTGATGCACACTTACTTTTACCATAGAAGCAGCCAGTTCCATCTCCAAGTCAAGCTCCCTTTTCTTTCTCCTCAGCTGCTCCTGCTGCTCCTCCAGTACATGCTTCTGCATGAGCATTTTTGTTGGGCCATAAGAGTGGCTGTCTCGGCCTCAGCCTTTAACGGGGCAGAGCTTGTGCTGGACAGTGCTGCTTTTCTTAGACCTACCAGTCACATTAAAGACACCGTCACTTGGCCTGATTACAGTCTCCACTTTATTTCCTGAATCCTTTGATATACATGTTGCATTGTCATTGGAAACAGTAGATTAAATACATAGGGCACATGCCTATGATGGATCAGTGACAATAACCACCAAAAAACTTATACTTGTTTCCTCCACAAAATGAGTTTTATGATCGTCAATGCTGGCAAACCGAACATTTTGGTTTTCTTATTTTTCAGAGCATAGGAACAACTACATTATAAAGCTGACTTGCCTCCTTAACCAAGCTGGTTATACTTTCAAACCAAACTTTTCCAACTTTATAACCATTTTGCATTAGCTATTTATTTCCTATTGTGGGTTTAATCTTTCTTACTTTTGTCTGTTGCTCATCTTGGAAGCCTTTCCACTTTAGGCTCAAAAGCCTTAAGTGTAAGCGTTTGACCGTCTCTCATTTTATTTAACTCCATATTTCATTTACCAAAAAAAATCCAATAACTGCAAAATCTGCCCTAAGTTATTCACTAAACATTGCGCCTTATTTTATTTGTATTATTCAAATTACTTTTTATTTTATAAAAACTATCCACCAGAATTAAACCCTGGTCTTTTCTGCATGCTAACGATGAGTATTTATGAACCAGACTCAAACGACCCAAGCTCCCTAGCTATGAGTCTGACCTTTACTCTGTATCCGAAGAATCTCACCCCAATGTGGCGGGGCGGTCCTGTGGGAGCCGCTGCATTGGTGTGGGGACTCGGTGGGCCCTCTCAATGATAATGTCGACTGCATCCCCACTGTCTGTAAACAAGCCTCTTAACATATCCATCCCACTGACCGCCAGACCGCTGCCCCTCCCAGCGTCCTCCGGGACTCCCTGGATCCTCAAGTTGTTTCTCCTGCTATAAATATCTTTATAATTATCTCTAGCCCTTTGGCTTCAATGATTCTTGAGCCTAAACTATCCTAACTGTATCTGGTTGTATTCTGATTAAAGCTTTTGGATCCATGGTATTGATCATTTAAAAAAAAAAAAAAAAAAAAAAAAACAAACAAACATACAAACCAGTTTACAAAAAAGTTTGGACACTGTACAAATTGTCAATAAAAAAGGAATGCAAATAATTTACAAATCTCATTAACTTATATTTATTTTACAATAGAATATAGAGAACATATCAAATGTTGAAAGTGAAACATTTTGAAATGTCATGCCAAATTTGGCTTATTTTGGATTTCATGAGCCACACATTCCAAAAATGTTGGGACAGGTGGCAATAAGAGGCCGTAAAAGTCAAATGTACAAATAAGGAACAGCTGGAGGTCAATTGGCGACATGCTTGGTATAAAAAGAGCCTCTCAGAGTGACTCGCAAGTGTCTCTCAAAAGTCAAAATGGGCATTCCCCCAATGCTGCAGCAAAAAACAGTGGCACAGCAACATCAGAAAGGAGTTTCTCAGAGAAAAAAAATGCAAAAAGCTAGATAAAGAGATAGAAGTCTCAAGAGGATAAGATAAGACCCAGCTGGAAGAAAATTTGTCATTAATATATTTTGTTAATAAATGGCAATTTATCCAAATCATAATCAATAATTTCTGGTTCTCAGCGACAGGCGTGCATCCATTTCGTGGAAAAACCTTGATGTTCCTATCCATAGTCAGGACAGTAATAACACATAGCCGCTCACCGTTCTGTTTCTAGATGTTGTTCACTCTTCTCTGGATGTAACCCCTTCATATCCTTTAAGCTGCGTAGCAGCTCACAGGTTTGACTCCCGGTGTTAAAGTCTTTTCTGTATGTCCGCATATTCCTCGGACTGTGCGTCTCTTTGATGTAATCCTTTAAACTGTCACTCACGTCACAGAGGCACAGTTTAATTTCAGCAGACAGAGGCTGGGTAGATTTAAAGGCAGCTGTCTTACAAAATTTCAGATAGTTTAAGGCATTCCCCAGACCAATGTGCAGGAATCCCCCTATCATAAATCCGAAAATCCAAAACTTGATTCCCACAGAGCACCCTTCTTTTGTGAAAAAAATTGTGGCAATAGCGCTCAGAGACCAGTTAATGAGATCCATATCAGTTCTTAGGAGTCCAGCAGGTGGTAAAATCCAAGAAATAAGAGAAAAATTAGTATGACGAGACAAGACAGAGAAGCATACACTGATAAGCAGAGAGCAGGAGGAGCATTGGCAGAGACGTCCGCCTTGTCCGATATTATCATCTACAGTGCATATCATCCAAAAATTCAGAGGATCTGGAACAATCTCTGTGCGTAAGGGTCAAGACCTGAAAACCAGACTGGGTAATCTTCGGGTCGTTAGAAGGCACTGCATCACAAACAGGAATGTACTGTAATGGACATCACAACATGAAAACAGAAAACATTGTCGGTGAACACCGTTGCCGTTCGTCATTACCGGCTAAAGCACTATAGGTCAAAAAAGAAGCCATATCTAAAGATGATCCAGAAGCGCAGGCGTTTTCTCTGGAGCTCCTTTAAAATGGACTGTGGCAAAGTGGAAAACTGTTCTGAGGTCAGACCAATCAAAATTTTATAATTTTTTGAAAACTAGGACGCCATGTAATCTGGACTAAAGAGGACAAGGACAACCCAAGTTGTTCTGAGTTCAGAAGCATCTCTGATGGGATGGGGGCATGAGTGTATGTGGCAGGGGCAGAACACATCTGGAAAGACCCCATCAAAGCTGAAAGCTATATCCAAGTTCTAGAACAACATATGCTCCCATACAGACGTCGTCTCTTTCAGGGAAGACCATGACAAGAAGTACATGACAATGTCAGACCACATCCTGCATCAGGTACAACATTATGGCAGCGTAGAAGAAGGATCCGGTTCTGACATGAACAGATCTTTGACCCACAGAAAACATCTGGAGCATCATAAAGAGGAAGATGCAACAAAGAAGACCTAAGACAGTTGAGCAACTAGAGTCCTGTATTAGACAAGAATGGGACAACATTGAGTGGGCGACAGTGGCTCAGTGGTAGAGCAGTCATCCTTCAACTGGAAGGTAGGCGGTTCGATTCCCGTTCTCCCCACAGTCCATACTATTGTTGTGTCCTTGGGTTAAGACACTTAACCCTTATGAATGTGTAAGAATGAATTTGGTAATGGTCGAAGAGTTCGTTGGCACAGAATGGCTGTGGAGTGAATGAATAATTTATATGTAAAGCGTCTTTGCGTCCCTGGAAAAGCGCTGTATAAAATTGATGTAATAACATTCCTTTTCCTAAACTTGAGCAGCTTGAATCCTCAGTCCAGACGTTTGCAGACTGTTATAAAAAGAAGAGGGGCCACACAAGAGGTAAACATGGCCTTGTCCCAACTTTTTTGAGATGTGTTGATGCCATAAAATTTAAAATCAACTTATTTTTTCCTTAAAATTATATTTTTTTTCAGTTTAACCATTTTATATGTCATCTATGTTGTATTCTAAATAAAATATTGAAATTTGAAACTTCCACATTAATGCATTCTGTGTTTGTAGACTGTTGACCTCTCAGAACCGTGTTTACCTGCTGCTTCTCTCTCCCGTTTCTCTGACACACACCTGCTGTTCTCTCCTGTGTTTTGTCATTGCAAACAAATCTAGGATTTTTACATACATGGGGCTTACAACAATCTGTACTTTTTATCCTACGTTTTAGTGCCTTGCTCAATGTTTTCTTAGCTAGTGGCTACTTGCTATGCGATATCCAACACACACTCCGGGCCCGGCTCCAAAGTACCCACCGGGCTGCCAGTCCAGCCCTGGGTGGTGTACTAACCCAATGGGAATACTTAAGTAAAAAGATCTTTGACAAACATAAAAACAAAAGGAATCATAAGAAGTTAACCTAAAAATAAAATATGAAATAATGGAATGCGAAATAATAGACAATGAGTCTAAAAGATAAAACCAATACAAAAGAATTGTATTATTTCTAAATTTTCTGAATTTTTTTTGAAACATAATAGACAATGAAGAAATGTAATTTATTCTGTACAAAGGGTTTCAGTCTCAACACAAGGAATGTTACAGAAAGTCCTGGTCTAAGTCCTGGTTCAGACTCGATCTAGTCCGGGTTCAGACCTTGGCTAGGTCTTGTTGTGCAGAAGAGACTCCAGGAGGCGGCTGCTGTTGGTGATGGCTGTGGTCACAGTGATAAACCTGTAACCTGAATAAATAATAATGTGTGATTATTAACCTAAGAATAAAGAAAATATTTTAAAGGCATCTGTAGGATTAAAGCTAAAGACGTTTGGTCCTCATCAAGAGTTTATGGTTCAGAGTTGAATGTGCAGTGTTGAATGTGCAGTGTGACTGTCTCAGAGTGGTTCAGAGTTGAATGTGCAGTGTGACTGTCTCAGAGTGGTTCAGAGTTGAATGTGCAGTGTGAGTGTCTCAGAGTGGTTTAGAGTTGAATGTGCAGTGTGAGTGTCTCAGAGTGGTTTAGAGTTGAATGGGCAGTGTGAGTGTCTCAGAGAGGTTCAGAGTTGAATGGGCAGTGTGAGTGTCTCAGAGTGGTTCAGAGTTGAATGTGCAGTGTGAGTGTCTCAGAGTGGTTTAGAGTTGAATGGGCAGTGTGAGTGTCTCAGAGAGGTTTAGAGTTGAATGTGCAGTGTGAGTGTCTCAGAGTGGTTTAGAGTTGAATGGGCAGTGTGAGTGTCTCAGAGTGGTTCAGAGTTGAATGTGCAGTGTGAGTGTCTCAAAGTGGTTCAGAGTTGAATGTGCAGTGTGAGTGTCTCAAAGTGGTTCAGAGTTGAATGTGCAGTGTGAGTGTCTCAGAGAGGTTTAGAGTTGAATGTGCAGTGTGAGTGTCTCTGAGTGGTTTAGAGTTGAATGTGCAGTGTGAGTGTCTTAGAGTTGAATGTGCAGTGTGAGTGTCTCAGAGTGGTTTAGAGTTGAATGTGCAGTGTGAGTGTCTCAGAGTGGTTTAGAGTTGAATGTGCACTGTGAGTGTCTCAGAGTGGTTCAGAGTTGAATGTGCAGTGTGAGTGTCTCAGAGTGGTTTAGAGTTGAATGTGCAGTGTGAGTGTCTCAGAGTGGTTTAGAGTTGAATGTGCAGTGTGAGTGTCTCAGAGTGGTTTAGAGTTGAATGTGCAGTGTGAGTGTCTCAGAGTGGTTTAGAGTTGAATGTGCAGTGTGAGTGTCTCAGAGTGGTTCAGAGTTGAATGGGCAGTGTGAGTGTCTTAGAGTTGAATGTAGGGTGACCACCTGCTATTAAGCCCAAGGGGGGACAAGGGGTATGTTTCTGAGGGACAATGTGGGACACTGCCTGGCGCGGCGGTGCCCCCACCCCACGGGCAGACTCACTGATTGTGGTTTACCCATTTCTAGCACATAGCACCTTACATGGTCTCTTATTATTGCCCTATTCCCCTAAACATGTATAATACCTGATGTATGCTCATGAATAGGCCAACCAAAGTGTTTTCTTAACATAATATTTTGAACATTCAATGAAGTGACAGATGCACTTCCACTTACAATTTACTTTTATTTTTCATTACAATATATTCACTTTAAATCAATTATAATATAAAATTATAGGATTAACAGGACTTGTAGTTGCTCAACCCCACAGGAACAGTTTAAAAAAAAAGTCTTAACTCACAACTCCAGAGGCTTACGGAACGAGAAGGAAGGATGGTGAACTTGCAAGGCAGGCACAGGAAAAAAAACTTTGGGGACACCTTTAGGACTAAAACCTTTTCACCAGCATCTGAATCAAATAAGGAAGAAAGATAAGAGACCGATTTAAAGCAACATTCATTTTTATGATAAGCTTCCAATGTTTTTTCAGTATAGACAGAGGAGTGCAAACCCATCACCATCACAAGGTGACAACAATGCAAAAAGGTGCCAAGATACAATCCGATGCAAAACAATGACATATTTTGACCTAAAAGGCTACCGTTTTCTAAAAGTGACACATTTGCCCCCCTGTAGACAGTCCACCAATGTTCAAAATCAATCAAACTTCATTTTAGACAAATGGGGTTTTACATAACTAGGTTTCTTACCTTCAGGTTTCTTCTTGAACTTGTATTCCGTGCTTCAGACTCCATTTTTCAAATTGCAAAGCGGCATCTAAAAGTTCACTGCCAGCGTGTCTGGTATGCACGTGCGTGCGCTGTCATGGCAACAACGAAAGAGTTGGGGTGGGTGTGGAAACAGCGTGCTGAACTGTCGAGGAATGTTCATGTGGCTGCCTGGGGCTCGATGGTATAGAGCAGCGGTCCTCAACCTTTTATGCGCCACGGACCAGTTCAATGTCAGACAATATTTTCACGGACCGGCCTTTAAAGTGTGGCGGATAAATACACAAAATAAAATCAGACAAGCTATAAGAACTGTAATATTTTCTAAATATACTAATACACGTGCAGATTATTAAGCAGTTTTGAAGGCTTCATTGCCTCATTAGAGCCGGCCCCCGCATATTCTGCAGAATCACCTGTCTATAAATTTATATTTTAAGTAGGACTCTTGGTATTGTCTGTTAAATGTCACTTACTTTCTCTTGGAATTAGTATGCTCTTCTTCTGTCTCCTCACTGGGTCTTTTCTCCTTTTGAGAAGAAACTTTACAAAGACTAACGTTAGCTTTGGGGTTTCACTTTAGCGGCTACGTATCACGTGACCGGGACAAGCGTCAAGAGTGAGTCGAGGAATGTAATAGAGGGAATCCGGTCATTTTTTCAAAATAAAACATTATTCAGGCTCAAATAATATATAAAACGGAAATAATGTAAGTTGTTTATTTATTCTCTGCGGCCCGGTACCAAATTACCCACGGACCGGTCTGCGGTCCGGGGGTTAGGGACCGCTGGTATAGACTTTTTTTGGAGCAAGACCTGATTATGCGTGACACGGTCTCAAATTGCGGGACGCGTAAATTCGGCTTCAAACGCTGTGCAAGCACGCGCTACGCGGGACGGGTGGTCACCCTAGTTGAATGTGCAGTGTGAGTGTCTCAGAGTGGTTCAGAATTGAATGTGCAGTGTGAGTGTCTCAGAGTGGTTCAGAATTGAATGTGCAGTGTGAGTGTCTCAGAGTGGTTTAGAGTTGAATGTACAGTGTGAGTGTCTCAGAGTGGTTCAGAGTTGAATGGGCAGTGTGAGTGTCTCAGAGTGGTTTAGAGTTGAATGGGCAGTGTGAGTGTCTCAGAGTGGTTCAGAGTTGAATGTGCAGTGTGAGTGTCTCAGAGTGGTTTAGAGTTGAATGTACAGTGTGAGTGTCTCAGAGTGGTTCAGAGTTGAATGGGCAGTGTGAGTGTCTCAGAGTGGTTTAGAGTTGAATGGGCAGTGTGAGTGTCTCAGAGTGGTTCAGAGTTGAATGTGCAGTGTGAGTGTCTCAGAGTGGTTTAGAGTTGAATGTGCAGTGTGAGTGTCTCAGAGTGGTTCAGAGTTGAATGGGCAGTGTGAGTGTCTCAGAGTGGTTTAGAGTTGAATGGGCAGTGTGAATGTCTCAGAGTGGTTCAGAGTTGAATGTGCAGTGTGAGTGTCTCAGAGGGGTTTAGAGTTGAATGTGCAGTGTGAGTGTCTCAGAGGGGTTTAGAGTTGAATGTGCAGTGTGAGTGTCTCAGAGGGGTTTAGAGTTGAATGTGCAGTGTGAGTGTCTCAGAGGGGTTTAGAGTTGAATGTGCAGTGTGAGTGTCTCAGAGGGGTTTAGAGTTGAATGTGCAGTGTGAGTGTCTCAGAGGGGTTTAGAGTTGAATGTGCAGTGTGAGTGTCTCAGAGGGGTTTAGAGTTGAATGTGCAGTGTGATTGTCTCAGAGGGGTTTAGAGTTGAATGGGCAGTGTGAGACTGGTCCCCCAAGGTTGGCTGGTCTGTGCATCCTCCTGAAGGACACTGCACCCTTCACTGAACAGCAGAGACTCTGATTGAGGAGGTTTTTAGGGTGGACCAGTTTCTGACACAGAGGATTTCCATGTTCAAAGCAAACAGGAATCTTTTGTTTTAAAAAAAATCCTTTGAGCTTTTCAGATAAACCAGCTCCATAGAGATAACTCTCTTGGCATTTATGTAGTTTCAGAACTTTACATAAATCCAATAATTCTTCAGGGATATAAAAGGGTTCAAACTATATTTGAAATGTTTTGTACCTTTCTCTCGGCCGAGGAAACGCAGAGCAGCAATCTCAGAGAAAGTACATCCACCGAGGAACAGGACAAGGACTCGTCTGTGAGACTCAGAGCCAGAAGCCTGCTCCGAACCAGATCTGTTCCCTGAGAAACAGACATGTTATACATAAGAGTTATACCCATAGAGGCCATAATATATGTCATATATTATGAGCTCCATTTTGTGACAATACTCATAACATTCGTAAACTGTTATTAAAAAACAAAAAGCCTTTCAGTCAAAGATAAAAGAGTAGGAGGTGCAAGAGCCATTTATTAAGTGGCTTATTATTATTATTATTGGACGCTTACTTGTCGACAATAAGAGGCTCCTGCCATAACTTTATCCCCAATTTCATTTCAAACAACAACATCCCAACAACCACTCCACTTCTGTGTCCAGTCTCCACAACAACCTCTGCCCTGTACCCATCTCCTCCCTATCAAACATTACAGCCTCAGATCTCACCCAGTTCTTCAGCAGTCAAACTCTCCACCTGCCTCTTAGATCTTTAACCATCCTCACTGGTCAAATCATGCCTCCCCTTCCTCCGCCCAATCATCCTGGACATCATCCCCTCGTCTCTAACCTCAGGTACTGTTCCCTCCGCCTTTAAACTTGAAACACATACTACTGGAATTGACCCAGAAGACCCCAAAAACTTCTCCAAACTTGTCTGGTCCTGGTCTTGTAGAGACTTGTACCTGTGGCGTTGAACTCGTGTCCGTTTAAAAGACGAGTCACTTCCTCCAAACCAGACCAGCCATCTCTCTCCAGGACCTGAGAAAGAGAAACCTGGTCAAGACCTTCCTATCCTGGTCTAACCCAAGTTTAGTCAGGTTTAGGTCCAAGTTTTAGTCCAAGTTTAAGGCTCAGAGTTAAACAAACGTCTTGTGGATAAAAGGTCCGGTTTTAGTCCTGTACCTGTTCAATGAGTCTGCAGCTCAGAGGAACGTAGGCTCCACTGAAAATGTAGGCCATGTCTTTGGGAACTCTCAGGTCGTACTCCTCGGATTTAGGGACCTGATCATACCAGGAACACAAACAAGAACAGGAAAGTATTTTTTAGATATAAAAAAATGATATGAAAACAAATTTTAACTCCAACAGTTCCACTAAAATCCACCAGAGGGTACTCACCAGGTTGAGTTTCTTGCTCAGAGCTCGAAAGTTGCTCTTTTTGGCCAAAGACGAGATGGCTTCAGTCAGTTTTCCTGAAAGAAACAAATAAACAAAAGAGTTAAACAAAAGAGTTCTGAGTTCAGTTTGTCTCTAAAAGTTTTCTAAAGATTTATCTGAGTCAGAACAGATTTTGTAGATTTGTTTTATGTAAGTGAATCTAGACATATTCAAAAAAACATGTTGGAACAAACAACTTGGTCCCAGAAGAAAAAAAAAGAATCTAACTCCAGGAAAATATTAGTGATGATTTAGAGTGGATTAATGAAATAACACCTGCACTGATCAGAATAAAACTTCACACAACAAAGTTGATAATGAACTGAGAAAAGTAAAAAATAAACAAAAAAGGAACAAAATTATTTAAAACTACAATAAAAACTCTATCAGAAAAATAAAAGAGAACAGAGATGGGTTTTTGTAAATGTCTACAGCGCTTTTGTTTCATGTGTTTTACCTGGATTCTCAGATGTTCCTTAAGTATACATGTTACAAGTGTAACAGTGTAAAAATTACCTGCGGTCTTGTCGTTGACGAGGCGTCCAACCCTAGTCTCAACGGCGCTCAGAGTCTCCACCGTGTGCTGCTCCTGAACCAAACCCAGCTGCTTCAGGTTAACAAAGGTCAACAAGTGCTTCACACCATAACTCTGTCAGGGACAGGTGAGGAAGTTTAAGGTGGTCTTGAACAGGTTTTTGGAAGTTGCAGTTGGTCTCACCTGCAGGTACTGGGCCTTGAGTGAGCGCAGGTCTTTAGGTAAGAGTCCTGTTAAAACATACTGGAGTTAATCTGTGAAGTAATGATATAAACTTAAGACAGGCCAGTGTTTTATTTAAAACCCCTGTGTATATATGGAGTATTGTTCAAAATAATAGCAGTACAATGTGACTAGTCAGAATAATCCAGGTTTTTAGTTTTTTTTGTATTTTTTTATTGCTAAATGTCAAACAAGTTACCAGTAGGTGCAGTAGATTCTCAGAAAACAAACCAGACCCAGCGTTCATGAGAGGCAGCTCTTTACGCTGTGCAACTGGGGAGTTAGTTAAAGGGGTGTGTTCCAAAAATAGCAGTGTCTGCCGTTGACTGAACAAACTCAAAAATATTTTGTACAAACGTTTTTGTTTCTAGGATTTATCCTGTGAATCACTAAAGTAATATTTAGCTGTTTGACTGAAATTTTTTAAAACTGCTTCACATTTGTGTCTCTCAGCTGTTCTTCCACTCCATGGTTCTTTAACAACATTCCACAATTCTTTTACATTTCCTGGTTTTGCTTCAGAAGCAGCTTCTCGATTGGATTAAGGTCCGGGGATAGGGCTTTTCCACCTACTGTAGTAGGCACTCAAAGTGCTTTACATACATTAAACTATTACCAGTGTTACAGAACATCACTGGAAGCAATGTAGGTTAAGTGCCTTGCCCAAGGACACAACAATAGTATGTGTGGGAAGAGCGGGATGTTATGTTGTTTTGGAATGTTTCGAGCAGGGATCAAACCGCCCACCCGCCGGTCGACCTCTTCAAGTATTTTGACCCAAAAAGAACAGTTTTACTCTCATCAGTCACAAAATGTTCCTCCATTTCTCTTTAGGCCCGTTGATGTGTTCTTTGGTAAACTGTAACCTCTTCTGCACATTTCTTTTTTTAACAGAGGGACTTTGCAGGAGATTCTTGAAAATAGATTAGCTTCACACAGACGTTTTCTAACGGTCCCAGCACTTACAGGTAACTCCAGACTGTCTGTGATCCTGGGGCTGATCATTGGCTGAGCCTTTGCCATTCTGGTTATTCTTCGATCCATTTTGATGGTTGTCTTTTTCTTGATGGCTGTCGTTTTCTTCCACGTCTCTCTGGTTTCGCTCACAATTTTAATGCATTGGAATCCTTTTAGCTGAACAGCCTGTTCTCTGACCTATATTTTAGCTTCTACATGGGATATAATAATAATAATCTTTATTTTTATATAGCGCTTTTCCACCTACTGTAGTAGGCACTCAAAGCGCTTTACATACATTAAACTATTACCAGTGTTACAGAACTTCACTGGAGGCAATGTAGGTTAAGTGTCTTGCCCAAGGACACAACGACAGTATGCGGGGGAGAGCGGGATGTTATATATATACACACATATACACGCAGGCGCACACACACACACACACACACACACACACACACACACACACACACACACACACACACACACACACACACACACACACACACACACACACACACACACACACTTTATATAAAAGAGTTTCTGACCGTTCTCTGTGAGCGACAGGAGACACAGCAGCCTTAAAGACTCCACCATAGACACCTGAGGACAACATATGAGCATTAAACTCTTCTGTCTGTCTGTCCCTCACCCTTCTGGCCCTCACCCGTCTGGCCCTCACCCGTCTGGCCCTCACCCGTCTGGCCCTCACCCTTCTGGCCCTCACCCGTCTGGCCCTCACCCTTCTGGCCCTCACCCGTCTGGCCCTCACCCTTCTGGCCCTCACCCGTCTGGCCCTCACCCGTCTGGCCCTCACCCGTCTGGCCCTCACCCGTCTGGCCCTCACCCGTCTGGCCCTCACCCTTCTGGCCCTCACCCGTCTGGCCCTCACCCGTCTGGCCCTCACCCGTCTGGCCCTCACCTGTCTGGCCCTCACCCGTCTGGCCCTCACCCGTCTGGCCCTCACCTGTCTGGCCCTCACCCTTCTGGCCCTCACCTGTCTGTTGATGTGCTCTTCAATGAAGGTGATGCACTCTCTGATCTTGAACCCCTCCAACAGAGCTGCAAGGAGACAGTCACACACAGAACACAGGTGAACATGGGTGAACACAGGTAGACACAGTTAAGTCTTGTATTTATGTCTGAAAACAGTAAAAGTACGTTTTTCTCACAGTGTTCAGTTCTGAGCAGATCCTGAAAATCCTGTTTGGTTTTCTTCTTCATCATCGACTCAGATGCTCCAATATCTGTGACAGAGAAAATCCAGGTAAACCAAGGTCAAAACCAACTAAACCCAGGTCAGATCACTCTAAAACCTGTTTAGATCCCTCTAAAAACCTGTTCAAATCCCTCTAAAACCTGTTCAGTTTCCGCAAAAACATGTTTAGATCCTTCTGAAACCGGTTCAGTTCCCGGGAAAACCTTTTTATATCCCTCTAACATAGGGTGCACAGTGGCATGTGGTTATTGCTCATGCCTCACAGAAAGAAGGTTGTGAGTTCAAACCCTGGCCGACTTGAACATTTTTTGCCTACTGCGTCTTTTCTGTAAGGAGTCTGCATGTCCTCTTCTCTCCAGGTACTCAAGTTTCTCCCGCTGTCCGAAGACATGCATGTATAGAAAAATCTAAATGGTAAATGGTAAACCCCATTCACACACACACCTACACCTGGGGCAGACACACACAACGTTAACAGCCTTCTCCGACCACCACCAAACCTCTACCTCTACAGTCACACACATTCATACACCAGTGCTGCGGACACTGGAGGCACAGTGGGTTAAGTGTCTTGCCCATGGACACAACGACAGTATGAACAGGGGAAAGGGGGAAATCGAACCGCCTGAACAAAAAAACACACCTCTACGACGCTCTATCGCTGAACCACTGCGCCCTAGTGTGTCCCTAGTGAATGAATGGGAGAGTGTTAACCCTGACAGCTGCTGGGATAGGCTCCAGTCACCCCTGTTCAGATCCCTCTAAAACCTGTTCAGATTCCTTTTAAAACCTGTTCAGATCCATCAAAACCTTACGCAAACTGAGCAGACGATGCTCCTGCTTCAGTCCCTTCAGTTCTTCAGAAACAAATGTCTTCATCTGTTTTATGTCCATCCCTCGACGTTTCTGCAAAAACACACCTAAATAATTAATAACATATTTCAATAAAAAACATTTTATTTCATTCAGTTGTAAAACTCACATCGTAAGACGTCTGCAGAGTCCGTGCTTTTTGTGACAAAAACCCAAAGACGTTTGAAAAGTGTTCGTTTCGGATCTCACTGAAAATCTGTCAAAAGACAAGACACTCTGGTTTTAGATAGACTAGAAAAGGTTCTAGCTGGTTCTGAACAGGTTTTAAGAAGATCTTACTTTATCCTGGGAGTTGAGCATGACTTTAATGCTTTTTTCTGATGAAGTGACATCTGGACCAAACTCTACACAACCTGCAACAAAGGGGTTTAATCAAGACCAGGACCAGGACTGAACTATAGATTTGTTTGAATCTAGTCCACAGCTGTAGCTAACACTCAGTGGGAAACGTGAATATCGAGAAAACAAAAGACAGTCGTACCACATTTGATCCTGAAGACGTCGTCCACGAGTCCTTCATAAACAACCTGTGAGCAGAGAGGGGTCACCAGGTCCACGTCTGAGAGACACAGAAATAATCATTTAAACTTGGAAATAATTATTATAAGAAATGTCTTGTTTGGAAGCTGCAAAATATTAATGGTTGTTTTGAAATCTGCTGAACGTTGTTGGAATTAGAACGGTTGGATTAAAACTGCATTGAACTGCTTAGTTCCGAACCCAGACCAAAGACCAGGACCAAGACCAAGACCAAGACCAGGACCAGACTAGGACCAGACCAAGACCAAAAAACAGGACTAAACCAGGACTAAGTGAATTTATTATGACTCAGGTAAAGTTATGCTAATTTAAAAAGATGTACTAATGTTAATATACTAGAATAAATTGCATGAATATGGAATTTGATCCATTGAGCAACATTGGCTTGTAAAATGACACTTACTAGACACATTTTTCTTTACAAATACTCTTTAAATTTACTCATTTCATAATTTCATATTTCATAATCTGTAACTTTGTTTTACTAAAGGCAGTAGAATATTCAGTAGTCATCTGTGTTAGGGAACGCAGAAGACACAATAGAAGAAAATAAATAAATTGTGATACATTGAAGTTGTGATCTTAGAATAAGAAAGCCATAATTTGAAATTTTTGTCAGCCTTACGTTTGAATCATAACTAAATAATAGCACACTAGTCCAAGGTTTGGGATTGTTGAAACACTGTGGGAGTAGTTAGTGTCCAAAGTTTGGCAGAAATGGAGAACTGTGGATGCTGTTCAATAAATTAAACAGCATCATTAGTTAGCAACAGCAACATTAGTTAAAGTTACCTCTGTCGATGACAAAAACTGTTTCAATCTGAGCTTCTCCTTGAGTTCTGATCTCCTCTTCCTCCAGCTGAGTCCGGAACGATTCATAAACCATCTGAACGTCAGAAATACAAAAATAAGGCCCTAGCTAAATTTACACAGGTATTTTTATAAACAAATATTTTTGCTTGTGTTTGTGCTTTTCTTCCAGTTTTTCGTCAAAACGTTGTTTTTTTTTTTAAACACCTCCCAAAGTAAGGACTTTTCAAAACTCCAGATGTAGAGACGTGTGGATAGACAAAACAGAGATGCAAGTATCCGCGCTGACGTTACGACTGTTGATGTGTCTGTGGAGCATGTGTGTAACAACTACAACAACCACAGCAGCTGTGAACTGGCTCTATTAGAACCAACACATCACTGCAGAACACATTACAGTTGAACTCGCTTCAGTCTGAAGCACTCATGAGCTACTGCACGACTCTCCACATTATTGGCTGAAAATCCTACAGTAACAGATCCATTCCTCTGTTTTTACTGTATACACAAACAACACCTCCATTTTGGCGTCTGTGACACAAATTAATCACTTTTTGCTTCAGACTCAGCATGTAAATTGTATGACGTGTGTTTTGCTTTTAACTAATCACAGGGCTTCCTTCCAGTGCAGCAGCAATTATTATTATTATTAAATTATATTACTTTTATATTCATTTTTATTTTGCGATATAATGCATAACTATTTTCTTTTATTATTTAATTTATTGTTACCTCCTTCCTATACTTTCCCAACGACTCATTTTATTACAAACAAAGTCACTAACATCCAAATAAAAATATATTTTATCTGTAATTATTTTAACTGTGCAAAACGTCTGATGTCTTCACACGACAAAACCTACAGCTACATATTTTAAATAAATTAATACAACTGTATTCAATTATTAGCAATTTAATACATTTTATTTATTTTCAATTTTTTTTATACCAGTGTGCACAATAATGCGTGTCAATAAATGTACGTCCTATTTTATTTTAATTTAATTTTTTAATGCATTAGTCCTTGGTGGTGCACCTAAATTCAGCTGCAATGGGCTTTAACGAACACAAACACACTGCTGTTGTACCCGTCGTCTGTACATGCCTCGCTTTTTTACCACCCCCTCACAGCGCTGGCAGAGTCGCATACGGGCGGACGGTGATGCATTAATGTCCT
>JALDNG010000002.1:19830000-19850000 GCA_024349245.1 Neodontobutis hainanensis | reverse complement strand
TATTTAACAGGGACTGTCCCACACATATGTTCCCACCCTTTTCCACAAAAATTATTGCAGCAAGATGTTGTCCACAGACCTTTGTCTCTTGTTTTTTAACCATTAAAAGTCAGTTTTGGGTTTCCTGCTGATTTAAAACAAAATACTACATTCAGATGGAGTGTGGAATATGGTTTAAAGCAGGTCTCCAACCTTTTATCCTCTGAGAGTTACTTTTAAAAAAGGAAAATGGCAGAGCAACTTATTCTCAGAAATAATAATAACAATTAGAAATAATAATAACAAACAAAATTAATGTTGTTTTGGCAGAACATTAATCCTGAACTTTTACAAAATGTTGGTTTCCACAACTCACATTTGAATAAAACATAACATAAACATTAATTCCATTTGCATGTTGTATATGAATATGCATTTCTATAAAATGAAAACATTAATGCTGCCAAAACTGAACAATGCAATTCCAAACGCACAGATACGTGTGTTCATAGAGAAGACAGTGATGGAGTCACACAACGGGTGTAGCCTCAGGTTTACTCTCATGGACTCAATTAAATGGGTCTGCTTCTGAACTTATTTTTATGGTCCTGAATAAAGTTTGAGCCATCACAGTCAGAGCTTCTTTTACTATCCCACATCAGTGAACGTTTTTTTGTGCTTCATTAAAGCTTCGCTTTAAACGACTCTTCATTTTAACACTTATACTTTTAGATTTAGTTCTGTTTTGACTTAAGAATCTGTATAGGTCATAAATATCACCGAAATTATTCAATACATCCTTTTGTCCTGAAGGATTCAAAGGTAAATGATATGATGCCTTAATATTGTAAAGTGTGCCTTTGTGTTTTCATGACATTTCAAAATGTCTCACTTTCAACATTTAAAATGTTATCTTTGTTATATTCTAAATAAAATATTAAAATTTAAAAATAAAAATTCACAATTTGTACCGTGTCCCAACTTTTTGGGAATCCGGTTTGTATATAACCATACAGTATAGTATAAAAGTGTACAGTATAGTACAGTAGAACAGACCTTCTGAGGAGTGAAGATGATCTTGTATTGTCGGACCCTGCCCACAGCTTTGTCTGCATTCACCACGTCTGAGTAAAACAGGTCAGAACAAATTAGGCCTCCTGGGTCATATATCAATTATATTTCGATAAAAGACTAGTCATTATTGTATAAGACTCACCACAGATCCATTTGACCGTCTGGATCCTGGGTCTGATCAGGAAACACAGTCTGAAGCAGGTTTAACACACATCTCATTATTTGGTCTTTTCTGTTGTTGCCTTTAATTGTCACAAATCAGAACATTTTCCTTTCTGTTTATTTAAAGTTTATCTGACAAAAAGGCCCTTAGACACATCAGAGAGAGAGACAGCTCTGTGTCTAAGTTATAGATTCTGCTTGTCTTTGGTCTTTTGTCGGATGCTGTGTGTTTAAACGTGTGTCCAGGAGCTGCAGTTGAACAACTGCCTCCGACTCCATCTCTGTCAGCGTCTCTGACACACATTTGTTTATTTAGCAGACACTTTTATCCAAAGCGACT
Source organism: Neodontobutis hainanensis (assembly GCA_024349245.1). Taxonomy (NCBI): domain Eukaryota; kingdom Metazoa; phylum Chordata; class Actinopteri; order Gobiiformes; family Odontobutidae; genus Neodontobutis; species Neodontobutis hainanensis. Next base: position 19,848,445 of record JALDNG010000002.1, on the reverse strand, counting down.
TAAATTAAGCTTCCATTCAACAGTGTTACAGCTGTAATACAACTGGAGTCAAGGGGGGATAAGTGTCTTGCCCAAGGACACAACGACAGTATGAACTGTGGCGAGAGCGGGAATCGAACCATCAACCTTCTGGTTGAGGGACAACTCCTCTACCGCTGCACCCTCCACTCACTGATATTACTGAATATTTATGTACCAAAATAACTGGTCTGATATGTAACCTTTGACCCTTCTGCCTGTAGTGACATGAGGACTGTAAACAGTAGAAACTCACTGGTCTGAGGAGGACACCACAGGTTTATGCTCTACTTTGTAGAGTTTGTCCACTTCATGTTCCTGAACAAACACAGACAGAAGAGACATGTTTATGATGCTATTATAAAAAATAATTAGAATTTATTTATTTGGTATTTTAAACCCCAAAGAAATGAGCTCTGCTTATTTCCACAAGCCTTAACATTTAGCCTCATCGACAAGACATCAGTGATGTTTGTGTAAAGACAATAAGATAACAAATGTTGTTATTACTGGACAGACCTTTAAAGTAGAGACGTTGGCAATTCTATCCAAAGGACTCATCAGGTCTCCCTCGATGAACAGGTCCTTTTTACCTGGAAGCTGTTATAAAGGCATTACTTTAGTCTCACTGTGACCTCACCCCGACCCTGACTCAACAGCTGACTGAACAGTTTCTAAAGTACAGGACTAATTCACAGTAAAGAAATAAAACGCAAAGAAACAGAACCTGGATCCTTCAGATTAAAACAAAGAGCTCTTTGTTGAATTTGACAGCAGCATGTGTCCAATAAACTCTCATTTCAACTACTACATAAAAGGTTGAAATAAAAGCATATTTCTTCTTTTATAAAGCTTTAAACTGTCATATTTCCAACATAAAACTAGACTGAGTTGCTGAATAAGTGAATACTTTGCCATACAATCCCATCAGCTCAAATGAAGCATTTTATTTCTATTTACACTGTTTTCCAAGTTAACCTTTTCTCTTATTTAAACCCAGTCCGTCTGAGACTGGCTCGGTTCGTACCTGCTCCAGGAGGAAGATGAGCTGGTCCCGGGCCAGTCTCTTCAGCAGAGACAGGTCCGGCAACGGAGGGGCGTCCCGGCGGACATTCACCGCCATAGTCTGGGTCCAACAACAGAGAACTAAAGCAAGACAGGGACTGACACCAGAGAGATTTAAAGACTAAAACGACCCCCAAAACTCTAACGACTTTGTGAAAGCCGTTTGCATTTGTAATCAGAGTTTTAGAAAGAAAAGAGAAGAGAATACGACTGAAACGTAAAAATGGAAAAATACAGCATTTCGGCACGGTTCGAGGCTACTACAGTGCCTAAAATAACTTTATACTTAAACTTTATATAACTGGCTTACCTTACGACAAAAATGTTTCAAGTTTTATTAACAAATTATAGTTGAAAAATAAGCTGAATATAGTGCATATATCGCTCTAGATACGGAGCTAGCTTTATGTTCCAAAGTGGAAGTGACGTCAGGTTTTTGCTTTAAGGCTAAAAACAAAACTCGCACCCATCTTTAAAATGTAATTCAGTCTAGTTGTTAAAAGCCTCTGAAGATGTCTAACACTTTACACCAAAGGATTAGAGGCTAATAAAAAGTGCGTCAATGCTCTGAGATTTGTGAATTTTATATTTCCAGCTTCGGTTGCTAACGTGGTACTGAGCGGAAGTGACGTGCACAGATTCCTCCGGTTGTAAACAACCAAGGATAAAACACGGAAACCGACTTGCACAGAGGCGCCAGGATGGAGATCGGTTCGGTCGCAGTTTTGTTGGAAGCGGTAAACTTCGCGGCGGAAAAACACCGTAATCAGCGGCGAAAGGATCAAGAAGCCACGCCGTACGTCAATCACCCAATCGGTACGTCATAACATCTTCAGGGACACGCGCAACTTAATGGGCTAAACAAACGACAGCTATTTTCTGGGTTATAACAAATATGAAATATCTTCAATCAGAACAAAATTCCTAAAATATCCAATTCCTCCTAAATTTAAGGAAGTACATTTTAAAACTTTAAATAATATATATCCCTCTAATGAGTTTATAAAGAAAAGATTCAAATTTGAGGTAGACAATTGTCATATCTGCAACATTAATGTTGAAACAACTGAACACCTGTTTTATGAATGTCAACTGACTCAGAATTTATGGAAATCTCTTCATAACCTGTTGTCCTCCAGATCTATAAAGATAGATTTCTTTTCATATCAAAACATTCAGATGGGGGTAACCCTACAAAATAAAAATGATGAATTTTTGGTCAATAATCTAATTATAGCAACAAAATATTATATTCATAAATGTCGATTTGCTAAATCCTCCCCTACATGGTCCGCACTTAAGAATGAGCTTTTGCTGTTCCAAGACTGTCTTATAAAGGTTGAGAAGGCCCCGGCTAAAAAATTGCATAAAGGTTTAATAAAACTTCAAATGAGCTGAGTCCCTTTTATTTTATTTTATTTTACCTTTTTGTATATGTGATTTATTCTAATTTATTTTTACTGTTTTGTGTTCTATCATTCTAGTTTGTTCTCCCTTGTATATGATCAGTATAAAAAAAAAAAAAAAAAAGTATGTTGCAATGAGTGGTGGGAGGTGTGACTCCTGAGTTATAATTTAAGATTTATACTGTACAATTTGAGGATGTTATACTTTGTTTTGTTCGTGTATTGTAATGAAGAATAAATCAATAATAAAAAAAAAAAAAAAAAAAAAAAAAAAAAACAAACGACAGCTATTGGCGAAACTCATTGCCGCCGGTTGAAAATTGGCAGCTTCTTCTTCTTTTAATTTCCGGCAGACTAGTGCATTACTGCCCCCCACTGGTTAGAGCATGACTAACATACAATAAACATACAATTTTATATCGCAAAAGGTCACTCCTTTTCCTATATCAGTGGATACAATCTTTAAGTCCACCTCTACCCCGACCCTCTGGGGAAGCTCATTGGTCTAAAATTGAAAACCTTCTATGTTCTTTGTATAATGGACATTGTAATAGAACATGTGCTACAGATTCAGAGATACCAAAAGATCAACAACAACCATGAGTGTTTTCCAAGAATATACATCCCAGTCGCCAACCCACAATGGCCCAATTTGAGCCTTGCTCAAGCGAAACATCTTCCTGCCGTGAAGCACAATATGATAAAGCTCGGGACGGGCTTATAGTTGGCACAATGTTATTAAAAAAACTCCCTGCAGTCTGTTCTCTGTGTAGATTTTCCAGCGTGGGGAGAGGGCAGCCAACAATATACACTCTGCATATAGTTTACTATATAGTATATATTTATAGTATACTATTTTAATTTAATTCCATTTGGCAAGCTTTAATGGGGTTTAAGGGGTCAGGTCAGTGGAATTAGAATATAATCCAATAAAAGCAGTAAACTCTAACTCTTTATTTTTCAGGAGTGGCCCGTATCCTGAGCCACGAGGCCGGAGTCACAGACCTCACTGTTTTACAGGTGTGTCCTCTTCACTGAAGTCGGATAGAATCAAATAAAACTTAAAACAATAAATCAATAAAATATCAAATAGAAGCATAGTGCAGTTCTGGTAATGTGAGCATCAGCCTGGTAAATCCAAACACAATGATTAAAAAAGGTCAAAGTAAAAGCATCTGGACTAAGTTTTTAAGGTGAAGATGTTTTGTATAGACATTTTGTATCACTTAATTTCCTGCTCTTGGACAATGCGGACGTCTTTTCCCTCTGCTCCTGCTGTCTGCTTATCAGTGTGTGCTATTATGTCTCGTTTTGTCTCATACTTTACTTTTATTTCTTGGATTCTACTGCATGCAGGACTCCTATGAATCGTGCTTAAACTGTGCTTCTGTGACGTGAGTGACAGTTTAAAGGATTACATGAAAGAGTCGCACAATCCGAGGAACTGATTCGACATCTTCAGCACAGACTGTGAACAATACAAAAGGACTTTAACACCAGGAGTCTGACCTGTGAACTGCTACGCTGCTTAACGGATATGAAGGGGTTCCATCCAGAGAAGAGTGGAAAACATCGAGAAACTGATCGCTGAGCTACGTTGTATTGTATCAGGCATGACCATGGATAGATACATCAAGGTTACTCCACGAAATGGACGCACACCTTGTCCTTTTGAGAAGCCTAGCTGGCAGCTGGGTCTTATCTTATCCTATCTGAGCCTCCCCGTCCTCAAGGCCACTTAGCCTCTCCAACGCACAGCCAAAACATCGCACAACAGAGGCCTTGACTTTACTTCCCTAAAACCCTCTCCAACCGTCTGCCATTTGACATCTGTCCGACCCTGTTTGACTCTACCCCTATCAATTATGAGATCAACTGGTAAGAGAGCTGAGCTCATATCTCTAGAGGGAGGAGTTTCCCCTGAAACCAAACCTGTTGGAAAATACTGCTCTGGTCTCACAGTTGTTGGCCATGAAAGGGACGCGGACTCCTGATGTGAGAGTCGTTAAGGCTCAGGAGAGTCGTTAGTGACACTGCTCCATTCAGGTGCAAAGTGTTAAGTGCCACTGTTCTATTCAACTGCTGTGTTTGTTGTTCTAGGGTGAAGCTTTTTTGTTTTAGGTTTCAGAACACTGTTGTAAATACTGGGCAACATAAATCTGAGGCCACGTCCTCTGTTCAATGAGGGCTTTTCCATTTTCACATAAATGTCTTCCTTCAGCCCTCTCTCAAACCATTTGGCCTCTCTGGCCAAAATTATGACATTGCTGTCCTCATAGGAATGTCCTTTCTCTTTGAGGTGGAGGTGGACTGCAGACTCAGGTCCAGCATTGGCTCTTCTGTGCTGATAAATCCTCTTGTGAAGCTGTTGTTTAGTTTCTCCTTCACTCATCACCGAGTGAAGGTTTAAAGTGGACTGGAATGTTGTGTTTGTAAAAAGTTTTTCAGATAAACCAGGCACATAAAGGATAACTACACCCTTACCTTTTGCCCCTGTCTGTTTGGTTTTGTTGTTATATATGTTGTTCTTGCTGAAAAATACCAAGAATAAAGGTTTTTGGGGGAAATTAAAGTCATGTAATGTTTGAAGGTTCTGCTGACAGCCCCGTCCTTCCTCAGAAGGACCTCAGCCTCATCAGAATATTCTCAGTCTCCTCAGAAGGACCTTAGTCTCAGAAGGACCTTAGTCTTATCAGAAGGTGTTATAAGAATTTCCTTTGCAGATTAAGTATATGGCTGACAAAAATATTTTAAATAATTTTCAGTCAGGGTTCAGGCCATAGTACTATCACTGCTGCTATATTAGTGACAAATGACATTATTGGGGCCATAGATAACAACATTCTGCTGCATTATTTGTTGATCTTTCTAGGCATTTGATTCGGTTGATCATGGATTGTTATTGACCAAACTACGTTCAGTTGGTTTAAGTGAGAAGGCTGTTGCATGGTTCCAGAAATATTTGGTAGATCGTATTCAATGGCTGTGTCCAAATTCAGGGTCTGCATCCTTCGGAGTCCTCATTTGAAGGATGTTACGTCACAGCGCAGCGACGAAGGCTGTCCAAATTCGTAGGATCCTTCAAATGCGGCCCACAAATACGTCGTCCTTTTCCCCGAATTAGAAGGATGGGTGTGGTGGATCCTTTCCCATCCTACCTATCCCATAATTCTTTTCGGCAGAGCGTAATGGCCAATGAAGCGAGCGGTAGCGGAGTGGGAGAGGAGTATGCTTTTAGATGTACGTTTTTTAAAAACTGGCTTTTAAAAAAATACGTGTTTTTTTCAGTGGTTGTCATACATTTTGTTAAGTATTTTTTTTACATTTGTACGTTTATATATGTACCAAAAAACATTACTCGTAAACTAGCTTCTTCCTTACAGCCTGTGTGAATATCCCCTTACACACAGCTAATCTGTTTTTAACGCTTCCAGGGACGAAAGAGCAGACAGAAGTTTTTATAAAGCTCCGGGGAGAGAACGATGCTCTTCACCGGAGCAAACAAAAAAAAAAAAAGCTTAGCGCTGTCACGGTTGCTAGGCGACAGGAAATGAGCAACGGGTAAGGGAGGGAACTGAAAGAAGGGTAGGCTGTCCAAATTCACAAACACCGACTTCCGGGTTTTGCGGTCGTCGGAGGACCCCTCCTCCTTCAACCGGGTAGGAAGGATCCTTAGGAGGATGTAGACCCTGAATTTGGACACAGCCAATGTGTTTATGCTGAGGGTTATAAATCTGATTTTCTTGACATAACTAAAGGTGTCCCTCAAGGATCAATCTTAGGACCCATTCTGTTTTCAATTTTTATAAATGATTTGGATAGAGATGTTCAAGTTAAATTACATTTATACGCTGATGATACAGTGGTTTATACCCAGTCTTCCACCATTTCAGTAGCAGTACAGGAACTTCAGGCTGCATTTCAGGCATTGCAATACACATAATTGAGTTTAAAATTGGTTGTAAATACACACAAAACAAAGTTTATGGTCTTCTCAAAAGCTCGAGCACAGCTACTCGACAATTGTGGCATTTTCTCATTAGATGGGAAAACAATTGAGAGAGTGTCTTCATACAAGTACTTGGGAATATGGATAGATGATAAGCTTTCCTTTAATGAACATATTACAGCTTTAGTTAAGAAACTTAAAGTTAAACTCGGCTTTTATTACAGAAATAAATTTTGCTTTACTTTTAGTGCTAGAAAGAAACTTGTGGAAGCAACTTTTCTGCCTGTAATTGACTATGGATATATACTGTACATGCCCCCCTCCCCTTCATCTTCATCCTGTGCTGTCTGCTGTCTATTTATGTTACGTATGTTGAAACGGCTACTGTTATTGCGAGTACTTGTGTAATGTGTAACTACAAATGTAGTTATGTTGATGTCTGCTATGCCTGTACAATGCCTTATTTCTTTTTCATAAAGATCATTTTTGCGCCGAAAAATGGCTGCATTTGTGTGCAATCTACTTCATTTAGTTGCAATGTATTTGTACATGTAATGAAAATAAATCTATCTATCTATCATACTGTCCTTGTGTCCTTAACGCCCCTTGCCTCCAGTGGTGTTCCAGCTGTAACACTGGTGAATTGAAGCTTAATGTAAGTCGCTTTGGATAAGAGCGTCAGTGACCTGGTTTTCCTCTGAATCTGCCCTGTCCTGACCTGGTTTTTCTCTGGTCTCTAGGCGGCGCTGCTCCATGACACAGTGGAGGACACGGACACGTCTCTGTCGGAGCTGGAGCGGGTGTTTGGGTCGGATGTGTCGAGGGTCGTGGATGAAGTCACTGACGATAAGTCTTTGAGTAAATCTGAGAGAAAGCTTCTTCAAGTGGAGCACAGCCGTCACTGCAGCCCTCAGGCCAAACTGGTAAAACTAGCCGACAAGCTCTACAACCTCAGGGACCTGGAGCGGGCTACACCCGTGGGTAAGACCCCTTTAAAACCTGATCAAACTAGTCCCTCTTTTTTTATGTGCTTTTCAGGGGACGCTAAGATGCTTTACATATCCATTATTCATTCACTCCACAGTTACACACTAGTGGTGCTAAGCTACATCTGTAGCTACAGCTGCCCTGGGGCCGACTGACAGAGACATGGCAGCCATTCCGTGTCTGCTGTCTTTCCGACCACCAAATACATTCACCAAACATTCTCACACATTCATACACCAGTGCCTCAGACACTGGAGGAAAGGAGGGTTAAGTGTCTTGCCCAAGGGCACAACAACAGTATAAACTTTGGGGAGAGTGGGAATCAAACTAACCTTCTGGTTGTAGGACGACCGCTCTACCACTGAGCTACTGCGCCTTTAGGTACCATCACTGAAACACAGACTTTACCCCGAGTAATCTGGCAGTCTAGGGATCTCAGGTGGAACTTCTGACTCTCCTGAGCTAATAATTCAAATTCTGTAAACAAGAGGTTTGAGGGTTATTGTTAATGTATAATTTGAGTATGTGAGAAGAATCAGTAGGACTGAAAAAGGTTGAAACAGAAGAACGACAATGAGTCACTCTGAGTCACTATAGCAACCTTTTATAAAAGAAAAAAACTTGCTGAAATCCTACTAAAACCTGTTCTGATCCCTCTAAACCCTGTTCTGTCCTCAGGCTGGTCGGACGAGCGGGTGCAAGAGTACTTTGTTTGGGCGGCTGAAGTAGTGCGAGGTCTGAGAGGTACAAATCAGGTTCTGGAGCAAAGACTGGACCAGATCTTCACCAAACGAGGCATCCCTCTGAATTAACTGTGTTCAACATGAAATACAGGATGCAGACCTGAAATTGTTGTAAAACCACATAGTTAACTGAAAAACATGTTCTGTTAGTATATACAGCTTAAAAATGTGACAAATAAACAATTATCCAAACCGTCTCTGAATGTTTTACTTTACCTTTCTTTCAGTGAAACAGAACCTTTTACCTAAAGAGTCTGAACTGGTTTCTCTTTAAATAACGTAACAGCAGCTTTAGCCTTTTGTGCCATGTAATAAAATGCTTTATCATAAGAATCATAAAAAAATTTGGTAGGCGTAATGGTTCCTGTGAAGAATTAACTTTATCCAGGAATAACCCACTGGATAAAGAGGGCAGGGAAATTCCAAGACTTGTTTTGTATTCAGTCTATTGTATGTTGTTCATTCATTCATTTTCTATCGCAGGGTACACTCTGGACAGTGGCCAGTTAGTCGCAGGGCTAACATATAGAGACAGACAGTGACAGACAACCATTCACTCTCACATTCATTCACTAGGGACACTTTAGATTTGTCAATTAACCTATACATGCATGTGTTTGGACGGTGGGAGGAAGCCGGAGTACCCGGAGAGAACCCACGGTAACACGTGGAGGACATACAGACTCCTCACAGAAAGACCGGAGTCGGCCGAGAATATTTGAGTTGGCCGGGTTTTGAACTCACGACCTTCTTGCTGTAAGGCAGGAGTGCTAACCACTCTGCCACGTGCACCCTATTGTATGGTGTTTTATATATATTTTTTAAAGTATTATCTGTTTTATTAAACAAGTGTTTTCAGAATAGTAAAGGTTTGTTTATTGTGACTGTACACTGCTAGATGACACTTTTTTTTTGTATATAAATGGATGTCGTGTGCCCATAGCCTCCCCCTTTCACCAATACTGGCCTTACCACAGTGAAATAAAATGGTAATTACATCTAGGCTTTTCTGACTATTGCTTATGTACAAAAGTATATTTTTCTGATAGCATAAATGGAGTTGTCATGTAGTTAAAAACAGTAAGACTTTAGAGTAGGGGCACACCAGAGCCATCTTTGTAGCAGGTTGTAAACATGAATTTTACACTTAGGGATTTCCACTTATATTTCTGCTTCTGGAGCCTGCCCTCTGGTGGATGGAGGTATATTGCTGTATGGCGGCGCCCATAGGGGTAAACAAAAACTTATTAAAACAAAATAGAAAATTTATTAATTCATTCATTTTCTACCGCTTAATCCCGTTACAGGTTGCGGGTGACTGGAGCCTATCCCAGCAGCTTTGGGCCTTAGGTGGGGTACACCCTGGACAATGGCTGGTTAGATGCAGGGCCGACAAACCAAACCTATTCAAAACATTTCAGCTTGTGCATATAATCTCAAATGAAAACCTTTTAAGAAGAGAAACTGTACTACAAGGTTTTAAATTTAATATTAGTAATGTTCAATATCATCATATACCTGCAAACTTGTCATCTTTCTGCAAAAATTGCCATCTTGATTCCGAAATAGGTCATTTAATCGTTCAGATCCAAAGAGTTTGTTTTTTGGGGGGAGAGGGATAGGGGAATAATGCTGTCTTCCTTTTAGCTGCGGATGAGTCAAATGAGTGTAGCTTTAGAGTGGAGTCACCTTTTTCAGCCCATCTGAGTTTGCAGGTATGGCACATAGAGGATGGTCACAGACAAGTATGTGTACAAGTTAGAACAGAAGGGGTATTTCTCTTCTGCCCAAAATGGATTAAGAGGGTCTTTTTTTTTTTTATCAAAATACAGGCTATGATGCAGTGATGTGTGGAATAATGTTAAACTGGATTAAACGATTTTTGAGTTATTGAAGCTTCCAAGTCAGAGTGGGAGGTTGTGTCTCTGACTTGCTGAAGTTCGATAATGGGACCCCACACGGCAGTGTACTCGGTCCTGCCCTTTTTAATATCATGATTAATGATATTTTTAATGTTGTGGAAAGTGGTTTTGGCAGGTCAGTGTTTGCAGATGATGGGGCACTCTGGAAGAGAGGCAAAAATGTCAGATATCTTTTCAAACAGATGCAGTGTGCGCTGGACAAAGTGGAGAGCTGAGCAGATCAGTGCAATTTGTTTGTACAGATTTTACTGTATGTCTTCACTACAGTCTTTAGAAGTGGGTGAGTGAAGTAAGGTTAGACCTGATATAGTGCTAGAAGTTCTTTAGATGTGTTTTAAACTGGAAAAACTTGAATGTACTGTGGCATTTTTGTGGGTCCCATCCAAGCCTCTCTCATAGAACCCCTTAAAAGGTCCTCCAGTAAGGGCGCCACCATACAGCAGGGGCCACCAGGGGCAGGCTCCATAAGCAGAAATATAAGGAGAAACCCAATGGCGACTTGTGTAAAATGTAAAAATCATGTTTACAGCCTGGTACAAAAGATGGTTTCGGTCTCTAGAGCTAAGTTTTTACTACATGACAACTCTGGGGGGGTTGATTTTTTTCTTTAAGAACAATATTATATCATGTAGCTTCCCCCTATAAGGTCAGGGTAGCGGCGGATTTCTTGAACAACACTGGATTGTATTCACTAATAAATAAAAAGTGGTTTCACTGCGATATAAAATAGTTTGAAATTAGTGTTTCATACTTTAACCGGTCGGGGGCAGCAATGAAATGACTGTGGTTAGTCTGCAGGAAATTAATAGTAGAAGAAGAGCTGGACTTCCTTCCGGTCTCTGTAAACAACACTGCAGCGTTGGCTTAGGTTTAATTTTCTTTTTTAGTGATTCTCGAGTAGATTTTAACTGAAAACGAGCAAAGATGTCGGGACTGGACGCGCTCAACATGAAGCTCCCGGCGATTCAGTCCACGGCGGGAGCTGTGCCCGTGAGGAACGAGAAAGGTACGGTTTGAGACAGAACATTAGCGGAGTGGAGCTAACGGCTAATGCTAACGGAGAAACTCAACAGAAACTGGGCTCATCTTCTTCATGTATGTGCCTGAAAAGCGTCGCCTGGGATTTACGAAAGAAACTGTGGGAGAGAGCAGTCTGAAAACAGATCTATGAGCGCCTCTGTTCGTGTCTGAGATGAACCCATTATCCTTCTCTGACCTCTGACCTCTGTGGGCTCAGCAGGTCAGGGACAGGTAGTGATGGGCGAATGCAACCTTTGTGAAGCACTTAACCGCTTTGGCCAAATGTTTCAAAAATGGGCTCATGACTTAAAGCTCCGGTTACTGCGCTCAAATTAGGCAGGCTTTTATTTTATCTTAAAAACATTATTAAGTCCTTTGGTAAAAGTCTGGTGCCATCACATTTGAACTGATTATTTTATAGATTTTACACTTTTCTAGCTAATGTAGTATTGTTCAAGGTATAGTATCAAAGTCACATTTATTTATTTTTTCTCCTTCCTTTACTTTATAAATATGTATATAGATAGCTTTTCTTTTTGTTTAATTTAACGTTCATATTTTATTCTATTTAAAATATTTATACGCTTTGCTGCCAAGATTGTATATAATTATTCATTCATTCATTCATTTTCTACCGCTTTGTCGCGGGTGACTGGAGCCTATCCCAGCAGCTTTGGGCCTGAGGCGGGGTTCACCCTGGACAGTGGCCAGTTAGTCGCAGGACTAACATATAGAGACAGACATTGACAGACAACCATTCACTCTCACATTCATTCACTAGGGACACTTTAGAGTTGCCAATTAACCTATACATACATGTCTTTGAGCGGTGGGAGGACTGGAGTACCCGGAGAGAACCCACAGTAACACGTGGAGGACATGCAGACTCCTCACAGACCGGAGTCGGCCGAGAATGTTTGAGTCGGCCGGGTTTTGAACTCACGACCTTCTTGCTTTGAGACAGGAGTGCTAACCACCCTGCCACGTGCACCCCTGTATATAATTATAATTTTTTAAATTCTATTGCGTGCGCGCCTTTCTTTTTTTATTGTTCGCACTTTACCCGACTAATAGCTGTTTAATGTTTTTGAAGGAGAAGGAAAAATGTTCCCAAACAGAGGACGGTAATGACGCAGAAGGTCTGGCTTCATGTTGAGCCCATAAAGTTTATGAAGAAGGGAAAAAAAAGTAATTCTTAGTACCTTCTTGCAGGTAGTCTATCATATTTTTATTATGTCTTCAGAGGAGAGAGCAAACCAGACAGAAGATGTAGATCAACCTAATGAGGATTTATTATAGGTTTTAAATGATTTTCTGGTTATTATATTTTGAATACTATACGCTCTGTAGCTTTAATATTGATTTAAGAGCAACAATCGCATGTTTACAGCAGCAGTCTGTTAGTCGCTGCTGATTAAGACTATTGATTATCAAACTGATAGACAGGAGTTTGTGTCACACTAGAAATGGAAAACGGTGAGTTTTGGAACCCCAACTAAACGGATAAATAAACAGCGTTTCACCATCTCCTACGTTAGCTTCAGCTGTCAGCTTTAGCTCTGCTCCACCCTGGCTTCTTCCCAGAGCTGCTGCAGTGAGAATGGTTCTGAATGAAGGATCAACCAATTATTAAAAAATGTATTTAATTTATTTTACCAAAACGGTACACACACCGAATCGAACGTGCTGTACCAAAACAACCTACGTGTACCGTTACACCCCTAATGACAACACTACTGTCACAAGTCCTGGTCTGGTGTGGTCTGGTCCTGGTCTTGAACCCTGTGGTCTCTGGTAGGGGAGCTGTCGATGGAGAAGGTGAAGGTGAAGCGGTACATTTCGGGGAAGCGTCCAGACTATGCTCCGATGGAGTCGAGCGACGAAGAGGACGAGGACTTTCAGTTTGTTAGGAAGAACCGCGAACAGGAACAGGAAGTGGAGCCAGAGCAACAGGAAGTGTCCGACCCGAGGCTAAAAAGGCTAATGAACAGGACTAACGAGGACCAGCATGAACGGTAAGTCGAGACACACTATGACCTGGTTATGTGGCTGTCCGGGGGGTTACAGGTTACTACACCACTTAGTTTTGATCAGAGACTAAGAACTTTCTGACTCATCTTAAGATAACATCTGTTCCATAAAAAGATATTTATTCCAGATTTAAAAAATTTAAATTAAAAATTGGAACCAGTGATAAAATAAATACTAAAGCAGAGAGGTGGAGGAGGTGGTGCAGCTTCGGCAAAGCCTCCGGGGAGAAAAATGGAAAAGGCACGGCAAATGTTCCCACAAATGGGAACACATCTCTCCGGAGTATTACAACCAGCGTTACGGGGCCTGCCATGTTGGCTTCACAAAGGTCGTTGTGGGCTCCCAGACTGTCACCGCTGTCGTCCATTTCTGGGTCTCGTACCTCGTGATGTCTTTTACTCCATCCTTCAGGTCTCCGTGCTTCCTTGCAGCTCTCCATCTTCTTCTCTTGTTCTGTTTCTTTTTCTTTTTTGTGTGTGCCCAGTTCAATCTTTGCTCAGTTCATTGGTTAAAACAGGTTGTCTCCAGGTGTAGGAGATCCGAGATTAAAAACAGGCAGTAAAAAGTACAACAGTCACAGTGTAAAACATTTTCAAAATAAAAGCACACAATGCAATTTAAATACATGCAGACACTGCAACCAAAGTGCATATCTTCCTCCCTGTGACATTTAAATCCCTCTAAAACCTGTTCTGAACCTGTTCTGATCTTGTCCAGGTTTGAGAGACACAGGGCGATCGTGGAGCCAGAAGTTATGGTCGAGAGCAGCGAAGATTCCGAGGAAGAGGAGAGGATCAGGACCAGGACCAGAGAACGGGCCCGAGAGCGAGAGGAGAGCAGTGAAGAAGAGGAGGAGGAGGAGGAGCTCGACGAAGAGGTTCGGCCTTAGCTTTAAAAGGACTCATAATTCAGAGATCACAGAGCTGCAGAAGGTGCCTTTTCTCAAAGAGCGCAAATTTATCTACATTTTAATTAATAAAACTGTTAGAAGTTAAAAAAAAAAGGGTTTGTGAGAGTCCGAAGTAAAAAATTGTTTCTCTGAGACACTGAACAAGAAAAGATTCATGGAGTTTGGATAAAATCTGAGAGAAACAATTCAAAAACACGATCAGGTTCCAGTCCCACTAAACACGTTCACCTGTTCCTGCAGGAGATCGAGCGGCGGCGGACGATGATGCGGCAGAGGGCCCTCGACAGAAAGAACGAGGAGCACGAGGTCATGGAGGTCGAGGACGAAGGCAAGTCCGGAGCCGAGTCCGAGTCTGAGTCCGAGTACGAGGAGTACACCGACTCTGAGGACGAGACCGAGCCCCGACTCAAGCCCGTTTTCATCAGGAAGTAAGTCGAGACCGGGTCGAGGATAGGTTAAAACCAGGTCAAGAACAGGTCAAAACCAGCCGAGGCAAAATCATCTTATGTCTGTTCAAATCCAACTAAAACCTGTTTTTCCTCATCTTCAGAAAAGACAGAGTGACTGTTGCAGAACGTGAGCTGGAGGAGCAGCGTCAAAAAGAGGTACTCGCAATGTTTTATCCTCTCTTACTGGACGTTTTTTTTTCTCTGAGTTTCTCTGTCCACTGATAATGTCACTGCTTTGCAGGTGGAGCTGGAGGCCCGGCGTCAGGCCGAGGAGCGCAGGAGGTACACTCTGAAGATTGTGGAGGAGGAGGCCAAGCGTGAGTTCGAGGAGAACCGCAGGAACCTGGCGGCTCTGGAGGCTCTGGACACAGACCCTGAGAACGAGGAGGACGAGTATGAGGCCTGGAAAGTCCGGGAGCTCCGCAGGATCAAGAGGGACCGGGAGAGCCGCGAGGCGTGAGTTTTACACCAGGGTCTGGACCAGGTCTGAACCTGTTTATATCAGTGCTTCAGGGTTCCTGTAGAAACGTCCGCTCATAAAGAGGCTGGAGTCATTAAGCAGAGAAAAGTTACAGCTGTTGTGAAGGTTGGTCTGTTAACCTCTCAGCGTCTTTATCCCTGCTGCTCATGTCTCTGTAGAGACACTAAAAACCAGACAGCTGCGTTTGACCTCCACTTTCTCTGGAGAATAACCCCTAAAGTTTCCCTCAGTTGGGGTTGGGGTCCAGGGTGAGTCTCCAGGATTTTAGTGTCAGAGGAGAGCAGTTTCACTGTGACGTTAAACTGAACACAACAGGTTTGAATGAAACGAGTCAGAGACAGACTTTCTGAGTAAACATCTTTAGTTGTGAAATGTTATTAATACAGACAAGTTATGAGAGCTTCCTCTGAGGAAATAATAGCAGCAATATACCAGTCACTTTTATTCAGTGAGGCTTGGGGCCAGAGTGGACTCAGGCATAGCTGTTGTTCTGAGAGTGTCCTGCAGAGGGCAGTGGAAATCTCAGGCCTCAGCTCCCAGACAGATCTGGGGCCTCATTTATAAAGCTTGCTTACACACAAAAAAAGTGTGTATGCCATCTTCCACTAGGTCTTTCTAAAGACATGTTCGTTTTATTTTGACATAATTAACCAAAAGTATTGTTTAAAATAAAAAATTACACTATTTTTCATTATTTGGCTCAGTATGTATCGTAGTAAAGCAGTTGTGTACACGAGCGCTGAAGCTGTACACGTTCACTGAGTGCAGTGGCTCTGGTCATGGTCCTATTGTGGAGCGCAGTTTAAAGTGAAGATGTTTCAAAAATGCAGCTGATTCATCTGAATGCATTTATGAAACATCTCTTGGACATGATCCTGAGCTGCTCAAACGCTCCATTCAGGGCTATTTCGTTTTTAAGGAAGCTCTGTATCAAACTGCTCACTACAATGCTCTCCTCATTATACACAGCTCTCACACCCCAACTTCCTCCACCCACAAGCCCCACATTATAGACACACCACCACCGCCTCTCCATCTCCTGATCTACTGCACTTCAGTACAGCCCCGGTCCGTTTAATGCTCTTCACTTATTTACATGTCACAGAAGCAGTGCTGGAAACTCTATCTAACAGAGTAGGCCTAGTGTACACTCATTTTTTATTTGTTAAAATAGTTTTTATTTCTTTTAATGTAATTAATATTTTAAAATTATCAGTTTATTTTGCTGCAATCATTTCCTCTAAGAGCAGCGTGGACCGTGCTCACTTCTTGGTTTTTTGTTAAAACACACTCATCAGCGGCTCATATTTAGGCAAAAGCTTTCACAAACGCTTTGACATTGTCCTGCTTTGGTTGAATGGAGGCGTAGAGAGGGCCTGACCCTACCCGGACATAGCTGCACACATTCCTGCTGCAGGTGGGATTTATTAAAGGGGAATTTCTGCAGGTTTTATCAGTCAGGATATTTTTTGGCATGTGCCACTTTTGGCCCCAAGACGTACGCACTAATTTCGGCCCCAGGTCCTGAGGTCCTGAGTGATGTTGCTCCTCTCGCTGATGGAGAGGGCTCTCCTAAAGTTAACAGTTCTTTTAAACCACTGCGGTCTCTGACTCTGGTTCTGGTCTGACTCTGGTCTCTTCCAGGCTGGAGCGGGAGAAGGCCGAGGTGGAGCGGTTCCACAGTCTGACGGAGGAGGAGCGCCGAGCGGAGCTGAGGGTCCAGGGCCGCACCGTCACCAACAAGGCCCCCAAAGGAAAGTCCAAGTTCCTGCAGAAGTACTACCACCGGGGTGCCTTTTTCATGGTCAGGACCAAGACCAGGACTAACCCCAGACCAGACCCTTTCAGACCTCCTCAGACCCTCTCAGACCTCCTCAGTCTAACCCTCTTCCTCTGTTCCAGAACGAAGAGGACGATGTGTACAAGCGGGACTTTAACGCCCCAACTCTGGAGGACCACTTTGACAAGACTGTCCTGCCCAAAGTCATGCAGGTAAGACCAAGATCAGGGCCGGACCAAGATCGAACCGGTTCAACATTAATCAGAATATATATTGATTTATAATAATCCAAATCCAAATCGCAGAAAGACCTTTTTATTTAACCTTCAAAAGCCTCACAAAGAGAACCCACCAATGTGTTTCAATGTTACTATTATTCCATATTGTTTTAAATATAAAAAACAACACTTTTATAACCCTGGTCTTGTTCCAGGTGAAGAACTTCGGGCGGTCTGGCCGAACTAAGTACACTCATCTTGTGGATCAGGACACCACGTCCTTTAACTCGGCTTGGTCTCAGCAGAGCACGCAGAACATCAAGTTCCTCAAACAGAAGGCTGCCGGAGTCCGGGACAAAGACCTGTTTGACCGGCCATCTGTCAAGAAGAGGAAGGCCTAGGCCTGGACAGGGTCTTGTGGGGTTTATGGGGGGCTACAGGTGGTTACAGCAGGACTGAGAGGAGTTTAAAGACAGCCAAAAAAGGACTAACATTAGAAAAGACTTTTTGTCACAGTCTGGAAAAAGTTATTGTTTTTGTTAAAATAACCACAGACTAAACCTGGCCCTGAGTCATTCTGGGGTTTGATGAGTTTAGTTTTGTGTCAGTGTAAAAGATATGTGCTTTTTTTTTTTTAATAAAATCCTAAAACTTTAATTTTTGAAGTTAATTTTTTTTCTAAAAAAAATAAAATCGTGTTCAGTTGTGTCGAGGCTTGTTCAGGTTTAAGTAAAATCATCTGGATTCAGTTTGCGCTTAAACCTTTTTTTTTTTTCCAAGATGTCCTGGATGACTGAGAACCTTCACAGACAAGTCATTAACTAGTTCCTCCAGCAGAGGGCAGCACCTGTCCTGTCAGACCAGACCCAGACCAGACTTAGACCAGACCTTAGCTGTTCTCTGTTAGGGCTTTGAACTGAGTCGAGGACAAAACCGAACGACAAAAAACAAAAGAAACCACAGAGTGTAGAGCTTCACACTCTCAGAAGGAAAAACAAATCTAAACTATGTCTAAACGAGGACTACCCCGTGTTTCTTTAAACACGGAGTAGTCTTGGTTAAATAAACCACACCTCGTGCGGCTGCTGATCTCTGATTGGCTGAGAGGTGGCGCTTGGAAATGCAGCTGTTTTCAGGTAAAGCACGGGGCAGTGTCCTGCGGGACTTGGTTGTGAGCGCAGGCGGACACAGCGCTTTTTCCCCTGTGTAACCTTCACCGCGCGCCTGGAGGAGGCGTAGTGACGTGGATAGAGTCAGAACACGCACATAGTTTTAACCTGCGGTGCGTGCACGTGGATACCTGGATTATTGTACGTAAACGTGGCTCTGGATCACTGTGGATTTGGGGAGGGGGGGGGGCTTAGCACGGATGCGGCCGCGGGTCTAAGGGGTCCCACTATGGGCAGGGGTTCGCGGGTCACGGGCCCGAGGGAGCACCCTAAAGGACCAGGACCAGCTTCGTGAAG
>JALDNG010000002.1:19632500-19827500 GCA_024349245.1 Neodontobutis hainanensis | reverse complement strand
AGTTCAACTTCAAGTCTGCTTTATTGTCAATTCTATGTACAGTACAGACAGTACAGTACATCATAGTTCATTGGTGCCTGGGGCAGAAAAGGTTCGGGAGCGAGTTCAGGTGGATGAAGCTGTCCTTCAGTCTGCTGGTCCTGGCCTGGAGACTCCTCCCTGATGGCAGCAGCTGAAGAAGCTGTGTGATGGGTGGGTGGGATCACCTGCAATGCAGAGGGCTTTGCGGGTGAGACGTGTTCCGTAAATGTGCTGGAGGGAGGGGAGAGAGACACCAATGATCTTCTCAGCCTCTCACTAAGCATTGCAGAGTCTTTCGGCAGGACGCGTTGCAGGCGCAATACCACACAGTGATGCAACTCGACAGGAGGCTCTCGATGGTGCCTCTGTAGAAGGTGGACATGATGGGGGGTGGGGCTCTGGCTCTCCTCAGTTTGCGGAGGAAGTAGAGACGCTGCTGACATTTCTTGGCCTGTGCTGCTGTGTTTTCAGTCCAGGAGAGGTCCTCTGTGATGTGCACACCCAGGAACTTGGTGCTGTTCACTGTCTCCACAGTCGCACCGTTGATGGTCAGGGGAACGGGCTGAGTGTGCGCTCTCCTGAAGTCAACAACAATCTCCTTCGTCTTCTCCACGTTCAGAGAGAGATTGTTGTTACAGCAGCACCTGGCCAGGTGGCTCACCTCGCTCCTGTACACCTGATGTGGTGCATGACTAGTTGTTCAAAGTACTTCATGAGGATGGGAGTAAGTGCAACAGGACAGTAGTCATTGAAGCAGAATGGAGATGGCTTCTTACAAACTGGAAAGATGGTTGTAATTTTGAAGCATGTGGGAACAACAGCCTGACTCAGTGAGATGTTGAAAATGTCTGTAAAGACATCAGTGAGTTCTGCGGCACAGACATTCAGTACACGCCCAGGAATGTTGTCAGGGCCCGGAGCCTGCAGAAGGTTCTCCTGACACTGTCTGGGGTCAGCGTCATCACCTGGTCGCCGGGAGGAGGTGGAGTCTTCTGTGCAGTGGTGCTGTTTTGTTGCTCAAAGCAAGTGAAGAAGGTGTTCAGCTCATTTAGCAGAGATATGTTGTTGTCATAGGTCCGTGGTGGGGGCTTGTAGTCCATAATGGTCTGTATCCCCTGCCACAGGTTCCTAGTGGCTCTGCTGTCGCTGAATTGATGGGCTATCCTCCTGGAGTGCTGTCTCTTAGCCTCTCTGATGCCGCGGGACAGGGTGGCCCTGGCTGTTCTCAGGCCCACCTCATCTCCAGCTCTGAAGACAGCTTTCCGTGTCTTCAGGAGTCTGTAGACCTCCCCTGTCATCCACGGCTTCTGGTTGGCCCGGACAATGATGGATTTTCGTGACTGTTACATCATCAATACACTTGTTGATGTAGGCAGTGACAGTTTCTGAGTACTCCTGGAGGTCAGTGGTGTTATTGCATGTGGCAGGGTGCTTAAGCATGTCCCAGTCAGTTGTGTTAAAGCAGTCTTGAAGAACCTCTGAAGAGCCTTCTGGCTCATGTGTCTTCAGGCGTGTTTAGGTGTCTCTAGGTGTGTTCAGGCGTATTCAGGCATGTCCAGGTGTCTTCAAGTGTCCCCAGGTATGTTCATGGCAATGAGAGTGTGCAAGTTGATATTGAAGAAGTCTCATCCTCAGAGGTGTGGCAGCACGCGGAATGCGTTCACTCACTCACTGTGTGTTTCACGGTCCCGGGTCGAGTCAGCTCTGAGCGGACAAAACGAGCGAGACCAAACGAGCGAGACAAAAGGAGCGAGACAAAAGGAGCGAGACAAAAGGAGCGAGACCAAACGAGCGAGACCAAACGAGCGAGACAAAAGGAGCGAGACAAAAGGAGCGAGACAAAAGGAGCGGGACCAATTGAGCGGGACTAAACAAGCGGGACTAAACAAGCGGGACAAAACGAGTGGGATTTAACGAGTAGCAAGTCTGTGTCTGAGGCTGAGCTTTACTCTCTCCAAAATGGACAAAAATCACGTAAATGTCCCTTCACCGGTTGAAAACAGTGTTTACCTGTTTGAGGCCCTTATCAGACAGATACAAATGTTCTGGATCATGTGCTGCCTTCTGTGAGTCTCTGCTGCAGACATTAAGAGTAAAGACCAGTCTTAAGGTCCGCGGATCAAATCCAGTCCTTTGTGAAGTACTTCTGGTGTTAATATATTCTTGTTATTATTAATAAATAACAGGTGAAAATGCATAAAATGTAACAGTTAAACAAATAAGAGTTGTTTTGATACAGTTCTACTGTTTTAGGGAACATTTTACATTTACTGAGGGACTGTTGGAACAGGCTTTCGGGACGGTACTGGCACGGTGATGAAAAAAGTTCGTCCGGATTTGTAAAATAATAAAAGGGCTATTTGACTCAACTCATATCATAAAAGAAAGTTGAATCGTGAGATCAGAACCATCAATTGAATCAAATTGTGAGTGGAGTCAACCGTTACATCCCTAGTGTCTACAGGTATGTCCAGGTGTCTTCATGGGTCTTCAGGTGTGTTCAGGTGTCTACTGGTGTGTTCAGATGTCTACAGAATTTTTCAGGTATCTTCAGGTGTGCACAGTCGTGTTTAGGTGTGTCCAGGTTTGTTCAGGTGTCTTCAGGTGTGGCCAGGTGTGTTTAGGTTTAATGTGGGATATGTTAGATGTGCATACTAATGTGGGAATTTGGACAGCTCTTATCATGGTGACCATGAAATACATCCGTGTCAGTCCAACGGAGTCAGGACATTTCCTAAGCTTATCACCGGGTTTGGATGCAGCATAAGTTTCAGGTCAAAGCCTTCCCTCTAAGGATAAAAGCTCAGGTGTCTTACCAGTTGAACTCAGATTTGAAAAAGCATCTTGGGATAAGAGACAAAACATCTTCACCTTGAAAACTAAGTCCACATACCTTTGTTTTAACTTTTTCTTTTAGCGAATATACATATTTTTTCAGGACAGTCAGAAAAACAGTCTATGACATGAAAATAGGTAATAAACACTACAAAATCAGACTGTTATTGTTAGTTTGTTTAGAGGCACAATCAGACCACAGGGGAAAATTAGACCCTACTCATTGACGGCGTAACAAACGACACGAGTACAAAAAAGAGAAACACCATTAACAAAAGCCCAAATGTATTGGCTTTAACTTAAGCTACATTTAAGTCGATCAGAACCGAGAATACACAGATAACGGCGACTTACTCAAAGTACTTGTTAATTTTTTCATGAAATGTGCTGCTCGTTTGTTTGTTTTTAGCTCAATATGACTTTAAAAAGAGTCATCTGTTGCCGTAGTAACTAGTGCACTTGCGTTAAGTTTTCTTGCAGGTTTGATTGTGCCACTACATGTTCCAGGAGATCAATGTTAGCTTTTTTTTTTACCAGATTGTGACATTCTTTTTGATAATAAAAATTACCTGATGACTGATGATTGTTGTGACACATAACAAGAAACCTCTTCATTTCAAGTCTGACATTTTCTGAACAAAAATATTGTATTGTTACATTTTTCTGAATGATTCTAAGTTATTTCTGTTTTGTTTTTTTCAGGAGGATGTTTTTTGAGCTGACCCTGGACCTGACCTTTGACCTAACTTTTGTCATTTCATTAATTTTACTGCTGTTTTTCCTAGACTTTTCCTCTTCGCAACAGGTAAAAACAAAATAAAATTTATTCAAATACAACTAAAACCTTTTCAAAACTCTGTAAGCCCATTTTTTTGTCCGTTATCAGCTGTGCGAGTTAAAAGTCTGAGTTGATTTGTGGAGTCCGGCCTCTAATCCATGTTAATCCTTTTAAATCCTATTAAATCCCAGTAAATCCGTGGTTGGTCTGACTTTAATGAGCTGCAGCCCATTTTCTCCATAACACCGCCTTTTAGGTCTGTTTCCAGAGTCCAGCAGAGTCCTGACTAAGTCCTGACTGAAATCTCTCTGAGTCCAGCAGTCCTGACTTAGAAAAACAGATTTACTAAAAATTAAAGCACAAAATGAGCCCAGATACAAATGTAAAACAAGTGTTGTTGAAGCAAAGGTTTAAGTAAAAGTATCTGGACCCAGTTTTCAAGGTGAAGACGTTTTGTCTCTAATTCCAAGAGACTTTATCAATTCTGAGATCAACTGTAAGAGAGCTGAGCTTATATCTCTAAAGGGAGGAGTTTCCCCTGAAACCAAACCCGATGGACCAGGTTTTTCTGTTCTCACCGTCGTTAGTCATGAAAAGGAGGTGTGACTCCAAATGTGAGAGTCGTTAAGGCTCAGAAGAGTCGTTTGTGACACTGCTCCATTCAGGTGCAAGTTGGTAAGTGTCACTGCTTAACCCTTTTCTTCTGTATGTCCTGGATGACTGAGAACCTTCACAGACAGGTTGCTACCAACTTTGGGACACTAACGACCCTGAACCTGAATGGAGCAGGATTACTAACGACTCTCCTGAGCCTTAACGACTCTCACATTTGGAGTCACACCTCCTTTTCATGACTAACGACGGTGAGAACAGAAAAACCTGGTCCATCGGGTTTGGTTTCAGGGGAAACTTTTCCCTCTAGAGATACTGTATAAGCTCAGCTCTCTTACAGTTGATCTCAGAATTGATAAAGTCTCTTAGAATTGGGGCGGCAGTAGCTCAGTGGGTAGAGCAGTCGTCCTTCAACCAGAAGGTAGGCGGTTCGATTCTCACTCTCCCCACAGTTCATACTGTTGTTGTGTCCTTGGGCAAGACACTTAACCCACCTTGCCTCCAGTGGCTGTAACACTGGGAATTACTGTAGAACAATGTAAGTTGCTCTGGATAAAAGCGTCAGCTAAATGAATAAATATAAATGTAAATGGAATTAAAGATGAAACGTCTTCATCTTGAAAACTCAGTCCAGATGCTTTTTACTTAAACCTTTTCTTCAAGATGTCCAAGATTACTGAGAACCTTCACAGACAAGTGTTGTTGAAGAAAAGGTTAAAGCAAAGGCATTTGGACATTTTCAAATCCTGGCCAGAGAGGCCAGATGGTTTAAGAGAGGAGTTAAAATGGAAAGGCCTTGCTCAACAGAGGAGGTGGCCTTAGGTACATTTTGCAAACATTAACAATGTATTCAGTTTTTAGAAAAATTTTTTTAAAACAGGAGATGGGCAAGTTTTAGATGGATTTGAACAGGTTTCAGTCAGACTTGAACAGGTCTAACCCATGTCTTCTCCGGTTCCAGGTGGTCTCAGAGCAGTCATTGCCCGGTACAGGCCAGTTCTTTAAGGACTGGTCCTCGTGGGGGGGGTGGTCTGTGTGCTCTCGTACCTGTGGGGGTGGGGCTTCAGTCCGGATTCGCACCTGTGTTGCCAGGTGAGACTCTGACACAGTTTTATGTTTCACAGAGAGAATGAACCTGGGTCAATCTCACATAAACGTTCCTGAGTCAGGTCAGCTTCAGTTTGACCTTAAAACAACCTTTACCCTTCCATAAAGTCAAGACCTGCTCTAAACCACTTTATCTCACAAAAAAACGTTTTATTTTCTCTAAGCGAAAGTGCATTTACAGACAGTGACTCATCAGAAACAGTGACGCTGTTTTTCTCCTTCAGTAAACACTGTTTCTGTCAAAGAAAAATAGTTTTTATAAAAGACAACAGTCCCAGACTGTGGCGCCTGCAGATGAATGCACTGTGCGTACCTCAAGAGATGGCTTTTTGTGTGTGCATATTTATCATTCGTTTATTTTAATAGGAACTTGGACTTGTTTATTCTCAGACACAAGGAACTCGACTAGGACTCTAAAGACTCTCTCAGCGAACAGCACCACACGACCTCTGCCTGTTGCATGTGTTCAGAGCAGGACGAGCTGCTCTCATTTAACTCCAATCAATCAATCAATATTTATTTATACCGCGCCTTCCAACAACCACAGATTGAACCAAGGTGCTTAACAACATTAATAAAAAATAAACATAATTACAAATAGGTTTAAAAACACATTTACACAATAAAACAGATCAGTGTCACAGAGACATTAAGTGCAAAAAGCCATTTAAAATAGGTTTTAAGTTTGGCTTTAAACAGAGGCCGGTCAATGATGGAATGTAACTCAACGGGCAACGAGTTCCAGAGTTTAGGACCGGCCACTGCAAAAGAACGATCGCCCACTGTTTGAACCGGGACAGGGGCACCTTCAGAAGATGTTGCCCAGCAGAACGTAGAGCTCTGCTGGGTTGGTGAGGGGTGAGAATCTCACACAAATAAGAAGGTGCAAGGCCTGTGAGTGCATTAAAAACAAACATTAAGATTTTAAAATATATTCTAAACTGAACAGGGAGCCAGTGCAGGGAGTACAGGACAGGTGTTATGTGCTCGTGTTTACGACTGTTAGTTAGCAGTCGAGCAGCAGCGTTTTGCACAAGCTGCAAACGGTGAGGACCAGTTTGGTTAACTCCCAGAGTGCATTGCAGTAGTCTATACAATACATTCAGTTTTATCCTCATTCAAACAGAGGAAATTCTGGGACAGCCACAGTTTAATGTCCTCTAAACATCTGTTGATGGTCTGAAGACTATCAGGACAAGCAGGGACACCCGGAAGGTAAACCTGCAGGTCGTCTGCGTACAGATGAAAGGACATATTGTGCTTTGAAATAACTGCACCTAACGGCAACAAATACAAGGAAAATAAAACAGGGCCCAAAATGGAACCTTGTGGCACTCCAGAGGTCAAGGGAGCCGAGGAGGAGGAGAGGTCACCAATCCTAACAGAATAAGTCCTCTCTGTTAAATACGACCTAAACCACTGCAGCACAGGTCCCTGAAGCCCAACCTGTTGTTCCAGACGTGTCAGCAGGACTGAGTGGTCCACGGTGTCAAACGCTGCAGTAAGATCCAGCATTATGAGCAGCACTGGCTTCTTCTCATCAAGGGACAAGAGAATGAGGTTCTTACTTTGAGAAGAGCAGACTCAGTGCTGTGTCGTGTCCTGAAGCCAGACTGAAACTTTTCAAAGATCTGATTGTTCTCCAGAAAAGACTGATATCTTTTCCAAAACCTTGGATAGAAAAGGTAAATGGGACACAGGTCTAAAATTTGACAAAACAGTTGGATCAAGGTTGGGTTTTTTTAGCAGAGGCCTGACTACTGCGTGCTTGAATACAGTTGGTACAGAACCTGAACTCAGGCAGCTGTTTATAAATGAGAGGAGGCATGGGCCCACTGTGTTAAAAACCTGTTTAAGTATTTCTGATGGTATAATGTCCAGAGGACAGTTGGTCGGTCTCAGCCTCTGGACCACCTCAGAGAGGAGAGAGAGTGATACTGGCTCAAACACATTAAACACAGAGAGTACTGGAGAAGAGCACAAGTCAAAGCTGTTAGACATGTTCTTAATGCTCTGTTTAACAGAGGCTACTTTATCAACAAAATAATGGAGGAAATCATTACATGTTGATGTTGAGGCCTGCTGTAGAGCATCACTAGATGGGTTTATAACAGACTGAATTGTATTGAATAGCGCTCTAGGACGATTAGAGCTGGTGGAAATAACATTAGACAGATACTGACATTTAGCTGCTTTGACAGCATTTTGATCCTCAGTAAGACTGTCTCTCAATATTCCCAGTGAAACATGCAACTTGTCCTTTTTCCACTTGCGCTCGGCCTGCACCTCCGTCTAAGGGCACGGGTGGTGTCATTAAGCCAAGGCTCTAGTTGAGTCCTGACAGCTCTGCATCTGAGTGGAGCAATGATGTTAAAAATCTCTGAGCAGGTGGAGTTGAAGGAGGAGATGAAAACTTCTGTGCAGAGTGGAAAGACCACCTCGTCTTGAGAGTAAAGACTGGTGTTCATAAAGTTCATAAAGGCAGCAGCAAATTCTCCAGCTGTGGTGGAAGTGATGATCCGGCGGTGAACGGCTGGAGGGACCAGGCCTTTGAATTCAAACATAACAGGACGGTGGTCTGAAATGCAAATGTCACTTATTTCTGAGATTAATACAGTGAGTCCATGAGAGATGATCAGGTCCAATGTGTGACCGAGCTGGTGTGTGGGAGCGTTCACTGACTGTGTCAGATCCAAAGAGACCAGAAGGCTCTGAAAGTCATTGGACAGTTGACTTGATGGGCAGCAAACGTGAATATTGAAATCACCACAGATTAATAAACTGTCGTTTTGTGTTCGTAATTCCCCAAGTAACTCAGAGAACTCCGAATAAAATCCTTATTATATTTTGGAGGTCGGTAGACAACAGCACACAGTAGAGGACCAAGAATAGCTGAAGCTCAAAGCTACTATAGTTCTTAGCTGGAAGCAGACGCCAGGTCAAGTGTTGTTTGAAGACAGAAGCCAGACCACCACCACGACTGGACACTCGCGGCGTACTCTGGAAAGAATAGCCGGGAGGGAGGAGCTCCGAGAAAGCGCTGTTATCAACTGGTTTTAGCCAGGTCTCCGTGAGCATGAGAAAATCCAGGTCGTGAGTGGAAATCAAGTTGTTTAGGATGAAGGTCTTGTTTGTGAGCGATCGAGTGTTAAATTAAATCAATTAATTTGAATGTCCATATTCAACAAAATCAGTCAGGTTGTTCACCGTATCCCGTATTTTTAGCAGGGTCAGGCGTTCATACACCAATAGCGATGACACATTATTAATGACACACAGGACAAATACAAGAATTAGTAGAAAAGTCAAGAGACGTGGACGGCAGGCCATACACACCGGCGCCATCTTGAATCAAGAGAAAAAAACTCCAGACCCTAAATGTAACCCAGAAGTTGTCCCTAAATAAATACATTTAAAAATATAGGCCTATATAGAATAAATCCTTAATTAATCTGCCACAATCAAAACTCCATTAAATGTGTATAATGAAAAAGGCTTATACAAAACTAAAATCCCAATCAGTGTCAGTTTGGTTCCTGCAGTTTGGTTTGACTTGGACTTAACTTTTTTAGGGTCTCGGACTTGCAGTTTGACTAAAGATGACTTGACTTGGACTCGATCTAAAGTTTTTTTTTATGGTAAATATTTGTGAAGGTTCTCAGTCATCCAGGACATCGTGAAGCAAATGTTTGAGTAAAAGCATCTGGACTTCGTTTTCAAGGTGAAGACGTTTCGTCTCTAATTCCAAGAGACTTTATCAATTCTGAGATCAACTGTACGAGAGCTGAGCTTTATCTCTAAAGGGAGGAGTTTCCCCTGAAACCAAACCTGATGGAACCAGGCTGTTCTGTTGTCACCTTTGTTGGTAATGAAAGGGAGGTATGACTCTGATGTGAGAGTCGTTAAGGCTCAGGAGAGTCGATAGTGACACTGTTCCATTCAGGTGCAGGGTCGTTAGTGTCAGTTCTAATCAGGTGTTATGTTGGTTGTTCTAAGGTGAGGCTCTTTTGTTTTAGGTTAAAGAACACTGTTGTAAATACTCGTCAACATGAATCTGTTCAACGAAGGCTTTTCCATTTTCACAAAAATGTCTTCCTTCAGCCTTCTCTCAAACCATCTGTTCTCTCTGGACTAAACTAGGACATTCCTTTGTCTTTGAGGTGGAGGTGGACTCAGACTCAGGTCCAGGATTGTCTCTTCTGTGCTGACACATCCTCTTGTGAAGCTTTAGTTTCTCCAACAGAACTGTCCCTGCACTCTTCACTGAACTGTATAAACTACATTCCTCTGTTTGTGGGGGTCTTGTCTTTAGGATGGACCAGTTTTTGACGCAGAGTGTTCCTGGTGGAACACTCTAAAGTGGACTGGAATGTTGTGTTTGTAGAAAATCCTTTTAAGTTTTTTCAGATAAACCAGACACATAAGGGATAACTACACCCTTCCCTTAACAACTTTCATATTTGGAGTCATATCTCCCTTTCATGACCAACAAAGGTGACAACAGAACAGCCTGGTCCATCAGGTGTGGTTTCAGGGGAAACTCCTCCCTTTAGAGATATAAGCTCAGCTCTCGTACCAGTTGAACTAAGAATTGATAAAGTCTCTTGAAATTAGAGACAAAACGTCTTCACCTTAAAAACTAAGTCCAGATGCTTTTACTCAAACCTTTGCTTCTGGATGGTAAATGGTGAATGGATGACTCGATTACAACACTGGTAATGGTCTGCTGCTTCAGTGACATCACTTAGGTTTTAAAGGACTCCCCAATATAGGCTGCGTGTGTGTTTTTGTAAGTTTTTGTAACTCTGTCAGAGTCCTGCCTCGGCAGAGCGAACTTACAGCAAAATGAGGCACCTGAAGACATGGTTGTGAGGAAGTGCTTAAACAGTTTGATGTGACTAGGAGAAGCAGAGTAACATCTAATAGGTATACAAGGTTTTCCTTTTATTAATTATTAATTTCATGGCTGTTTGTTGAGTGACTGTGATGGGCCTATTGTTTGCCTTTTCGGGGGCCCAGTGGTCTAACTCAGTGCCCAGTACTCAGCACAGAGGTCGGCGTACAAATAAAATGGCACTTTATAGCTGGTAACACGCTATTTTTTACTGTTAGGATTGGGCCTTGTTCTGTAGATGGAGTGAAGGCTGGAGACTTGTTAGACTTTGCACAAAACCTGGCTTTTATTAGCCTCTTTATGAACAGAATGAAGTAGTACAAAACAGACAAGCTGCATTCAACTTAAGACCTAGACTAACGGACTCGACTAGCTCATCAGTTCACATTGCATGGAGCAGCACAGAAGCGTGACTTGACTCAAGGGCGGCCACTAGCAGAAGAGAGCTACATGTGCTGCAAAACTCCACAACACGCTTCCCACAATCCAACCTTCTGAAAGGGTGTGGATGAGGAGCAGTGCTAATTCTGTGCATACCACGAGATAAAATCCTGCCAGAGTCCACCCAGCTTTCATAAAAGATAGATTAATCCTCCAAACCAGGTTTAACTCTGGTTCTGTTCTGGTCCTGTTCTGATCTGACTCTGGTTCTGTTCTGGTGCTGTTCTGGTTCTGTTTTGGTCCTGTTCTGGTTCTGGTCTACCCTGGTTCTGTTCTGGTGCTGTTCTGGTGCTGTTCTGGTGCTGTTCTGGTGCTGTTCTGGTTTACCCTGGTTATGTTCTGGTCTGACTCTGGTTCTGTTTTAATCTAATCCTGGTTCTGTTCTGGTTCTTGCAGGAACCCTGTCAGAGGCTTGTGTTCTGGAGAACCTCGTCAATATAAGATCTGCAACACCAAGGTGAGACCTGGACCTGCGCTAGAAATAGGTTTTAGATGGATTTGTGAAAGTGTGATCTGCAGGTTTTATTGATCACCTGAGTTGGTTCAGAGAAGGGCAGTGGCTTACCTCAGGTGCAGTGGGTGGGGCTTCAGTCCCAGGAGTGGTTTCCAGTAAGAATGTGAGTCAAACAAACAGAAATATGAGTCAATCAGCTGGTCTTTGTAAAAACAGGATCCTTGGAAAGTGAAATATATTTTTTACACAAAAAACTATATCTGTAGAAAGACACCTCAGGTCTAACTCGGTTTTTATCTGGTCTTTCCCAGCACTGCCCACTCAGTTCTGAGGACTTCAGGGAGCAGCAGTGTCAGGCCTTTAACCGCCGGCCTCTGGTCTCAGGCTCCAGCTTTACCTGGACCTCCTTCAGCTCAGGTAAGACCAGCTTGAACCAGGTCTGAAGCAGGTCTGAAGCAGGTCGATTTTTGATTATTATGTCCGTTTATGCTATCTAAAAGCTATGGTTTTACTATGGAGTAAAAGCCAAAAATCCCGGATGTAATCGTAACGTGAATATCAGTGAATAGGGGACCAATGAGCGGATATCATCAATATTTATATTATCTATGGTCACATCTGATTATCTTACCTGCCTAAAAGTGGTTTGACTCGGTCTATCTCTGGTCTCTCCAGGCTCTAACCCCTGTGAACTCACCTGTCTGGCAGTGGGACACAGGTTTTATTATAATTTCGGTCGAGTTCTCGATGGAACGTCATGTGGAACAGACTCTGGATCAGTTTGTGTGAATGGCCATTGTTTGGTGAGTCTTTACTGTTTTGTTGAAAAAAATCTAATAATAATGACTAATGACTGCAAAAGCAGCTATTTAAGCAGAATGTTTGTTTTTTTTAATCACAGCCTAATTCTTCTGAGCTCAAAATTGTTAGACCTTTAATTTCCTCTGAGCCAGTCTTTGTTTAAACTCAATTAAATTCCTGTAATCTGCCCGGCAACTGCACTTCCTTCAACCACAGTTTTATTACTTTACAACTGGGCTCTAACTCTGACTCTGTAGAAGTTTAAATTCCTGAGATAACACTGTAATCTGCCCGGCAACAGCCGTATATACCCAGAGTTCAGTCTGTTTTAGAGACAGGGTTGAGATAACAGTAGAATCCGCCCGGCAACAGACTCTGATATTTACCACAGCTGCCTTAAATGATTAAAATAAACTACAATCTGCCTGGCAACAGGGACAGTCACAGATACTACAGAACTGAGGAAGTCCAGCTGTAATCAGGTCTTAGTCCGGACTGGAGCCAGGTCTTAGTCCTGATGGAACCAGGTCTATATTCAGTCTGAAACTCTTCTTGGTAAAAGTTTCTACAGTTTCAGGTTTGTTCTTTGGCAGTAACTGTGTAAACATCTTTTCAGCTACTTTTTTATTATATTATTATACTATATTTTTATTATTATTAATGCTGTTTTTTACAGAAGGCCGGCTGTGACCAGGTCCTGGGTTCAGACCTGATCGAGGACGTATGTATGATCTGTGGAGGCCACAATCAGACCTGCCTGCACCACCAGGACCACTACAGACCCGCAGGTACCGCTTAGACCAGGGTTAGACCCGCCTGCACCACCAGGAC
The DNA here is from genome assembly GCA_024349245.1 of Neodontobutis hainanensis. NCBI lineage: Eukaryota > Metazoa > Chordata > Actinopteri > Gobiiformes > Odontobutidae > Neodontobutis > Neodontobutis hainanensis. The sequence continues at coordinate 19,814,726 of JALDNG010000002.1, read as the reverse complement.
CACTACAGACCCGCAGGTGCCGCTTAGACCAGGGTTAGACCCGCCTGCACCACCAGGACCACAACAGACCCGCAGGTACCGCTTAGACCAGGGTTAGACCCGCCTGCACCACCAGGACCACTACAGACCCGCAGGTACCGCTTAGACCAGGGTTAGACCCGCCTGCACCACCAGGACCACTACAGACCCGCAGGTGCCGCTTAGACCAGGGTTAGACCCGCCTGCACCACCAGGACCACAACAGACCCGCAGGTGCCGCTTAGACCAGGGTTAGACCCGCCTGCACCACCAGGACCACAACAGACCCGCAGGTGCCGCTTAGACCAGGGTTAGACCCGCCTGCACCACCAGGACCACTACAGACCCGCAGGTGCCGCTTAGACCAGGGTTAGACCCGCCTGCACCACCAGGACCACAACAGACCCGCAGGTGCCGCTTAGACCAGGGTTAGACCCGCCTGCACCACCAGGACCACTACAGACCCGCAGGTACCGCTTAGACCAGGGTTTATTTTAGTTAGTTTAGTTTGGTTTGTTTGGGTTTAGTCCAGACCTTGTTCTGATGTTGTGACAGGTCAGTAAAGTCTCAGTAGAACCTGATATATTCAGTTTTTTTATCCATCCATCCATCTTCTTCCTCTTATCCGGGGCCGGGTCGCGGGGGCAGCAGTCTAAGCAGAGAAGCCCAGACTTCCCTCTCCCCAGACACTTCCTCCAGCTCTTCCGGGGGGATATCGAGGCGTTCCCAGGCCAGCCGAGAGACATAGTCCCTCCAGCGTGTCCTAGGTCTTCCCCGAGGTCTCCTCCCGGTGGGACATGCCCGGAACACCTCCCTAGGGAGGCGTCCGGGAGGCATCCGAAACAGATGCCCGAGCCACCTCAGCTGGCTCCTCTCGATGTGAAGGAGCAGCGGCTCTACTTTGAGCTCCTCCCGAATGACCGAGCTCCTCACCCTATCTCTAAGGGAGCGCCCCGCCACTCTGCGGAGAAAGCTCATTTCGGCCGCCTGTATCCGGGATCTTGTTCTTTCGGTCATGACCCAAACTTCATGACCATAGGTGAGAGTAGGAACGTAGATTGACCGGTAAATCGAGAGCTTTGCCTTACAGCTCAGCTCCTTCTTCACCACGACAGACCGGTACATCGACCGCATCACTGCAGAAGCTGCACCGATCCGTCTGTCAATCTCACGCTCCTTCCTTCCCTCACTCGTGAACAAGACCCCGAGATACTTGAACTCCTCCACTTCAGGCAGGAGCTCTCCACCAACCTGAAGGGGGCAAGCCACCCTTTTCACTGAGAACCATGGTCTCAGACTTGGAGGTGCTGATCCTCATCCCAGCCGCTTCACACTCGGCTGCAAACCGTCCCAGTGAACATTGAAGGTCCTGGCTTGATGGAGCCAACAGGACAACATCATCTGCAAAAAGCAGAGACGAAATCCTGTGGTCCCCAAACCAGACTCCCTCCGGCCCCTGGCTGCGCCTAGAAATCCTGTCCATAAAGATAATGAACAGGACCGGTGACAAAGGGCAGCCCTGCCGGAGTCCAACATTCACCGGGAACAGGTCTGACTTACTGCCGGCAATGAACCAAGCTCCTGCTCCGGTCGTACAGGGACCGGATAGCCCTTAGCAAAGGGCCCTGGACTCCATACTCCCAGAGCACCCCCCACAGGGCACCACGAGGGACACAGTCGAATGCCTTCTCCAGATCCACAAAGCACATGTGGACTGGTGGGCAAACTCCCATAAACCCTCCAGCACCCTGGAGAGGTTATAGAGCTGGTCCAGTGTTCCACGACCGGGACGAAAACCGCATTGTTCCTCGTGGACCTGAGGTTCGACTATCGGCCGCATTCTCCTCTCCAGTACCCTGGCATAGACTTTCCCGGGGAGGCTGAGGAGTGTGACCCCTCTGTAGTTGGAACACACCCTCCGGTCCCCCTTCTTAAAAAGAGGGACCACCACCCCGGTCTGCCAGTCCAGAGGTACTGTCCCCAAACGCCACGCGATGTTGCAGAGGCGTGTCAACCAAGACAGCCCCACAACATCCAGAGACTTGAGGTACTCAGGGCGTATCTCATCCACCCCCGGTGCCTTGTCACCGAGGAGCTTCCCAACTACCTCAGTGACTTCAGCCTGAGTGACGGACGAGTCCACCTCTGAGCCCTCGGCCTCTGCTTCCTCAGTGGAAGACGTGACTCTGGGGTTGAGGAGATCCTCGAAGTATTCCTTCCACCGTCCAATAATATCCCCAGTTGAGGTCAGCAGATTCCCACCTCCACTGTAAACAGTGTTGGCAGGGCACTGCTTCCCCCTCCTGAGGCGTCGGACGGTTTGCCAGAATTTCTTCGAGGCCGACCGATAGTCTTTTTCCATGGCCTCACCGAACTCCTCCCAGACCCGAGTTTTTGCCTCCACAACCACCCGTGCTGCAGCCCGCTTGGCCTGCCGATACCTATCAGCTGCCTCAGGAGTCCCACAAGCCAACCAGGCTCGATAGGTCTCCTTCTTCAGCTTGAATGGCATCCATTACTTCCGGTGTCCACCACCGGGTTCGGGGATTGCCGCCACGACAGGCACCGGAGACTTTGCGGCCACAGCTTCGAGTAGCTGCGTCGACAATGGAGGTGGAAAACATGGTCCACTCAGACTCAATGTCTCCAGTCTCCCTCGGAATCTGGTCAAAGCTCTGTCGGAGGTGGGAGTTGAATATCTCTCTGACAGGGGACTCGGCCAAACGTTCCCAACAGACCCTCACAGTACGTTTGGGTCTGCCAAGTCTGTCCCGCCTTCTCCCCCGCCATCGGATCCAACTCACCACCAGGTGGTGATCAGTTGACAGCTCCGCCCCTCTCTTCACCCGAGTGTCCAAGACAGTCGGAGGTCAGATGAAACAACTACAAAGTCGATCATCGACCTCCGGCCAAGGGTGTCCTGGTGCCACGTGCACTGATGGACACCCTTATGCTTGAACATGGTGTTTGTTATGGACAAACTGTTGCTAGCACAGAAGTCCAATAACAGAACACCACTCGGGTTCAGATCAGGGGGGCCGTTCCTCCCAATCACGCCCCTCCAGGTGTCACTGTCGCTACCCACGTGAGCGTTGAAGTCCCCCAGTAGAACGATGGAGTCCCTGGTTGGAGCGCTTTCCAGCACCCCTCCCAGAGACTCCAAGAAGGCCGGGTACTCTGCACTGCCATTTGGCCCGTAAGCACAAACAATAGTGAGAGACCTATCCCCAACCCGAAGGCTCAGGGAAGCGACCCTCTCGTTCACCGGGGTGAACTCCAACACATGGCGGCTGAGCCGGGGGGCAATTAGCAAACCCACACCGGCCCGCCGCCTCTCACCGCAGGCAACTCCAGAGTAGTGGAGAGTCCAGCCTCTCTCGAGGATTTGGGTTCCAGAGCCCAAGCTGTGCACGAAGGTGAGCCCGACTATCTCTGGTCGGTATCTCTCAACCTCCCGCACAAGCTCAGGCTCCTTACCCGCCAGCGAGGTGACATTCCATGTCCCTAGAGCTAGATTCTGTGTCCGGGGATTGGGTCGCCGAGGCTCCCGCCTTCGACTGCCACCCAATCCACATTGCACCGGCCCCTTACGGTTCCTCCTGCAGGTGGTGGGCCCACAGGAGGTCGGTCCCACGTCGCTCTTTCGGGCTGAGCCCGGCCGGGCCCCGTGGGGAAAGACCCGGTCACCAGACGCTCGCATGCGAGCCCCAACCCCAGGCCTGGCTCCAGGGTGGGGCCCCGGTTGCGCCATACCGGGCGACGTCACGGTCCTTGGTGTGAACTTCTCCATAAAGGGTTCTGAACCGCACTTTGTCTGGCCCGTCACCTAGGACCTGTTTGCCTTGGGAGACCCTACCAGGGGCATAAAGCCCCCGACAACATAGCTCCTAGGATCATCCGGGCAATCAAACCCCTCCACCACGATAAGGTGGCGGTTCAAGGAGGGGAGTTTTTTTTTATTTATTTAAAATTTTTTTTTTTTTTTTTTTTTTTTTTTTTTTCCACATTTTTGATTTTTACCAAACCTTTGCAGCTCTGATGGCTGTGTCTTTATTGAAACTTAAAATGGTTATCCTTCTGTTAAAACAGGAGAACAGATGTTTGGTTATAACAAGGTGGCTGTGATTCCTGCAGGAGCCACTCACGTCAGAGTCACCGACAACAGCAGGAACTACCTCGGTACGAGCTGCTCTGTAGAACTGTAGAACACACAAACACACACTGTTCTTTTTAAAATCTAAAACACAATATTTCAATTCACTTTATGTCCATGTCTCATAAACCCACTGCAGTTTCTCACAGTTCTTTACAAACAAGAGCCACATCATTAAAATCTGCTCTCAGTCCTGCTTTTATTTCCCCTAATAGTCCAGTATTTGTTATGTCCTTTAAACCCTCATGTCCCCTCTCAGTCCTGCAGAGCCTCCTTTAAACCCTCTCATGTCCCCTCTCAGTCCTGCAGAGTGTCCTTTAAACCCTTCATGTCCCCTCTCAGTCCTGCAGAGCGTCCTTTAAACCCTTCATGTCCCCTCTCAGTCCTGCAGAGTGTCCTTTAAACCCTCATGTCCCCTCTCAGTCCTGCAGAGCGTCCATTAAACCCTCTCATGTCCCCTCTCAGTCCTGCAGAGTGTCCTTTAAACCCTCATGTCCCCTCTCAGTCCTGCAGAGTGTTCTTTAAACCCTCTCATGTCCCCTCTCAGTCCTGCAGAGCGTCCTTTAAACTCTCTCATGTCCCCTCTCAGTCCTGCAGAGCGTCCATTAAACCCTCTCATGTCCCCTCTCAGTCCTGCAGAGTGTCCATTAAACCCTCTCATGTCCCCTCTCAGTCCTGCAGAGCGTCCATTAAACCCTCTCATGTCCCCTCTCAGTCCTGCAGAGTGTCCTTTAAACCCTCATGTCCCCTCTCAGTCCTGCAGAGTGTCTTTTAAACCCTCTCATGTCCCCTCTCAGTCCTGCAGAGCGTCCTTTAAACCCTCTCATGTCCCCTCTCAGACCTGCAGAGCATCCATTAAACCCTCTCATGTCCCCTCTCAGTCCTGCAGAGCGTCCTTTAAACCCTCTCATGTCCCCTCTCAGTCCTGCAGAGCGTCCATTAAACCCTCTCATGTCCCCTCTCAGTCCTGCAGAGCGTCCATTAAACCCTCTCATGTCCCCTCTCAGTCCTGCAGAGTGTCCTTTAAACCCTCTCATGTCCCCTCTCAGTCCTGCAGAGTGTCCTTTAAACCCTCTCATGTCCCCTCTCAGTCCTGCAGAGAGTCCTTTAAACCCTCATGTCCCCTCTCAGTCCTGCAGAGCGTCCTTTAAACCCTCTCATGTCCCCTCTCAGTCCTGCAGAGCGTCCTTTAAACCCTCTCATGTCCCTTCTCAGTCCTGCAGAGCGTCCTTTAAACCCTCTCATGTCCCTTCTCAGTCCTGCAGAGCATCCTTTAAACCCTCTCATGTCCCCTCTCAGTCCTGCAGAGCGTCCTTTAAACCCTCTCATGTCCCCTCTCAGTCCTGCAGAGTGTCCTTTAAACCCTCTCATGTCCCCTCTCAGTCCTGCAGAGCGTCCTTTAAACCCTCATGTCCCCTCTCAGTCCTGCAGAGTGTCCTTTAAACCCTCTCATGTCCCCTCACAGTCCTGCAGAGAGTCCTTTAAACCCTCTCATGTCCCCTCTGTCCTGCAGAGCATCCTTTAAACCCTCTCATGTCCCCTCTGTCCTGCAGAGCGTCCTTTAAACCCTCTCATGTCCCCTCTCAGTCCTGCAGAGCGTCCTTTAAACCCTCTCATGTCCCTTCTCAGTCCTGCAGAGCGTCCATTAAACCCTCTCATGTCCCCTCTCAGTCCTGCAGAGCGTCCTTTAAACCCTCTCATGTCCCTTCTCAGTCCTGCAGAGCGTCCATTAAACCCTCTCATGTCCCCTCTCAGTCCTGCAGAGCGTCCTTTAAACCCTCTCATGTCCCTTCTCAGTCCTGCAGAGCGTTCGGGCGGAGTTCCTGATCAATGGGGACTGGACCATCAGTCGTCCCGGAGAATATCTTGTGGCTGGGACTAAACTTTTGTACAAACGTTTGGCCGACGTCTCGGAGAGTTTCGAACTGAATGGACCAACACAAGAGGCTCTACATCTGATGGTAACAGCCGGACTGGAACGGGTTTAGACCAATCTTAGTCCAACATTATAATAAACTAAGGAGTTTACTTAGAATTTTTACAGGTTTCCAGTGGGTTTTAGTTGGATTTATTTCAAGTTTTAAGTAGTTTGAGTTGGACACTCACAAATTTCTGATAGTTTTAGTTGGACCTGACTCAGTATCTTTACTTGGACGTGAGTGGATTATAACAGGTTTTGGTTGGACATCTTTAGGTTTTTTGTGGTTTTAAACATAGATTGTTTATAAAATGGATGTAATCCGCCCATTGGGCCCCTATTCACCGATACTGTCATTATGACAGGGCAAAAAAATGGCGGTTACATCCGGGCCTTTTCCGCTTTAGCTCCAGAGTAAAACAATAGTTTTACAATGGTAAAACCAGAGTTGTCACATAGTAAAAACTTAGCTCTAGAGACGGAGCCATCTTTTGTAACAGGCTGTAAACAGGATTTTTACACTTGTAAAGTCGCCATTGTATTTCGCTGTATTTCGCTGTATTTCGCTGTATTTCGCTGTATTTCGCTGTATTTCGCGGTATGGCGGCGCTCTTACTCGAGGACCGTTTAACAGGTTCCACGAGAGAGGCTTGGTTTTAAATTGTACTTTTTCTGGTTTTAACTGAATTTACATCAACTATAACTGGTTTCAAACAGGTTTAAATGCCAGTGGACAGGACTCCTGTAGGACTTCTGTAGGACTTGAATGGACGTCTGTAGACTTCTGTAGGACTTCTGTAGGACTTCTGTTGGACTTCAATGGACATCTGAAGGCTTCATTGGACTTCTGTAGGACTTCAATGGACTTCTGTAGGACTTCTGTTGGACTTCAATGGACATCTGAAGGATTCATTGGACTTCTGTAGGACTTCAATGGACTTCTGTAGGACTTCTGTTGGACTTCAATGGACGTCTGAAGGACTTGACTGCACTTTTGTAGGACTTGACTGGCCAGAGACAACCTGGAGATGTTCAAAGACTATACAAGTCCTGGTTCAGGGACAGTTTAGTTTAGTTTATTATATATTCAACAGGGACCATGTGCAAATACATTAATCTAACAAAAGAAAAGAGGTTTTACACCAGATTTATCTAAAGTAATTTCCATCTGCAGTCCCTGGGCAGATAAAACATTATGATACAATAAAATGCAGCATTCACACTTCAACCTAAGCTAATCACTCTACACATAACATTCAACTTTCTATAATTGCTACAGTAAAACCTAATCTAAAACCTCACAAACTACCATAAACATAATCAGTGCTGACATAAATGAATTTCTAATAATAATTTTCTAACATTATGAGAAAAGTCTCTCAGGTCAGAGGTCAGACTATCTGGGAGATTGTGTTAGTGATTAACGGCTTTGAATGAAGAGGCTGTCTGTGCAAAGGCAGAGCTTCTTTTGGGTAATCTGCAGTCATTTCGACTTGTGAACTTAGTTTAAAATGTCAAATTATAATCTACAGCTGAGAGGCCTTGAACAGTATTTAAGAGGTTTTATTTGGACTTGAGAAGGACCTGAACAGGTTTTAAGTGGATTTAGCTGGACTTGGACTGGTTTTTAATGTTTTTAATGTTGTTTTGTCCTTGTCTCCGTCCTGTCCCAGGTTCTATCGACGGAGCCGAACCCAGGGCTTGAGTACGAGTACTGGCTTCCTCTGGAGCAGTACTTCCTGTACCACGGCCCCAAGAGCCCCTTAAGACACGCCCCTCGCACCGCCACTGTTACCATGGCAACCGCAACACCTGCTGCTGCAGCAACAACAACCATAGCCGCCAGACCCCAGCGCGGTGAGAACAAAACAGGTTTTTGTTGGATTTAAACTAGGGATGGGCATTGTCCCAAATAAAATATGCAAATATCTGCATATTTTTTTTGCATAAAACCTTGTATCTTAGCAGTGTTTAGTTCGAATTAAAAACAATTTAATTTAGTGAAAAATTATACAATCTTTTCTTTGGACTTTGGCTCAGTTCCTTTTACTTTAATGTGAGCTTCTACTGAAGGAACGAGCTGATAACTGTCCAGGGTCAGGCTCTGTTCTCCACTCTCACAGCTGTACGCTGCGCTAAAGCTGTGATGGTTTACTGCTGGAGCCTCTTTGACCTTGATTCTGGAGAAAACACTGGGGTTTATTTCAGGTGGTTTTCTGTGTCAAAGTTAATATTTTCCTGAAGCTACCGAACAGAGTTACACTGAATTTATGAAAGTGTATTTATGAAGCAGAAAAAGTCATGTGAGACGGGTCTGTTCAGGAAAACAGGTGAAAAAACAGCACAAGATTTAAAAATAATTTTGGATCTGACTTTATTGTGTGTCAATGGAGATTATTGGCTTAGTTTTCAAATTTCAGAACAGTTACAGTTTAGTTTCATTGTTTTAGACAAATGTCAGAAAGACTGAGACCAATTCTATAAAAATTACTTTTCCACTGAAACAAAAACAAAGCAAAGAATTTTTGTTTTCAGAAATTATAAACATGGTTTGAGCCTCATCATCAAAAGGCTTGAGTCAGTTCTTTAAAATGTATAGAATATTGTGAACATGTATGCCTGTGTTATCTGAACTACATTCCTCAGTAGCGTGGTGGTAGCGTTGCTGTTTTCTGAATCAACTTGTTTTTTGGGAGTGAAGCTCTTTTGTTTATTAAGTAGTGCAGTAGAAAGGTACAGTCCTACTGTGAAACATGGAGCTGGAGCTGATGTTCTGGGGATGTGTGAGCTACAAAGGCTCAGAAAAAGATGAATGCAGCATGTTTTCAGAAAATACTAGAGGAACATTCATCAGCCCTAAAGCTGCACATGGGACGTACTTGGACGTTCCAACAGGACAACGATCCAAAGCACAAGGCCAAGTCGACCTGTCGTTGGCTACAGCAGCAGAAAGAGAAGGTTCTGGACTCAGTCTCCTGACCTCAGTGCCATTGAGCCACTCTGAGATCTCAAACCTGCAGTTCATGCAAGAGTCAAGAATTTACAGGAACTGGAGGCTTTTTGCCAAAAAGAATGGTCAGCTTTACCTTTAGATCAGGGTCATTTGGGTAGGTTCTCTCGTCATTATGATTTAAAAAGAGTTAACAGTTGTTTTACAATAAATAGCATCAACCAAACACTAACTTTGAGTTAGGGTTTTTGTGTTATCATTCATATTCTCTGAAAAATGGCCAAAAAATCACTAATTCTAAGACTAAGTCAAGGTAACTTATGAGCACAACTGTATTTTCCAAATAGCTGGCCCAACACTGTGTACGCCCCCTGGAGGTGCAAGTGTGGAAACATCAGACATGAGGTCTCTTCCATGTTACATATTTTGTTTAAATAAAGTTATGATGTTTGTTGGTGTTTTAAGTCGTGAAGCCTCCACGTCAGACCTCGCCTCGACTCCAGCCTCGACTCCAGCCAGAGCAGAACCAGAAGAATCTGCTGCCTCCTCCTCAGGGTACAGACATTTATAAAAGTCTGATAACTATAACAGCCCTGCCTCCACTTCATTCTTTTCCTTATGTCTTCTATTAAAATATATTATTGTCTTTTGTTTTATCAGCTTCAGTGAGTTTCATGACGTGTTTAAACCTGTTAAGTACTTTATTTCTCAGTTATTAAAGCTGTGTTTTTGTAGAAAACTGTGGAAAATGTGCCCAAGTTCGAGGAAGAAGAGAGCGACAGAAACAATACTGCAGCCAGGACTTTGGTCAGTCTCCCATAACCCCTGGGTTTGAGAGGGTTTAGAAGATTATTTGTGTAGTATTTGGAGTTTGAACAAGATTAAGTGGTTTTAACTTGACCTAAACACGTTTTAAGTGGACTTAAACAGCTTTTAACTGGATTTTCACTGGTTAGAAATAGGACTGTCTGGTTTTCATGTGTTTAAAGTGAAAATGGATTTGGACTAGTTTTAGGTGGATTTAGTCGGACTCTAAGAGGATTCAAAAGGATTTGGACAGATTCTAAATAAGTTTTGGGTGGTGTTAGTTAGACATCAGAATAACTTTGGCCTGGTTTTAATTGGACTGTTGTAAGTGGTTCTAGTTGGACCATCACAGCTCCTGTCTCTTTCTCGTCCTCAGTTTTCCGAGCTCAGATCCTGCAGAAGCGGTTCCTTGGCTCAGAGACTCGTTACGACGTCCAGATCGTTCAGACGTACCGGAACCGCTTCCGTCTAGAGCACCGAGAGTTTATCTGGGCCGCGGACCAGTGCGACTGCCCCCTGCTGCAGCCCGGTCACCAGTACGTCTTCATGGTGCGGCGCCACATCAACCACGAACGCACCCTCAACCGCATCCTGCTGGAGCCAGGCAGCTACAGCGCCCCCTACAGACCGCGAGAGGATGCCCTGCTGCGGCCGCTGCTACGGCTCTGCAACAACAGAGGAGTCCGGCAGCAGGACTGAACAAAACTGAACAAAAAACATGATGCAGCACAAACATTCAGCAACAAAACTGAACCAAACTGGGGAGAATGTGATGGGAAACATCACATAGAGCTGCGTAAACTGAGGGATAAAGCGGCAGAAGTGCCCATACAATGATTTAGACTGATGTCAAAAGTGGGAAATATATGCAACAAAATGCTTGTGATGTTCGTGTAATAAAGATCATATTCAAGAAGAAAGCTAGTGTTTATATCCACAGCAGTTTCCCAAGCGTTTGTGTGACGTCATCTTTTGTCTAAATTAAAAGGTGTGTTCAAGATGAGCCGTGTCCGAGCTGATCCTGACTCGCTCTGATGTGCCCTCTGAGCCGGAAACGGACTACAAACTCTGGTGTATGATGGGAAATGTTCTGTCAGTGAGAGCAGAGAATGTGGCACAGACACTTCACAAACACAGTGTTAATCATTTAAATCTAGATAAACACGTGACTGTTGAGGCTGTTGTCAGAAATGGAACTCAGAAACCGTCCAACTTCACTGCGGACTCTTCCTCTTGCTGCTCGGCTCTGGTTCTGTCTTCATCAGGAGCAGAACATCTCCAACGCACCTAGTAACTCCAAATATGGTACTTCCTCTGCAATAGACCTCTCCATATATGTTACTTCCTGTGTGTGCACAAACCAAGATGGCGGATGTTGAAAAGTGCAGTTTTTAAGACAAAACAGAACAGACTTTTATTAAAGAGTTTTTCTGATATATTTAACTTTTATTTGATGTTTCTTTGCTATATTTTGTTTTTTAAAGTTTTTGAAGTATTGCTACTGTAAAGTGTCTCTGATGTGACCTCAGCCGTCCACAGGATTTTAATAATGAGGTCCAAACATCTGACTGCATTTTAAAGTGTTCATCAGAATATTTGTTTATTAGAGCCACTGTAAATCTGAAGAAAATCCCTTAAAGACAGATTCTAATTGTATATTTATATTTTTTGAACACAATCAATGATTTGATTGCTGACAGCAGCAGCTGGATTCTCACAGATTTATTGGTTTACAGACTCTTGAACTGCTCCAAATTATTCTGGTCTGAACCCTGGACTTAGGCTTGTCGTGTCCGACGATGGTTCAGCTCTGACAGGTCTGAGGCCCTGGTTACACGTACACAGGTATTTTAATAAATGTCTACTTTTCTCTGTGTTTGTGCCTCGTCCACACGTAAACAGAGTTTTCTCCTCCCAAAGGGAAGACTTTTCAAAAGGCGGTATTACACCACTTCAGTCTGAAGCACTCATGAGCTACTGCCGTGGCTCGCCACATCTTTGACTGAAACCCTCCAGTGACAGAGCCATTCTTCTGTTTTTACTGTAAACACACATTTAACACCTCTACCACGGCGTCTGTGACACAAGTCAATCTTTGTTTGCTTCAGACGCAGCCTCACTGATACTTTCAGAAGAGTTTAGCACTGCTAAAACAAAAGAGACTCACTGCACATGTGTGTTTAAAACGCTCTTGTCTGGACAGATATTTTTATAAACGGAGACAAAAAATATTTGTTTATAAAAATACCTGTGTATGTGTAGCCAGGGTCTGGGCTTGTTTTAGGTTTGAAGATGTTACCAACCTAAAAATCATGGAGCTGCTCCGATTGCATCATTTCAATCAGCTCCAGGTTTTTTTATTTAAAAACCTGCACTGTTACAAACACATCCAACAGGAGCTGCCAGATGGTCTGTGGCACAGTTCTGTCAGTTAAGTTTTTAAAGACCCACAGTGGGCTGTAATCTCTGCGACCCGACTTTGACCCAGAACTGACCCAGAAACATGTCTCTGCTTCACAAACAGAAACAGAAATTCTCATTTATTTGTCAAAACCTACTCATATTTTATTCAAACTCTTGTGTTGATTCAGAAAATGTAGTGTCTAACATTTGAATTTTTGTCTTAATTCAAAAAAATGTGGTTTGAATTTATGGATGTCATCAAATTCATCTAAAACCTGTTCAAATGCAACTAAAACCAGTTCATTTTTATAGTTACCCCACTGCTTTAAATACTTATGAATTAATTATATACAATGTATTGATGCTTTTATTTTTACAGTGTTTATTTTATATTCAGAATAACATTGTATTAACAAAGTGCCAAAGAGATTTAACAGAACTTTATTAGTTCTGTTGTGACTTTATTTTCAGGCTAAGGGTTAGCCTTTGTTCACAAACAGGTTAATGTCATGTGCTTTTGTGTTATTATTTTTTTTATACAGTGACCTGGATGTTTGACATTCTCTACATGTTTTAAATACATTTGGAAAAGTTTATTTTATAAGAATAATAAAACCATTAAATGTCTCAAGTAGAAAAAGTGGTTGGAAATGTGAAAAGCATAAGATTAACAAACATTAAAAAAAATTAATTGTTAAATGTCATATTCTTAATATTAGGAGTATAGTATGAAGTTCCCCTAGGGGCCATAAATGAGTATTTTTTTAATGAAAAACATTAAATCAGTCTGCAGGTTTTCAATAGTATCAATACTTATTTTTAGCAATATTATTTTTACAAAATGGCCCAATGGTTCTACATTTCTTCTTTCAAAAGGGCTTTTTTATTAAAAAATTTTATGGATAATTAAGATGAATGAGTTAGGATTCTATTTGCGGTTTGCTTTAGATTTTGATAATAATTGGTAAGACTAGACTCTCTTACTAGTCATAGACTGTAAATAAACATGACTGTTGTGAGCTCATTGCTCCGCCTTTCATCGATATTGTTCTCAGCACAGGGCAAGAAAATGGCAGTTACATCCGGGTTTTTCTGCATAGTAAAACAATAATTTTAGTTGGCATAAACAGACATATTAATAAAAAATGTTACTGTTTCCTTCAAAGCCATCTGGCATGAGTCCCAAGATTGCCTGCTTAGAGTCTTTCTACAATATTGAGGGCTGTGAATATATCGTCCCAAAAAAGAGTAATGTTTGTGCTGTCCAGAACGTGTGTGTGATTCCCAACATGAGCACCACAGTTTCCCAGTGTTTGAGATTGCAGGGTTCATTTTTGCCACAAATTTCTGGCCTTCAAAAAACAGTAGAACTGCTTAATGTAGAGGCTGAAGCTAAAATAAATATAAAAGTTTTGGCAACACGTTCATATGTATACATGTGCTGGTCATATAAATAGAATATCAAAAAGTTGATTTATTTCACTAATTCCATTCAAAAAAGTCAAACTTGTATATTATACTCATTTATTACACACAGACTGAAATATTTCTAATGTTTTTTCTTAATATTTTTATGATTATAACTGACAACTAAAATCCTAAATTCAGTATCTGAGAAAATTTGAATATTGTGAGAGGTTGGACCCCTGGTGCCTCACTCTAATCAGCTAAATAACTCAAAACACCTGCAAAGGCCTTTAAATGGTCTCTCAGTCCAGTTCTGTCGGCTACACAATCGTGAGGAAGACTTCTGACTGGACAGTTGTCCAGAAGATGACCATTGACACCTTGCACAAGGAGGGCAAGACACAAAAGGTCAATCCAAAAGAGCTGTTCACAGAGCGCTGTCCAAGCACATTAACGGAGAGGCCAAGGAAAGGAAAAGATGTGGTAGATAAAAGCGATAGAGATAACTGCACCCTGGAGACGACTGCAGCTGGAGTCAGTGCTGCTCAGACGTATGGGGTCATGGGGTCAGTCCTTGTGTCGAGCCACTCTTGAACAACAGACGGCGTCAGAAGCGTCTCGCCTGGGCTAAAGACAAAAAGGACTGCTGCTGAGCGGTCCACAGTTCTGTCTCTGATGAAAGTACATTTAGCATTTCCTTTTGAAACCAGGCCCTTAGTCTGGAGGACGAGAGGACACACTCCACGATGTTTGAGGTCCAGAGTAAAGTTTCCACAGCCACTGATGCTTTGGGGCCAGGTCATCTGCTGGTGTTGATCCACTGTGTTTTCTGAGGTCAAAGGTCAACGCAGCCGTACACCAGGAAGTTTTAGAGCACTTCATGCTTCCTGCTGCTGACGACTTTATGAAGATGCAGATTTAATTTTCTAACAGAACTGGTGCCACAGCCTCCAGTGCCTGGTTTAAGGACCTTTTTTTTATTGGCCATTAAACTGCCCTGACCTTAACCCCAGAGAAATCTCTGGATATTGTGAAGAGAATGATGGCATATGCCAGACCCAACAGTGCAGAAGAGCTGAAGGCCACTATCAGAGCAACATGGACTCTCATAACACCTGAGCAGTGCCACAGACTGAGACTCCAGGCAAATGGAGTCCCAACTAAGGATTGAGCACTGTACATGTTCATACTTTTCACGTTCATACTTTTCACGCTCAGTGGGTAGAGCAGTCGTCCTTCAACCGGAAGGTAGGCGGTTCGATTCCCACTCTCCCCACAGTTCCAACTGTCATTGTGTCCTTGGGCAAGACACTTAACCCACCTTGCCTCCAGTGGCTGTAACACTGGTAATTACTGTAGAACAATGTAAGTCGCTTTGGATAAAAGCCTCAGCTAAATGAATAAATGTAAATGTAAATGTTCTTTGTATTGGTCTAAAGTAAAAATCAAATTTTTTGAGATACTGAATTTGGGATTTTAGTTGTCAGTTATAATCATCAAAATTAAAAGAAACATTTGAAATATATTATGTTTCACTTTTTGAATAGAATTGTTGAAAGAAATCAACTTTTTGATGATATTCTAATTATATGACCAGCACCTATATTCTCTGTGCGGCCCATTGATCCAGGACTTTCTTCATTTTCTCAATCACTGACTTGTAGTTTACCTCATATAGATTTGTAAGTGATGGAGGGATTTTTTACCCCCATTGGACCACTTTGGTCTTTGAAGGTTTGTGGAATTTTGTTTCCTATTTCCATGGCCAAAGTTTTGTCTAAGTTAACTTTGTAACCAGAGAGGTGACTGTATTTACAGATTAAACCATTCAGCGAGGGAATTAAAGTTTCATGCTTAAAAATATAGGAGAACATCATCAGCGTGTAAATACAACTTGTGTTGCTCCCCATTTATTAAGAACTCCATATTATTGTTGTCTCCGATTAACTGACCCAAAGGTTCAATACTAATGTTGAACAACAAGGACGACAAAAAGCACACATGTCTGCACCAATGACTGTATAAACTATGGACGTTTTCCGCCTATTCACCGTTATTTTCCTTACGACAGGGCAATAAAATGGCGGTTACATCTGGGCTTTTAGGTTTTTACTTCATAGTAAAACATTAGTTTTCAGATAGCATAAACAGAAATATTAATCCCCCAGAGTTGTCACGCAGTAAAAACTTAGCTCTAGAGACCAGAGCCATCTTTTGTACCAGGATGTAAACATGATTTTTACACTTGTAAAGTCGCCATTGGGTTTCTCCTTATATTTCTGCTTTTGGAGCCTGCCCTCTGGTGGACGGCGGTATATTGCTGTATATTGCTGTATATTGCTGTATATTGCTGGGTACTGCTTGTATGGTGGCGCCCATACTCGAGGACCTTTAAGGGGTTCCATGAGAGAGGCTTGGTCTGCACTAGCGTTCTTTTGCAAATCTACTGGACAGAGTTTCATTCACCTTCACAGCTTGTGGGTTGGAGTATGTTTGTATCCATTGAACAAAATTTGGCCTGAATCAAAATCTGGTATGTCTACGAGCATTGTCCCCATAAAATCTCCCCTTTATGAACCCTGTCTGGTCAGGATGGATCAGTTCTTTAATAACTTTATTGACACGTTTGGCCAAAATTGCGTATTGAGTATACGTAGGTATGTATTACAACAATTGTAGCCTCCTTCCATGAGGGGTATTAGTTTCAGTCTGTAATGCATGGTGATAAGCCTTCACATTAAAGGTGTTATCTTTTATTGTTTTATTAAATTGATTAATAAACCCATCTGGGCCAGGGCCCTGATATCACCTGTTGTATTTCCTGTTTTTTGATTGGTTCATCTAATTATTTTGACATAGATTAAGAGTGTTTTTAGTTTGATATCTTTCAGAAATTGTAGAACTTGTGATCCTTTTCACAGGGGTTGGTGTTTTTGTACAGGGACTCGTAGTATTTGGCAAAGGCTTTAGACTGTGTTTCTGGACTATAGTGGACGACTGTTGCTTTTTAAGTCTTAGTGCTAACAATCTGAATGCCCTGTTGCCAATTTTATTTAGAGAATCTTAAACTTCCCATAATTGTTTCAGTGATCAATGGCTACGCCCCTCTTCTGCCTGAAAATACTTTTTTTAGCTTATCATGCTCAATATCAGACAAAGAATTTTTCTTCTTTTAATGGGGCTGTGGTGCTCCTTAACGTTATCACTTATAACTATAAAAGAGGACCTCAGGAAACGATCGCGATCACACCATGTGGTAAGACTGTGAGTTTAAACTTGGATAAAACTGTGTCATTCCTAAAACTGAGCAAAGCGATGAGATTTAAACAAAATGATGCCACCTGCATAAACCTGGTGCCCAGCCAAAGCAGCACTGGATCAGAAAAAAAAGAATGCTGGCATCATAGGAGCATATGTAGCATCACTAGACATCCAGCTAAAAAACAGATTCCAACCACTGACTGAGCTAAAGGTGAATGAACCAGAAACTCTGCTGTAACTGAAAAACATGGAGTAAATAAAACCTTTCCTATGAAAAACAGGAGACATGAATCTGTGGAAAAGCTGATGGTACACGTGGGTGCAGTTGACACCAGGAAGGATTCGGATGTTTTAAAAAAGTATTTATCCAGGTTTTTAGATAAACCAGGAAGGGCATTTTTTTTATCAGTGGACCACTTTAACTTGTTTTGACAATGTGACCTGTTCAAAGGAAAGGGCCCACACCTAAACAGAGGTGGGGTCAGAAGGCTAACGGATAATCAATGCCTTAGACACATAAATGGTTCTTGGCGCCCTCTTGATGAAGAATTCAGCCACCAAATGAAAAAGCACTTCTGCCTCCAAGGATCCTCCTCTGACCATGATACCATCAACACCTCCACCACTGTCATGGACCCCCCCAATAGGACCCTGGACCCCTCCAGTAACCCCTTCTGCGGACCTCACCATCTCTGTCCCATCCCCGGATTCACCAATGGGATTTCCAGATCACCTGGAAATGTTGGTAAAATCTGGAATTAAGATAATACCCCTCACACCTAACTTGGCCAGGTCACGGGTTCTATCATCATCTAAAAAAACATCACCCCCAAAACTACCCAGGAGCACCACTTCTCCACCTCGGCCAGTCCCCTGCACCATGGAGTTTTCCTCATTTGAGTGTGTGTCATTCAAAATGGGGTCTATTGAATATGTAGTTCTATTTTTGCAATTTTGGCGCCATGTGTCTTTCCCTGCTCGTTCAAAATGCTAAAGGCATTCAAGGTTGTAATGAGAGCTTGACTTGCTCAGTTGAGAGCATAGTGTCATTAATTGTGACATCTTTGCATGAACCTGCAGTAGCTTTGAAAACCACTTTGAAAACCACGTCTTCACTTCATGACGCTCTCTAGCGCCACCCTGAGCAAAATGCTTGATTAAATTTGCATTTACATTTATTCATTTGGCTGATGCTTTTATCCAAAGCGACTTACATTGTTCTACGGTAATTACCAGTGTTACAGCCACTGGAGGAAAGGTGGGTTAAGTGTCTTGCCCAAGGACACAATGACAGTATGAACTGTGCAGAGAGTGGGAATTGAACCGCCAACCTTCCAGTTGAAGCACAACTGCTCTACCCACTGAGCTACTGCCACCCCAAGGTGTTTCAAAGGTTAGGGTTAAACCTTCACAAACTGGAGCTAAAAGGCCTCTCATCTTCAACAATAATAACCATGAGTAGATTTACTAATATTGTTTTTATTTTATGACTGAAAATACATTTAAGAATGAATCATCCAAAATCAGACAAATAAGATTGTAGTCACGTTGGATCGTCCAAGTATGTTCCATGCGCAGCTTCTGGGCTGATGAGTGTGTAATGTAGATGCTTTGTGACATTTCCGTAATAACAGCTTTCTTCTGGCGACTCCACCATGTGGCCCATTTTTCTTCAAGTGCCTCCTTATTGTGCATCTTGAAACAGTTTTTTTTCAGAGAGATCTGTACTTGTACTCAAGTTATCTGTGGGTTTTTCTTTGCATCCCGAACAATTTTCCTGGCAGTTGTTGCTGTTGGTCTATCTGGCCTTGGTTTGGTTTCAACAGACACTGCTGATTCTTAATTCCAGGGATAGATTTGTATATCCCTTTCCTGTTTTATACAGTTCAATTATCTTTTCCCACAGATCCTTTGACAATTGCTTTCTCCATGACTCAGAAAGAACCGTCAGTGCAGCACTGGATGAAAGACACAAGGGTCTGTCGGGAGCCCAGAAACTCACTGACCTTTGACACACACACTGATCACAAACAGGTCCCAGGTGAGGAGGGTTACCTACCTTTACACACACACTGATCACAAACAGGTCCCAGGTGAGGAGGGTTACCTACCTTTGACACACACACACTGATCACAAACAGGTCCCAGGTGAGGAGGGTTACCTACCTTTACACACACACTGATCACAAACAGGTCCCAGGTGAGGAGGGTTACCTACCTTTACACACACACTGATCACAAACAGGTCCCAGGTGAGGAGGGTTACCTACCTTTACACACACACTGATCACAAACAGGTCCCAGGTGAGGAGGGTTACCTACCTTTACACACACACTGATCACAAACAGGTCCCAGGTGAGGAGGGTTACCTACCTTTACACACACACTGATCACAAACAGGTCCCAGGTGAGGAGGGTTACCTACCTTTACACACACACTGATCACAAACAGGTCCCAGGTGAGGAGGGTTACCTACCTTTGACACACACACTGATCACAAACAGGTCCCAGGTGAGGAGGGTTACCTACCTTTACACACACACACTGATCACAAACAGGTCCCAGGTGAGGAGGGTTACCTACCTTTACACACACACTGATCACAAACAGGTCCCAGGTGAGGAGGGTTACCTACCTTTACACACACACACTGATCACAAACAGGTCCCAGGTGAGGAGGGTTACCTACCTTTACACACACACACTGATCACAAACAGGTCCCAGGTGAGGAGGGTTACCTACCTTTACACACACACTGATCACAAACAGGTCCCAGGTGAGGAGGGTTACCTACCTTTACACACACACTGATCACAAACAGGTCCCAGGTGAGGAGGGTTACCTACCATTACACACACACTGATCACAAACAGGTCCCAGGTGAGGAGGGTTACCTACCTTTACACACACACTGATCACAAACAGGTCCCAGGTGAGGAGGGTTACCTACCTTTACACACACACTGATCACAAACAGGTCCCAGGTGAGGAGGGTTACCTACCTTTACACACACACTGATCACAAACAGGTCCCAGGTGAGGAGGGTTACCTACCTTTACACACACACTGATCACAAACAGGTCCCAGGTGAGGAGGGTTACCTACCTTTACACACACACTGATCACAAACAGGTCCCAGGTGAGGAGGGTTACCTTTAGGAGCCATTCAAACCTGTTTGTGTCACTTGTGCATGTTCTCAGGCCAGAATCACCAGAGTATGTAAACTTATAATCAGGGTCATTTGGGTAGTTTCTATTGTCTTTATGATTAAAAGAAAGTAAACACACTTGTTTTACAATAGTTATATTCAGCCAAACACTAACTATGAGTGAAAGAAAAGTTTTTCTGTTATCATTTATATTCTCAGAAAAATTACTCAGAAATCACAAATTTGTGTGTGTACTAACTTATTTTGTATTTAATAAAAACAGACTCTAACAGATTCTGTGGAAACCCATTTATTTATAACAAAAAAACAATGCTTCTGAAAAAAAATAAGCCTCTGTTCATTCCATCAGGAGTTCATCACAAAAAAAAAGGAAAAACATATAACTACCATTAATCATAATTAAACCATAATTCTGTAAAAAAAAATAAAGCTGCAAAAAGAAGTGTATTCCTCATAGTTTTTACCTAAATCGTGTTTTATAGAAATAGATTTTCAAAAGCCTTTGCAGCACAAATGTTTAACACTGTTAAATGTGCGTTTTCTGCTTGAGCTAAAACACAAGAGTGTTTAAAATCCAAGCATTCAGTTCATTGAAGGCATCACATCTTTAACATCAAACTATTTTCAGACATAACATAAGTGTAAACAGAACCTCACAAAACCAGTCCAAACAAGTCCAGACCAGTTCAGACCCAGCAGTGATGTTTTTTACCGTCTACCATTTTCTCATTTTGAGTCTAATTCTACTCTTTTCTACTGAAACTTCCTTTAAACTACTGATAGAACAGAATAATAGTGACCTCTAGGAGGCGTAAAATGATTCCATTAAAAATTCCTGTAGAAATAAAAGTAAAAGTAGTGTATACCTTTACACTTCACTGAGATTTCAAGTTGAGAAAGAAGTTTTAATCTGCCTGGAAACAGGACAAAACTGAGGTAGAACTGTTCAAAATAAGGATAAAAACAGTAAATGTCCTTTCATTCTTTCACCAAATTAAAACCAGTTCATTTACATTTAGCAGAGCTTTTATCCAAAGCGACTTACATTGTTCTACAGTAATCACCAGTGTTACAGCCACTGGAGGCAAGGTGGGATAAGTGTCTTGCCCAAGGACACAACAACAGTATGAACTGTGGGGAGAGCGGGAATCGAACCACCTAGCTTCCGGTTGAAGGACGACTGCTCTACCCACTGAGCTACTACCGTCCTGTTCAGCTGTAAGTTCAAAGAAAAATCATTGAGCCATTCCTGAGATACAGAGTTTAGAAAATGTTTTCATTTGCAACAGCGAACACCATTTATAATTAAAAAACCTTTTCAAATTAAATTTGAACCAGGCATTCTCAGAGTGCAACTGTTTATAAAAGCCAGATTTAAGACAGATTTAAAGATCATTTTTCAATTGTTTCATTGTTGTTTCAGAGTTATGGCGTTGAGACGTAATCTAATCCAGCAACAAGACAAACGCAATTCAAAATAATAAAAAGAAACCAAAACTTTAAATTTCTGTTTTTTTTCATTGTTTTGCTGTCTTTTAATTTCTGAATCCAGGTACATTTTGTGGCCAGACTTGACATTAAGCAGTTAAAGAGTTATTGCATTTAGAAGAACCTGTAATCTGCCCGGCAACGGGACTAACTCTTTAAAGTAAAATGGCTGTAGTTTTGTCATTCTTTTCCATTTTTTAACAACATTAAAACCCCTTTATCAGTGGTTTCCAAGATATTGATGTTGACTAGAAGTTAATTTAAATGAACTAGGATTGTTTAGTTCACTTTTTATTAAAACAGCCTTTAGTTTAAGTTTTTGTGGCATGAGCATAAGCTTTACTTAGAAGATCAAAACATCCAGCAAAAAAAAAAAAAAGATGTGGTTTTTAGTATAGTTGTTAAATGAAGAGAGTAAGGCCTCTTTTTTATAAACAGTTTTGCTTTGTGAAAGTAATATATATGGTGGATATATGTAGGTATTTAATAACTGAGTAAATATAATTGTGTGGATGATGCAAAAACAGTTCAGACTCCATCAGAATGAACTGAGAATCTTTTATAACTTGTTCTTAAAAAACTGAGTTCTAGTTCTCTAGACCAAAACCAGGTCTAGAGCCAGGTCCTTAGATGAGGAGAGTCCAAAGTTCAGTTTGTGTTTTAAAGTTCATTTAAAGATTTATAGACACTGTTTCCATTCCATTTATAATTTCTAGATGCCTCCCTAGTTCATATTGTCGTTGTGTCCTTGGGCAAAGTGCTTAATCCACCTTGTCTCCAGTGCTGTGACGCTAGTGTGGGGGAATGGAAGCTTGATTTTGAGTGCCTAGTAGAAAGCTCTATTTAAAACCCAAGCCACTTACCATTTTAAACAATCTTCCTGGCAACAGCAACCTCCATTTAAAATAATTATAAGAAATATATCTTTCAATTGCTGTAGCTTTGTCGTTCTTTATGTGGTTCTAAATATTGCTTAAAAAGTTTACATATTTTTGTCCAGTCATTTCTGAGAACGTAGAAAAGCTGTAACCTTCCCAGTAAGAGTCTATGGCTCGGCTTCCATTCAAATGAACTGTGATTGTAGTTCACGCTTCTTTAAATTACAGTCTTTATTTGAGTTCTTCTGTAAATCAGAGTTTAGACGCTGACGGTCACATGGCGATGACTTCGACGTTTGATTCGTGCTCTTCGGGGGCGTGGCTGAGTCTCACAGCTGCAGAGAGGAGCCAGTAGGAGCCAGAGATACAGCGCCACACAAGCCCAACAGGAAACCAGCTTCACCCAAAACGTGGACCAGTTCCCGTGAGTGAAGGTGGTCTCCAGCACTGCAGACTCGTAACTGGGGTGAGAACAGAAAGAAGGTTCTTTTTATGTTCTCACCCCAGTTAAGGTAACAAACAGGGTTAACGAAGGACTCATAACTAACCCAGTTTCTGTTCTCACCCTCACCCTGTTACCGACCAGGTCAGGACCTGTTTGGGACAGGGTGAGGACCTGGTCAGGACCAGGTCGAGACAGGGTTGGGCCTGGTGAGGACAGGGTGAGGACAGGGTGAGGACAGGGTCGGGACTTGGTCAGGACTTGGTCGTGACTTGTTCGGGGCTGTGTGAGGACAGTGTGAGGACAGTGTGAGGACAGGGTGAGGACAGGGTGAGGACAGGGTCGGGACTTGGTCAGGACTTGGTCGTGACTTGTTCGGGGCTGTGTGAGGACAGTGTGAGGACAGTGTGAGGACAGGGTGAGGACCCGGTCAGGACAGGGTCAGGACTTGGTCGTGACTTGTTCGGGGCTGTGTGAGGACAGTGTGAGGACAGGGTGAGGACAGGGTGAGGACAGGGTGAGGACAGGGTCGGGACTTGGTCAGGACTTGGTCGTGACTTGTTCGGGGCTGTGTGAGGACAGTGTGAGGACAGTGTGAGGACAGGGTGAGGACCCGGTCAGGACAGGGTCAGGACTTGGTCGTGACTTGTTCGGGGCTGTGTGAGGACAGTGTGAGGACAGGGTGAGGACCCGGTCAGGACAGGGTCAGGACTTGGTTGGGGCAGGGTTGTGTCAGGGTCAGGACCAGGTAAGGATCAGGTTCAACTAAAACCTGTTAAAATTCAGCTGCGACCGTATTTAAAATTATTTAAAACCTGTTTTAAGTAAAACTTGGTTTCATACATTTAAAAACTGGTCAAAAACTAGTAAATCTCATTTAAGACCAAACTTAAAATGTGTCCATATCCATCTATGACATTTGAAACCTGGTTAGATCCTGTTTTTACCTGAACCAGTTGGTGAGCGTCATCATGACGTAAAGCGACGCTAAGAAGAACACAAAGTGGAAGAAGGAGTAGTTGTAGGCCACTTTGTGAGTCTCGTTCTGCAGCACTCTCTGGACTCCTCTGCTCTCCTCCTCGATAATCACCTCCTCTGCTGGAAAAATGGGAAATACTGTTAAAATAATGTCCAATAAGACCTGGTCTAGACCTGAACTGTAGGGCAATGACTCTCTGGATTATTCGGGTCATTGAGATGACATTATTTGAAATGGAGTTAAGAGAACCTAACTGTCTATAAAATGTATATAAATGACTATCTTTAGTACAGAAGCCTTGTTATATCGAGTTCATTCTGTCGTTTTCCCGTTACCTTGGTAAAAACGACAGAATGAACTCGTTTTAACAAGTAAATGGGGGAGAAAGAAAGTGATTGATCTAAGGCCACATACAGCTTCAGTACTTTATGCCTATGTAGTCTTATACCACTCTCATGACCCTGATACATGTTTTTGTGTTGTTGGAGTTTTGGGCTGATATTATACACTGCAATAAATCTGAGGTTGTCCTATGGCACATACTGAAGGGACCTTTTACTCTTGTGAATGAACTGAACAAACATAACTAATCTATCTATTATTCATCCTGTTAGAGAGACACATTAGAGTTGTTAAAAGTCTGTAAACCCTGGGTTAAAAACCACTGTACTACCTTCGTCCTGTTGGGGGCAGCAGAAGCAGCAGGAGGCCTTCTCAAACTCGTAACGGTAAACTTTGATCATCCAGAACGGCCCGAACACCTCGGCCAGGTACGACGCCTCATTACTACAGAAAGCCAGTGAGTACATCAGTGGTTACCACAGAAACAGGTTCCCCTTTCTCATAATGACAGAACCAAATATTTGCATATTTTGCAGGGTTATTATTA
This sequence comes from Neodontobutis hainanensis, assembly GCA_024349245.1. Taxonomy (NCBI): domain Eukaryota; kingdom Metazoa; phylum Chordata; class Actinopteri; order Gobiiformes; family Odontobutidae; genus Neodontobutis; species Neodontobutis hainanensis. Next base: position 19,789,959 of record JALDNG010000002.1, on the reverse strand, counting down.
CCAGGCGAACAGCACACAGCAGTACATGATGGCAGCTCCGATGATGGCCACAGCGTTGCCCTCGTTTTTGATCCCATCCTGCCCCAGACTCGGGTAACACACTGTCATGTTTACCCCCTGGTACTGCACTAAGAGAGAATGAAGATAAAATAAGCCCTCATTCTGACACTGGAGAAATAAGTTTATAAAATTATCTAAAAACAATTGTTATTTATTTTCAATTTATGAGTTTTCCTTTTTTTTGTGACCTGGAAGTTGTATGAAGCTTTTACACCCAGCTTAGGTCCCATTTGGCAAAAACACAACATAACAGCATTTTTATTGTGATTGAAGAGTTCCTGCCACAGACACTAAGGCTAAAAATATATTTAAGATGTGTTCAGTGAGTAACTCATTAGACTTTAGTGCATCATCTCAACAGTTACATGGGAGCCTCAGAGTCAGACACAAACAGAGAGAACAGTAAATCTGACAGAGACCTGTTCAGACCTGCTCTAATCTCTGCAAATATGTGCCCTTATCGAGAGGAGCTCTGAGCCGAGCCACTGCACAGTCCCCCAGAGTCCTCCAGAGTCCTCCAGAGTCCTCCAGGGTCCTCCAGAGTCCTCCAGGGTCCTCCAGAGTACCGATACAGTCCACCAGAGTCCTCTAGAGTCCTCCAGAGTCCTCCAGAGTCCTCCAGAGTCCAGATACAGTCCACCAGAGTCCTCTAGAGTCCTCCAGAGTCCCCCAGAGACCTCCAGAGTCTAGGTACAGCCCTCCAGAGTCCTCTAGAGTCATCCAGAGTCCCCCAGAGACCAGATACAGTCCACCAGAGTCCTCTAGAGTCCTCCAGAGTCCTCCAGGGTCCTCCAGAGTCCTCCAGGGTCCTCCAGAGTCCTCCAGAGTCCTCTAGAGTCTAGGTACAGTCCACCAGAGTCCTCTAGAGTCCTCCAGAGTCCCCCAGATATCTCCAGAGTTTAAGTAGAGTCCTCCAGAGTCCTCCAGAGTCCAGATACAGGCCTCCAGAGTCCAGGTACAGTCCCAACCCTGTCCTAATTGGGTCCTGACCCTGTGTTATAAGAATTATTTTTTCTCCTTATATTTATCCAGAGAGACACGTAGACAGATTAGTGCTAGATTTACTCTGGTCAGTGTTACCTCTCTCGGGAGGTCAGTGCTAGATTGACTCTGGTCAGTGTTACCTCTCTCGGGAGGTCAATGCTATATTTACTCTGGTCAGTGTTACCTCTCTCGGGAGGTAAATGCTAGATTTACTCTGGTCAGTGTTACCTCTCTCTGGAGGTCAGTGCTAGATTGACTCTAGTCAGTATTACCTCTCTCTAGAGGTCAGTGCTAGATTTACTCTGGTTAGTGTTACCTCTCTCCTGAGGTCAGTGCTAAATTTACTCTGGTCAGTGTTACCTCTTTCTAGAGGTCAGTGTTAGATTTACTTCAGTCAGTGTTTCCTCTCTCTGGAGGTCAGTGCTAGATTTACTCTGGTCAGTGTTACCTCTCTCTGGAGGTCAGTGCTAGATTGACTCTGGTCAGTATTACCTCTCTCTGGAGGTCAGTGATAGATTTACTCTGGTCGGTGTTACCTCTCTCTGGAGGTCAGTGCTAGATTTACTCTGGTCGGTGTTACCTCTCTCTGGAGGTCAGTGCTAGATTTACTCTGGTCAGCGTTACCTCTCTCCTGAGGTCAGTGCTAAATTTACTCTGGTCCGTGTTACCTCTTTCTGGAGGTCAGTGTTAGATTTACTTTAGTCAGTGTTACTTCTCTCTGGAGGTCAGTGCTAGATTTACTCTGGTCGGTGTTACCTCTCTCTGGAGGTCAGTGCTAGATTTACTCTGGTCGGTGTTACCTCTCTCTGGAGGTCAGTGCTAGATTTACTCTGGTCGGTGTTACCTCTCTCTAAAGATTAGTGCTAGATTTACTCTGGTCGGTGTTACCTCTTTCTGGAGGTCAGTGCTAGATTTACTCTGGTCGGTGTTACCTCTCTCTGGAGGTCAGTGCTAGATTTACTCTGGTCGGTGTTACCTCTCTCTGGAGATTAGTGCTAGATTTACTCTGGTCAGTGTTACCTCTCTCTGGAGATCAGTGCTAGATTTACTCTGGTCAGTGTTACCTCTTTCTGGAGGTCAGTGCTAGATTTACTCTGGTCAGTGTTACCTCTCTCTTGAGGTCAGTGCTAGATTTACTCTGGTCAGTGTTACCTCTCTCTGGAGATCAGTGCTAGATTTACTCTGGTCAGTGTTACCTCTTTCTGTAGGTCAGTGCTAGATTTACTCTGGTCAGTGTTACCTCTCTCTGGAGGTCAGTGCTAGATTTACTCTGGTCAGTGTTACCTCTCTCTGGAGGTCTGGAGGACAGAGCGGAGAAGGTTAAGTACATGACGTAGCAGCTGATGATGGAAGCCTGCAGTAAACCGGACCTTGGCTGCTCTGAGGAGACAAGAACCATAACAAGGGTTAGACCAGGACCATAAACACTGATAAAAGCAGAAATATTTCAAAGGACATTAAAACAATTGAAATTTAATATAATAATGTAATAATAATTCTCATCAGTTTGAGGTGAAACGTGAAAGGATCAAATCTGACGCTAGATTTGAGAAGAGATTTGAACAGGTTTTAACTGGACTTGAAAAGGTTTAAATTGGACCTGAAAAGGTTAGACACAAAGAAAATATAAAACTGTGCATCAGAAAAATAAACACCTCTCCGTCTCAACAAATATCCACATTTTATTTATAACATAAATAAAACTTGTTTTGCTCTGTTCCAGTGTTTTTGAGGAAACTGCAGTTCCACAGATGTCCACTAGGCCTCAACTCAATTTCAACAAATCTTTAAAATAACATAGTCTAGGTCTAGATCTGTTAAACCCAGTTCTGTGAGCGTTAGCTTCAGTGCTATCTCTTCTGTTTTTAAAGCAGGGCAGGTTCCAGCAGGTTTTAATTATTATCATCTTCAGCTCCGTGTGGTCTCAAAGTGTTTTTCCAACACAACGCTCACTGACAGACAGGAATTTACCTAAACTCTGAAGAAACATGCTCCGAGACGAGGAAAAGGAAGGAAACCGGGATTTAAACTGGTTAAAAAACTGATTTCAAGTGGGATTAGTTTAACTTAACCCATTTCAACTTGTTTAAATTGGTATTTATTAAAATCCATTTGAAAAGATTTGATAGATCATTGAAAGGTTTTAGTTGGATTTATTCTGAATTATCTGGTCTTGTCCTGGTTCTACTCAGTTTTTGTGTGTAAACCCACTGTTCTTGACGCAGGGTGTGATGGCAGTCAGACTCATGAGGCCACAAAGGACCAGGTTGGTCCAGAGCAGGACTCTATTGGACTTGCAGAAAATGGGGTGAGTGTAGTATCTCAGCAGGAAAACGAAGGCCATTGAAGCCACGCAGTAGAAGAAGAGCGTCGCACACGAGACCGCCAAGTACCATCGCTTGTTCTCCGCCGCTCCAGTCAGCCTGAGGGACGAGAGTAAACCGTTAAACTGAGGGACGAGAGTAAACCGTTAAACTGAGGGACAAGAATAAACCGTTAAACTGAGGGACGAGAGTAAACCGTTAAACTGAGGGACGAGAGTAAACCGTTAAACTGAGGGACGAGAGTAAACCGTTAAACTGAGGGACGAGAGTAAACCGTTAAACTGAGGGACGAGAGTAAACCGTTAAACTGAGGGACGAGAGTAAACCGTTAAACTGAGAGACGAGAATAAACCGTTAAACTGAGGGACGAGAGTAAACCGTTAAACTGAGAGACAGGAGTAAACCGTTAAACTGAGGGACAAGAATAAACCGTTAAACTGAGGGACGGGAGTAAACCGTTAAACTGAGAGACAGGAGTAAACCGTTAAACTGAGGGACGAGAGTAAACCGTTAAACTGAGGGACGAGAGTAAACCGTTAAACTGAGGGACGAGAGTAAACCGTTAAACTGAGGGACGAGAATAAACCGTTAAACTGAGGGACGAGAGTAAACCGTTAAACTGAGAGACAGGAGTAAACCGTTAAACTGAGGGACGAGAGTAAACCGTTAAACTGAGGGACGAGAGTAAACCATTAAACTGAGGGACGAGAGTAAACCGTTAAACTGAGAGACAGGAGTAAACCGTTAAACTGAGGGACGAGTAAACCGTTAAACTGAGGGCGAGTAAACCGTTAAACTGAGGGCGAGTAAACCGTTAAACTGAGGGCGAGTAAACCGTTAAACTGAGAGACGAGTAAACCGTTAAACTGAGGGCGAGTAAACCGTTAAACTGAGAGACAGGAGTAAACCGTTAAACTGAGGGCGAGTAAACCGTTAAACTGAGGGCGAGTAAACCGTTAAACTGAGGGCGAGTAAACCGTTAAACTGAGGACAAGAATAAACCGTTAAACTGAGGGACGAGTAAACCGTTAAACTGAGGGCGAGTAAACCGTTAAACTGAGGGACAAGAAATAACCGTTAAACTGAGGGCGAGTAAACCGTTAAACTGAGGGCGAGTAAACCGTTAAACTGAGGGCGAGTAAACCGTTAAACTGAGGGCGAGTAAACCGTTAAACTGAGGGCGAGTAAACCGTTAAACTGAGGGCCGAGAGTAAACCGTTAAACTGAGGGACGAGAGTAAACCGTTAAACTGAGGGACGAGAGTAAACCGTTAAACTGAGAGACAGGAGTAAACCGTTAAACTGAGGGACGAGAGTAAACCGTTAAACTGAGAGACAGGAGTAAACCGTTAAACTGAGGGACAAGAATAAACCGTTAAACTGAGGGACAAGAATAAACCGTTAAACTGAGGGACGAGAGTAAACCGTTAAACTGAGGGACAAGAATAAACCGTTAAACTGAGGGACGAGAGTAAACCGTTAAACTGAGGGCGAGTAAACCGTTAAACTGAGGACAAGAAATAACCGTTAAACTGAGAGCGAGTAAACCGTTAAACTGAGGGGAGTAAACCGTTAAACTGAGGGCGAGTAAACCGTTAAACTGAGAGACGAGTAAACCGTTAAACTGAGGGACAAGAATAAACCGTTAAACTGAGGGACAAGAGTAAACCGTTAAACTGAGGGACGAGAGTAAACCGTTAAACTGAGAGACGAGAGTAAACCGTTAAACTGAGGGACAAGAATAAACCGTTAAACTGAGGGACGAGAGTAAACCGTTAAACTGAGGGACAAGAATAAACCGTTAAACTGAGGGACGAGAGTAAACCGTTAAACTGAGGGACAAGAATAAACCGTTAAACTGAGGGACAAGAATAAACCGTTAAACTGAGAGACGAGAGTAAACCGTTAAACTGAGGGACGAGAGTAAACCGTTAAACTGAGGGACGAGAGTAAACCGTTAAACTGAGGGACGAGAGTAAACCGTTAAACTGAGGGACGAGAGTAAACCGTTAAACTGAGGGACAAGAATAAACCGTTAAACTGAGGGACGAGAGTAAACCGTTAAACTGAGGGACGAGAGTAAACTGTTAAACTGAGAGACGAGAATAAACCGTTAAACTGTTAGACGAGAGTAAACCGTTAAACTGAGAGACGAGAGTAAACCATTAAACTGAGGGACGAGAGTAAACCGTTAAACTGAGAGACGAGAGTAAACCGTTAAACTGAGAGACGAGAGTAAACCGTTAAACTGAGAGCCGAGAGTAAACCATTAAACTGAGAGCGAGAATAAACCGTTAAACTGAGGCGAGTAAACCGTTAAACTGAGAGACGAGTAAACTGTTAAACTGAGAGCGAGTAAACCGTTAAACTGAGGGCGAGAGTAAACCGTTAAACTGAGAGCGAGTAAACCGTTAAACTGAGAGCGAGTAAACTGTTAAACTGAGAGCCGAGAGTAAACCGTTAAACTGAGGGACGAGAGTAAACCGTTAAACTGAGAGACGAGAGTAAACCGTTAAACTGAGGGACGAGAGTAAACCGTTAAACTGAGAGACGAGAATAAACCGTTAAACTGTTAGACGAGAGTAAACCGTTAAACTGAGAGACGAGAGTAAACCATTAAACTGAGAGACAGGAGTAAACCGTTAAACTGAGGGACAAGAATAAACCGTTAAACTGAGGGACGAGAGTAAACCGTTAAACTGAGGGACGAGAGTAAACCGTTAAACTGAGAGACAGGAGTAAACCGTTAAACTGAGGGACGAGAGTAAACCGTTAAACTGAGGGACGAGAGTAAACCGTTAAACTGAGAGACAGGAGTAAACCGTTAAACTGAGAGACAGGAGTAAACCGTTAAACTGAGAGACGAGAGTAAACCGTTAAACTGAGGGACAGGAGTAAACCGTTAAACTGAGGGACGAGAGTAAACCGTTAAACTGAGGGACGAGAGTAAACCGTTAAACTGAGAGACAGGAGTAAACCGTTAAACTGAGAGACGAGAGTAAACCGTTAAACTGAGGGACGAGAGTAAACCGTTAAACTGAGGGACGAGAGTAAACCGTTAAACTGAGGGACGAGAGTAAACCGTTAAACTGAGGGACGAGAGTAAACCGTTAAACTGAGAGACGAGAGTAAACCATTAAACTGAGGGACGAGAGTAAACCGTTAAACTGAGGGACAAGAATAAACCGTTAAACTGAGGGACGAGAGTAAACCGTTAAACTGAGAGACAGGAGTAAACCGTTAAACTGAGGGACAAGAATAAACCGTTAAACTGAGGGACGAGAGTAAACCGTTAAACTGAGGGACGAGAGTAAACCGTTAAACTGAGAGACGAGAGTAAACCGTTAAACTGAGGGACAAGAATAAACCGTTAAACTGAGAGACGAGAGTAAACCGTTAAACTGAGGGACAAGAATAAACCGTTAAACTGAGGGACGAGAGTAAACCGTTAAACTGAGGGACGAGAGTAAACCGTTAAACTGAGGGACGAGAGTAAACCGTTAAACTGAGGGACGAGAGTAAACCGTTAAACTGAGGGACAAGAATAAACCGTTAAACTGAGGGACAAGAATAAACCGTTAAACTGAGGGACGAGAGTAAACCGTTAAACTGAGGGACGAGAGTAAACCGTTAAACTGAGGGACAAGAATAAACCGTTAAACTGAGGGACGAGAGTAAACCGTTAAACTGAGGGACAAGAATAAACCGTTAAACTGAGGGACGAGAGTAAACCGTTAAACTGAGGGACGAGAGTAAACCGTTAAACTGAGGGACGAGAGTAAACCGTTAAACTGAGGGACGAGAGTAAACCGTTAAACTGAGAGACGAGAGTAAACCATTAAACTGAGAGACGAGAATAAACCGTTAAACTGAGAGACGAGAGTAAACCGTTAAACTGAGAGACGAGAGTAAACTGTTAAACTGAGAGACGAGAGTAAACCGTTAAACTGAGGGACGAGAGTAAACCGTTAAACTGAGGGACAAGAATAAACCGTTAAACTGAGGGACGAGAGTAAACCGTTAAACTGAGGGACGAGAGTAAACCGTTAAACTGAGGGACAGGAGTAAACCGTTAAACTGAGGGACGAGAGTAAACCGTTAAACTGAGGGACGAGAGTAAACCGTTAAACTGAGAGACGAGAATAAACCGTTAAACTGTTAGACGAGAGTAAACCGTTAAACTGAGAGACGAGAGTAAACCATTAAACTGAGGGACGAGAGTAAACCGTTAAACTGAGAGACAAGAATAAACCGTTAAACTGTTAGACGAGAGTAAACCGTTAAACTGAGAGACGAGAGTAAACCATTAAACTGAGGGACGAGAGTAAACCGTTAAACTGAGGGACGAGAGTAAACCGTTAAACTGAGGGACAGGAGTAAACCGTTAAACTGAGGGACAGGAGTAAACCGTTAAACTGAGGGACGAGAGTAAACCGTTAAACTGAGGGACGAGAGTAAACCGTTAAACCGAGGGACGAGAGTAAACCGTTAAACTGAGAGACGAGAGTAAACCATTAAACTGAGGGACGAGAGTAAACCGTTAAACTGAGGGACGAGAGTAAACCATTAAACTGAGGGACAGGAGTAAACCGTTAAACTGAGGGACGAGAGTAAACCGTTAAACTGAGGGACGGGAGTAAACCGTTAAACTGAGGGACGAGAGTAAACCGTTAAACTGAGGGACGGGAATAAAAAAGATTTAGTTTATCAGTGGAAATACACTGTCGGCAGAAATAAATGTTATAAATAAACTGTTATCCTGCAAAGATACAGGACCTTACTTGTTTATTATTATTATTATTATTATTTGTGATAAATGAACACATTTCTCACCAGTTCTTGTTCCAGGTGTGAGCGAAGGCTGTGATGAGGATGAGCTGGATCAGGATGAAGGCAAAACCCCCAAACACACCGACATAGTGCCATGCTGATGAAAAATATATATTGTATTAATGAGTAACAAATATTAACAAGAGAAACTTGTCTTTAATGTGAACAAATAAAAGTAATATACATTAGTCAGAAGTGTCAACAATATTTTATAATGTGAAATAAAATGTGACAGAATCTGAACTGGGTTAGGGTATGTCCTGTGTAACTGTGAGGCGGTAGCTCCCTCTGGTGGACACTGAGGGAAATTAATCCGGTCATCGTGTTCACAGAGTTTGGGCTAGTTCACATTTGTCAAACTGAGATGTTTTAATTATGTTCTGTACGTCATTATTCTCACTTTGGAAGGACTGTTTGGATTTGATTCAGTTCTAGCTGTGTTGTAGTAGAGTTCTGGTAGTGTTCTGATGGTTTTCTGGTTGTGTTCTGATGGAGTTTTGTTAGTGTTATGGTTCTGTTCAGGTTAAGGTGAGGCTCTAACCGTGGAGGAAGGACTGTGTTGGGATGAAGAATGCAGCGGTGATCATTCCCAGCAGTGTCACGAACTTCACAAACCAGAACCTGCACAATTCACAATAAATATTAAAGACTGAGCTTTATCTTAATATTCACTAATGTCACGTATGAATAATATAATATTTATACGTGACATTAGTGCATCATCCGTATTAACCTCTGTAAATCTTTTAGATTTTAAATATTCTGAACCAGGTCTAAATCAGGACTGACCCGTTGTGGACCAGGGCTCTGTAGTCCTGGCTGGACTTGACGTCAATGAGGAACAGCGCCATCAGGAAGTGGAAGCAGGAAGTCCCGAAGCAGACCCTGTAGACCGCCGAGTATCCCACCAAGACCTGGCAGTCCCCACCATTGGCCACACAAACCGAGTCTAGGAATGGGACCTGGACCAGGGAAAAAACCAGGTCAGAACCTGCCAAAGTCCTTTTACTAAACTCAGATTTAAGCTGCAGCTCTGGGAAAATCTAGTGACAGACAATTTGATCAAGTTTTAAATATTCCATCTAATCTTTATTGGTAACTTCACAAACCTCCTCGGAGGTGGACTCACGCCTGAAGACACTTCTGTTAATGGTTTATTTGTCAGACCTTACACCCTCCACTGTACAGATAACTGAAACCTACTGATAATTAAGAATAAATATGATTTAGGTCTGTGTAAAATAAATAAAATTGCTGCAACTGAATCCCGACTAATTAATTCTATGACCTCGGTAACGGTGTGCAACCGTATTTATTTGGTGTTTGTTCTTACGTTCTCTCGGACGAGCTCGGTGACAGTGCGCGACGGTATTTATTTGGTGTTTGTTCTTACGTTCTCTCGGACGAGCTCGGTGACGGTGCGTGACGTTATTTATTTGGTGTTTGTTCTTACGTTCTCTCGGACGAGCTCGGTGACGGTGCGCGACGTTATTTATTTGCTGTTTGTTCTTACGTTCTCTCGGACGAGCTCGGTGACGGTGCGCAACGTTATTTATTTGGTGTTTGTTCTTACGTTCTCTCGGACGAGCTCGGTGACAGTGCTTGACGGTATTTATTTGGTGTTTGTTCTTACGTTCTCTCGGTTGAGCTCGGTGACGGTGCGCGACGTTATTTATTTGGTGTTTGTTCTTACGTTACGTTCTCGGACAGGCTAGGTGACGGTAAATGGTAAATGGTAAATGGCATGCATTTATATAGCGCTTTCCTGCACCCTTCTCGGGCTCCCAAAGCGCTTTACATCGTGCTTCCACTCGCCCCATTCACACACATCCACTCCTGGGGCAGACAGAGAGGGGGGCTGCCACACAAACGGCGCTCAACCTTCTCCTACCACCACCAAACACACCTACAGTCACACACATTCATACACCAGTGCTACGGACACTGGGAGCAAGGTGGGTTAAGTGTCTTGCCCAAGGACACAACGACAGTATGAACTGTGGGGAGAGCGGGAATCAAACCTACTACCTTCCGGTTGAAGGACGGCCGCTCTACCACTGAGCCACTGCCGGCCACGGTGCGGTGCGCGACGGTATTTATTTGCTGTTTGTTCTTACGTTCTCTCGGACGAGCTCGGTGACGGTGCGCGACATTATTTATTTGCTGTTTGTTCTTACGTTCTCTCGGACGAGCTCGGTGACGGTGCGCGACGTTATTTATTTGCTGTTTGTTCTTACGTTCTCTCGGACGAGCTCGGTGACGGTGCGCGACAGCGTTTATTTGGTGTTTGTTCTTACGTTCTCTCGGACGAGCTCGGTGACGGTGCGCGACGGTATTTATTTGGTGTTTGTTCTTACGTTCTCTCGGACGAGCTCGGTGACGGTGCGTGACGGTTTTTATTTGTTGTTTGTTCTTACATTCTCTCGGACGAGCTCGGTGACGGTGCGCGACGGTATTTATTTGTTGTTTGTTCTTACGTTCTCTCGGACAGGCTAGGTGACGGTAAATGGTAAATGGTAAATGGCATGCATTTATATAGCGCTTTCCTGCACCCTTCTCGGGCTCCCAAAGCGCTTTACATCGTGCTTCCACTCGCCCCATTCACACACATCCACTCCTGGGGCAGACAGAGAGGGGGGCTGCCACACAAACGGCGCTCAACCTTCTCCTACCACCACCAAACACACCTACAGTCACACACATTCATACACCAGTGCTACGGACACTGGGAGCAAGGTGGGTTAAGTGTCTTGCCCAAGGACACAACGACAGTATGAACTGTGGGGAGAGCGGAAATCAAACCTACTACCTTCCGGTTGAAGGACGGCCGCTCTACCACTGAGCCACTGCCGGCCACGGTGCGGTGCGCGACGGTATTTATTTGCTGTTTGTTCTTACGTTCTCTCGGACGAGCTCGGTGACGGTGCGCGACGTTATTTATTTGGTGTTTGTTCTAACGTTCTCTCGGACGAGCTCGGTGACGGTGCGCGACGTTATTTATTTGGTGTTTGTTCTAACGTTCTCTCGGACGAGCTTGGTGACGGTGCGCGACGTTATTTATTTGGTGTTTGTTCTAACGTTCTCTCGGACGAGCTGGGTGACGGTGCGCGACGTTATTTATTTGCTGTTTGTTCTTACGTTCTCTCGGACGAGCTCGGTGACGGTGCGCGACGTTATTTATTTGGTGTTTGTTCTAACGCGTTCTCGGGCGAGCTTGGTAGCGGTGCGCGACGTTATTTATTTGCTGTTTGTTCTTACGTTCTCTCGGACGAGCTCGGTGACGGTGCGCGACGTTATTTATTTGGTGTTTGTTCTTACGTTCTCTCGGACGAGCTCGGTGACGGTGCGCGACGTTATTTATTTGGTGTTTGTTCTTACGTTCTCTCGGACGAGTTCGGTGACGGTGCGGCGTTATTTATTTGCTGTTTGTTCTTACGTTCTCGGGCGAGCTCGGTGACGGTGCGCGGCGTTATTTATTTGGTGTTTGTTCTTACGTTCTCTCGGACGAGCTCGGTGACGGTGCGCGACGTTATTTATTTGGTGTTTGTTCTTACGTTCTCTCGGACGAGCTCGGTGACGGTGCGCGACGTTATTTATTTGGTGTTTGTTCTTACGTTCTCTCGGACGAGCTCGGTGACGGTGCGCGACGTTATTTATTTGGTGTTTGTTCTTACGTTCTCTCGAACGAGCTCGGTGACGGTGCGCGACGTTATTTATTTGGTGTTTGTTCTTACGTTCTCTCGGACGAGCTCGGTGACGGTGCGCGACGTTATTTATTTGGTGTTTGTTCTTACGTTCTCTCGGACGAGCTCGGTGACGGTGCATGACGGTATTTATTTGGTGTTTGTTCTTACGTTCTCTCGGACGAGCTCGGTGACGGTGCGCGACGGTATTTATTTGGTGTTTGTTCTTACGTTCTCTCGGACGAGCTCGGTGACGGTGCGTGACGGTATTTATTTGGTGTTTGTTCTTACGTTCTCTCGAACGAGCTCGGTGACGGTGCGCGACAGCATGAGGCAGGACAGGGTGCAGCTGAGCACGTGGAACAGAGTGTACACGGCTCTGGTGGAGGTGGAAGCTTTCACCGGAGGACAACACTCGCAGCAGAGCGAGCAGGGCGCTGGGCCACAGCAGCAACACACCTGCCGCAGAAAAACAGAGAAATATTAGTTTAAATATTGGACATTGTGTTCTTATCTATACTATTGTGCAAGTTATGTTATGTTAAGTTTGTTATTGTTTGTTAAACCTCGAGAGGAATTAACAGTGAGCTACAAGTTTAAGTAAAGTTACAAGTGAAGCAATAACAGAGCGTGTTATTATTGAATTTGTCGGAAGAAAGAGAAAATGATCCGGCAGCAGGTTGTTCCATTAAACCAGAGCAGATATGAACTGTGTTTTTCACTAAACTAAGTCTCTGGTTTCGTGTTTCTGAAAAAGAAAAGTTATTTTAAACTGTTTTTACGCTTTAACCAATTTAAGTCTTAATGTTTCAGAGATTAAAGATTAAATTCCACTCACTCAATATGACTTCAAGTCTTAAACTGACACTAGTTCATCCAAATGCTTTTTCAAAATCCCAATTAATGACTCTTTATCCCACTATCTCTTCCAACTCTCATGAATGAAAAAAAAGGCTGAAATAGTTCTCTGTAGTACTTTGTAAGATCTAACCTGCTGCTAACGGGGCATGGCTCTGGAAAAGATCTGTACCAGACCTGAACCCATTACAGAAACTAAACTGAAAAAGATATCTATGACGTCAGTCTAGGGTCAGCTGGAACGTAAACATAAACTTAGAAGGTTAGCCAACAAGAAAAGTAATTCTAATAAAAAAATTTATTGTAACTGTAATCCTACTGTAACCAAAAAAAACATTTCCATAAATGTAAAAAAATATATAAACTACTTTACCTTTTCCTAATTTTTCAAGTCACAAGTTACGTTTACAATAATTTTTTTCATTCATCAGGCTCGTCCAGAAGTAAACTGTCCGGACATCTGACACCAAGAGGAAATGTGCCTATAAAGAGCACTGCGGGTCTGGGGCAGCTGATTGGGACTTCTGAAGGTCTGTAGCACCTGTAGCATGTTCACACTGCATTTTCTGAAGTCGCTCAATGACACCTGTCCCACTCACCCTTCAAAATGAGCCTAATCTAAACTTAACTCTTAAGTGCTTAATGAAAACCCATGAGAATAATGACTGAACAATGATTTCAATATATATAAACTAATGACCTTAATATAATAAGGTCATTAGTTTGGCCTTATATTCGGACAACAGCTGTCACTGTCAGATTGGTGCAGGAAAAAAAACAGGGTCAGGAACATAAAATAATAAAAATTAATTGTAAGCGTAACGTGAATAACCAAAAGTAGTTTATATTTTTAACAAAGTTTTTTTTATTTGTGAAAATATTTCTTTGGTTACGGTTATAAGGTTACAGTTACAATTCTATTTTTTTTTATAATTATCTTTTCTTTGGTTAAAATTCCAAGTTAACGTTTACAATTAATATTTTTCATTTACGTTCCAATTGACTCTAGATTGACGCTATAGATATCCCCATAGCAAAGTTACTAAAGATTTGGTATTCAGACATAAAACTATAATTTATCTTCTTGACTTTATGACATAGAAGAAATACAGAAAACAGTAACTGATCTGACACTGAAGAGTTAATGCCTCTTACATAAAACCCTAAAACCCCTGTCTGGACCAAAGCATGGTCTGTCTGAGGTTAACGGGCACTTTTTCCACTGAGGGTCACGTGCCCAACATAATCTGAAGATAATGACGAGCAGATTATTTAGATGGCAGTAAAAATAGAGCATTAATCAGAAGTGACCTACATCATGCTCTGTTTACACTCAGGCACTTTAGAGCTGCTCAAATAATTTCAACATTATAACAGTTATTCTGCTTTAAATATATTTTATTACAAATCTGATTCCCAAAAAGTTGGGACACTGTACAAATTGTAAATAAAAACAGAATGCAATGATGTGGAAGTTTCAAATTTCAATATTTTATTCAGAATACAACATAGATTACATATCAAATGTTTAAACTGAGAAAATCTATAATTTAAGGGAAAAATAAGTTGATTTTAAATTTCATGGCATCAACACATCTCAAAAAGTTTGGACAAGACCATGTTTCCCTCTGTGTGGCCCCTCTTCTTTTTATAAGAGTCTGCAAACGTCTGGGACTGAGGAGACAAGCTGCTCAAGTTTAGGAATGTTGTCCCATTCTTGTCTAATACAGGACTCTAGTTGCTCAACTGTCTTAGGTCTTCTTCGTCGCATCTTCCTCTTGATGATGCACCAGATGTTTTCTGTGGGACAAAGATCTGGACATTGCAGAAGAATCCTTCTTCTTCGCAGCCGCGATGTTGTACCTGATGCAGGATGTGTCTGACATTGTCCTGTTGGAAAATACAAGGTCTTCCCTGAAAGAGACGTCTGGATGGAACATATGTTGTTCTAGAACTTGGATAAAACTTTCATCTTTGATGGTGTCTTTCCAGATGTGTTCTGCCCCTGCCACATGCACTCATGCCCCCATCCCATCAGAGATGCTTCTGAACTCAGGACAACTCAAGGACAACGTGGGTTGTCCTTGTCCTCTTTAGTCCAGATGACGTATCATCCCAGTTTTAAAAAAAGAACTTCAAATTTTGATTTGTCTGACCCCAGAACAGTTTTCCACTTTGCCACAGTCCATTTTCAATGAGCCTTGGATCCAGAGAAAACACCTGTGCTTCTGGATCATGTTTAGATGGCTTCTTTTTGGAGTTATAGAGTTTAAGCCGGCAGCGGCAAACAGCAACAGGTGTTCAATGACAATGTTTTCTTCAATGGAAGTGTTCCTGAGCCCATGTTGTGATGTCCATTACAGTACATTCCTCTAAGGGCCCGAAGATCATCCAGTCTGGTTTTTAGCCTTGACCCTTACGCACAGAGATTGTTCCAGATTCTCTGAATCTTTTAAAGATATTATGAACTCTAGATGATAATAACTTCAAACTCTTTGCAATTTTTCTCTGAGAAACTTCTTTCTGATGTGGCTCCACCATTTTTCGCTGCAGCATTGGGTGAATGTCTATCTTGACTTCTGAGAGACACAGTCACTCTGAGAGGCTCTTTTTATTACAAGCATGTTGCCAACTGACCTCCAGCTGTTCCTTATTTGTTCATTTAACTTTTCTGGCCTCTTATTGTTACCTGTACCTGTTTGGTAATGTTAGCTCTCATGAAATCCAAAATGAACCAATTTTTGGCATGACATTTCAAAATGTCTCACTTTCAACATTTCTGGACTTCACTTCCTGCTCTTGGACAAGGTGGACGTCTCCTCCTGCCTCTGAAGTATGTTGCTTTTGTTTTGTTGCATCATACTAAATTTCTCTTATTTCTCTTGGACTCTACTGCCTACTGGACTCCTATGAACTGCAAATGGATCTGATTACCTGGTCTCTGAGTGCAATTGACACAATTGTTTCCCATAAGAAGGGTGCACTGGGAGAACCCATTTATATTTCTTTTTGGATTTATTTATGATAGTGGGGTTCCTGCTCATTGGTCTGGGGAATGCCTTAAACTATCGGAAAATTTGTAAGACAGCTGCCTTTAAATCTACCCAGCCTCTGTCTGCTGAAATTAAACTGTGCTTCTGTGACGTGAGTGACAGTTTAAAGGATTACATCAAAGAGTCGCACAGTCCGAGGAGCTGACTCAACATCTTCAGCACGGACTGTGGACATACAAAAGGACTTTAACACCGGGAGTCAAACCTGTGAGCTACTACGCAGCTTAAAGGATATGAAGGGGTTACATCCAGAGAAGAGTGGACAACATCTAGAAACAGAACCCTAACCCGGTCCTAAACATGGATAAGAACATCAAAGTCACTCCACAAGATGGACGCGCGCCTGTCGCTGAGAACCAGAACGGATTGGTTATGATCCGGATAAATTACTGGAGATCAAAATATATAAATTATTATTTCTGTCTCTCTTCCCTCCTTCCTCAAGTCTCTCATCTCGATATGAAGTCTGGTCAGCAGACGCCTTTCCCTTCCTCTCCCATCAACCTCCTCCCAAACCAGTGTGCCCTGTGATATCTGTTACTCTAATCCCCCTCGTGTGCTGTTATCCTGCTTTTGTTAATGTTACGTATGTTGTAACGGCTACTGTAGCTGCCATTACGTATGTTATGTTGGTTTGTCTGTACAATGCTCTATTTCATTTTCATAAAGATCATTGCGTCTGAAAAAAATGGGCTGCATAGTGTGGCTTGTAATCTTTGTTGTGTCTTATGTATAGTTCATGTAATATGGTCCACACAAGACTAGTTTCCCTGGGGACCCATAAAGTCTGTCTTATCTTATCTTATCTTTGTTGTATTTACAATAAAAACTTGAAACTTTTATATTTATATTTTATATTATAATTGCATTCTGTTTTTATTCTATTCAACTCTTTTGGATTAAGTTTACACTGAGCCAGTGTCAAAGTAAGTGTCCATCGTAGCCTTAACACAAATCTAGTGATTTATCTTTGTTCAGAGGAAGTTAGTCCAGTCCTTACGTTTTAGATGCAACTCATAGAATAAACTCAGTGAAAGAGAACAGAGAGAGAGTTCCTCTGGACCTGCCAAGTCCAGGATTAATGATCCAGTCCAGACCCGGATTAGTCCTCATTAAACCGAACGAGGACAGACACCGCTTCACGCTTCACGCTTCACTGACGCTCCATTCACAAAAAACCCTTCTGAGAAACAACACGCTTTTGTTTTTCAGTGAAAGAACCGTCCAGACTGGGTAAAACCTGCCCCAGTCCAACTGAAACCACCTCAGACCAGATCCACTCATACATTTATTTAAATCTATTAATTCACCAAAAAGTCATCCAGACTTTTCTATATTTGTTTAATTGTAACTGTGCTGCTGCACTCTGGGCCAGGTCTCTCTCCAACAGTCAGGGTCAAATAAAATAACCCCTGACCCCTGACCCCACACACATCAGTGGTCAAGAAGTCACACAGCTTTATAAATTTACTCATCTCTCCATCAGATTTATTTATTTTCTCCAAATGTCTGTGGTTCCGGGACAGGTCCTTTTAACTCACGTTCTGTTGAGGCTTAAACCCAACAAAGCCCAGTCCTACTCTGAATCTTCCTCTGGACTGGGAGGATTCGAGAAGGTTTTAGTCAGATGAACAGTGAAAGTCTTAAGAATCTGTTTCTGTTTCATTGTTTAAACCTCAGCAGAAAATAATGTCCTGTGTCTTAATAATGTTACAGTTGAGCCTGGACTCAGACTGTGGACCCACAAGGTCCTGGTTCAGTCCCAGGTTTAACCAGAGTCTTGTCTTTTACTGCATCAAAAGAGGAACGTAGACAGAGTTAGTCCAGACTTAGACCAGGTCCAGACTCACGGAGGTCAGTGTTTGAAGGAGATTTTTTTATTGAATATAAAGGGTGGAGGGTTAAACCCATTATGGTGTTGGTTAGTCATGAGATTAAGACCAGCCCCAGACCTTTAAAACAGATGTTTGTTCTAAATCCAAATCTCTCTGCAGCGTTTTTTTGTGTATTTTTCTGTTTTATAAACACGTATAAATATATTTACCTGGTGTGAGAGGAGTGTGTGAAGTATGTTTTGTGTATTTTTCTGTTTTATAAACACGTATAAATATATTTACCTGGTGTAGATGGAGTGTGTGAAGTATGTTTTGTGTATTTTTCTGTTTTATAAACACGTATAAATATATTTACCTGGTGTGAGAGGAGTGTGTGAAGTATGTTTTGTGTATTTTTCTGTTTTATAAACACGTATAAATATATTTACCTGGTGTGAGAGGAGTGTGTGAAGTATGTTTTGTGTATTTTTCTGTTTTATAAACACGTATAAATATATTTACCTGGTGTAGATGGAGTGTGTGAAGTATGTTTTGTGTATTTTTCTGTTTTATAAACACGTATAAATATATTTACCTGGTGTAGATGGAGTGTGTGAAGTATGTTTTGTGTATTTTTCTGTTTTATAAACACGTATAAATATATTTACCTGGTGTAGATGGAGTGTGTGAAGTATGTTTTGTGTATTTTTCTGTTTTATAAACACGTATAAATATATTTACCTGGTGTAGATGGAGTGTGTGAAGTATGTTTTGTGTATTTTTCTGTTTTATAAACACGTATAAATATATTTACCTGGTGTAGATGGAGTGTGTGAAGTATGTTTTGTGTATTTTTCTGTTTTATAAACACGTATAAATATATTTACCTGGTGTAGATGGAGTGTGTGAAGTATGTTTTGTGTATTTTTCTGTTTTATAAACACGTATAAATATATTTACCTGGTGTAGATGGAGTGTGTGAAGTATGTTTTGTGTATTTTTCCGTTTTATAAACACGTATAAATATATTTACCTGGTGTAGATGGAGTGTGTGAAGTATGTTTTGTGTATTTTTCCGTTTTATAAACACATATAAATATATTTACCTGGTGTAGATGGAGTGTGTGAAGTATGTTTTGTGTATTTTTCTGTTTATAAACACGTATAAATATATTTACCTGGTGTAGATGGAGTGTGTGAAGTATGTTTTGTGTATTTTTCTGTTTTATAAACACGTATAAATATATTTACCTGGTGTAGATGGAGTGTGTGAAGTATGTTTTGTGTATTTTTCTGTTTTATAAACACGTATAAATATATTTACCTGGTGTAGATGGAGTGTGTGAAGTATGTTTTGTGTATTTTTCTGTTTTATAAACACGTATAAATATATTTACCTGGTGTAGATGGAGTGTGTGAAGTATGTTTTGTGTATTTTTCCGTTTTATAAACACGTATAAATATATTTACCTGGTGTGAGAGGAGTGTGTGAAGTATGTTTTGTGTATTTTTCCGTTTTATAAACACGTATAAATATATTTACCTGGTGTAGATGGAGTGTGTGAAGTATGTTTTGTGTATTTTTCTGTTTTATAAACACGTATAAATATATTTACCTGGTGTAGATGGAGTGTGTGAAGTATGTTTTGTGTATTTTTCTGTTTTATAAACACGTATAAATATATTTACCTGGTGTGAGAGGAGTGTGTGAAGTATGTTTTGTGTATTTTTCTGTTTTATAAACACGTATAAATACATTTACCTGGTGTAGATGGAGTGTGTGAAGTATGTTTTGTGTATTTTTCCGTTTTATAAACACGTATAAATATATTTACCTGGTGTAGATGGAGTGTGTGAAGTATGTTTTGTGTATTTTTCCGTTTTATAAACACGTATAAATATATTTACCTGGTGTGAGAGGAGTGTGTGAAGTATGTTTTGTGTATTTTTCTGTTTTATAAACACGTATAAATATATTTACCTGGTGTAGATGGAGTGTGTGAAGTATGTTTTGTGTATTTTTCCGTTTTATAAACACGTATAAATATATTTACCTGGTGTAGATGGAGTGTGTGAAGTATGTTTTGTGTATTTTTCTGTTTTATAAACACGTATAAATATATTTACCTGGTGTGAGAGGAGTGTGTGAAGTATGTTTTGTGTATTTTTCCGTTTTATAAACACGTATAAATATATTTACCTGGTGTAGATGGAGTGTGTGAAGTATGTTTTGTGTATTTTTCCGTTTTATAAACACGTATAAATATATTTACCTGGTGTGAGAGGAGTGTGTGAAGTATGTTTTGTGTATTTTTCCGTTTTATAAACACGTATAAATATATTTACCTGGTGTGAGAGGAGTGTGTGAAGTATGTTTTGTGTATTTTTCCGTTTTATAAACACGTATAAATATATTTACCTGGTGTAGATGGAGTGTGTGAAGTATGTTTTGTGTATTTTTCTGTTTTATAAACACGTATAAATATATTTACCTGGTGTGAGAGGAGTGTGTGAAGTATGTTTTGTGTATTTTTCTGTTTTATAAACACGTATAAATATATTTACCTGGTGTGAGAAGAGTGTGTGAAGTATGTTTTGTGTATTTTTCCGTTTTATAAACACGTATAAATATATTTACCTGGTGTAGATGGAGTGTGTGAAGTATGTTTTGTGTATTTTTCTGTTTTATAAACACGTATAAATATATTTACCTGGTGTGAGAGGAGTGTGTGAAGTATGTTTTGTGTATTTTTCTGTTTTATAAACACGTATAAATATATTTACCTGGTGTGAGAGGAGTGTGTGAAGTATGTTTTGTGTATTTTTCCGTTTTATAAACACGTATAAATATATTTACCTGGTGTAGATGGAGTGTGTGAAGTATGTTTTGTGTATTTTTCTGTTTTATAAACACGTATAAATATATTTACCTGGTGTGAGAAGAGTGTGTGAAGTATGTTTTGTGTATTTTTCCGTTTTATAAACACGTATAAATATATTTACCTGGTGTAGATGGAGTATGTGAAGTATGTTTTGTGTATTTTTCTGTTTTATAAACTTGTATAAATATATTTACCTGGTGTAGATGGAGTGTGTGAAGTATGTTTTGTGTATTTTTCTGTTTTATAAACACGTATAAATATATTTACCTGGTGTGAGAGGAGTGTGTGAAGTATGTTTTGTGTATTTTTCTGTTTTATAAACACGTATAAATATATTTACCTGGTGTGAGAGGAGTGTGTGAAGTATGTTTTGTGTATTTTTCTGTTTTATAAACACGTATAAATATATTTACCTGGTGTAGATGGAGTGTGTGAAGTATGTTTTGTGTATTTTTCTGTTTTATAAACACGTATAAATATATTTACCTGGTGTAGATGGAGTGTGTGAAGTATGTTTTGTGTATTTTTCTGTTTTATAAACACGTATAAATATATTTACCTGGTGTAGATGGAGTGTGTGAAGTATGTTTTGTGTATTTTTCTGTTTTATAAACACGTATAAATATATTTACCTGGTGTAGATGGAGTGTGTGAAGTATGTTTTGTGTATTTTTCTGTTTTATAAACACGTATAAATATATTTACCTGGTGTAGATGGAGTGTGTGAAGTATGTTTTGTGTATTTTTCTGTTTTATAAACACGTATAAATATATTTACCTGGTGTGAGAGGAGTGTGTGAAGTATGTTTTGTGTATTTTTCTGTTTTATAAACACGTATAAATATATTTACCTGGTGTAGATGGAGTGTGTGAAGTATGTTTTGTGTATTTTTCCGTTTTATAAACACGTATAAATATATTTACCTGGTGTGAGAGGAGTGTGTGAAGTATGTTTTGTGTATTTTTCTGTTTTATAAACACGTATAAATATATTTACCTGGTGTAGATGGAGTGTGTGAAGTATGTTTTGTGTATTTTTCCGTTTTATAAACACGTATAAATATATTTACCTGGTGTGAGAGGAGTGTGTGAAGTATGTTTTGTGTATTTTTCCGTTTTATAAACACGTATAAATATATTTACCTGGTGTGAGAGGAGTGTGAAGTATGTTTTGTGTATTTTTCTGTTTTATAAACACGTATAAATATATTTACCTGGTGTAGATGGAGTGTGTGAAGTATGTTTTGTGTATTTTTCCGTTTTATAAACACGTATAAATATATTTACCTGGTGTGAGAGGAGTGTGTGAAGTATGTTTTGTGTATTTTTCTGTTTTATAAACACGTATAAATATATTTACCTGGTGTGAGAGGAGTGTGTGAAGTATGTTTTGTGTATTTTTCTGTTTTATAAACACGTATAAATATATTTACCTGGTGTAGATGGAGTGTGTGAAGTATGTTTTGTGTATTTTTCCGTTTTATAAACACGTATAAATATATTTACCTGGTGTAGATGGAGTGTGTGAAGTATGTTTTGTGTATTTTTCTGTTTTATAAACACGTATAAATATATTTACCTGGTGTAGATGGAGTGTGTGAAGTATGTTTTGTGTATTTTTCCGTTTTATAAACACGTATAAATATATTTACCTGGTGTAGATGGAGTGTGTGAAGTATGTTTTGTGTATTTTTCTGTTTTATAAACACGTATAAATATATTTACCTGGTGTAGATGGAGTGTGTGAAGTATGTTTTGTGTATTTTTCCGTTTTATAAACACGTATAAATATATTTACCTGGTGTAGATGGAGTGTGAAGTATGTTTTGTGTATTTTTCCGTTTTATAAACACGTATAAATATATTTACCTGGTGTAGATGGAGTGTGTGAAGTATGTTTTGTGTATTTTTCCGTTTTATAAACACGTATAAATATATTTACCTGGTGTAGATGGAGTGTGTGAAGTATGTTTTGTGTATTTTTCTGTTTTATAAACACGTATAAATATATTTACCTGGTGTGAGAGGAGTGTGTGAAGTATGTTTTGTGTATTTTTCCGTTTTATAAACACGTATAAATATATTTACCTGGTGTGAGAGGAGTGTGTGAAGTATGTTTTGTGTATTTTTCTGTTTTATAAACACGTATAAATATATTTACCTGGTGTAGATGGAGTGTGTGAAGTATGTTTTGTGTATTTTTCTGTTTTATAAACACGTATAAATATATTTACCTGGTGTGAGAGGAGTGTGTGAAGTATGTTTTGTGTATTTTTCTGTTTTATAAACACGTATAAATATAATTACCTGGTGTAGATGGAGTGTGTGAAGTATGTTTTGTGTATTTTTCTGTTTTATAAACACGTATAAATATATTTACCTGGTGTGAGAGGAGTGTGTGAAGTATGTTTTGTGTATTTTTCCGTTTTATAAACACGTATAAATATATTTACCTGGTGTAGATGGAGTGTGTGAAGTATGTTTTGTGTATTTTTCCGTTTTATAAACACGTATAAATATATTTACCTGGTGTAGATGGAGTGTGTGAAGTATGTTTTGTGTATTTTTCTGTTTTATAAACACGTATAAATATATTTACCTGGTGTGAGAGGAGTGTGTGAAGTATGTTTTGTGTATTTTTCTGTTTTATAAACACGTATAAATATATTTACCTGGTGTGAGAGGAGTGTGTGAAGTATGTTTTGTGTATTTTTCTGTTTTATAAACACGTATAAATATATTTACCTGGTGTGAGAGGAGTGTGTGAAGTATGTTTTCTGTATTTTTCCGTTTTATAAACACGTATAAATATATTTACCTGGTGTGAGAGGAGTGTGTGAAGTATGTTTTGTGTATTTTTCCGTTTTATAAACACGTATAAATATATTTACCTGGTGTAGATGGAGTGTGTGAAGTATGTTTTGTGTATTTTTCTGTTTATAAACACGTATAAATATATTTACCTTGTGTAGATGGAGTGTGTGAAGTATGTTTTGTGTATTTTTCCGTTTTATAAACACGTATAAATATATTTACCTGGTGTAGATGGAGTGTGTGAAGTATGTTTTGTGTATTTTTCTGTTTTATAAACACGTATAAATATATTTACCTGGTGTGAGAGTGTGTGAAGTATGTTTTGTGTATTTTTCTGTTTTATAAACACGTATAAATATATTTACCTGGTGTGAGAGGAGTGTGTGAAGTATGTTTTGTGTATTTTTCCGTTTTATAAACACGTATAAATATATTTACCTGGTGTAGATGGAGTGTGTGAAGTATGTTTTGTGTATTTTTCTGTTTTATAAACACGTATAAATATATTTACCTGGTGTAGATGGAGTGTGTGAAGTATGTTTTGTGTATTTTTCCGTTTTATAAACACGTATAAATATATTTACCTTGTGTAGATGGAGTATGTGAAGTATGTTTTGTGTATTTTTCCGTTTTATAAACACGTATAAATATATTTACCTGGTGTAGATGGAGTGTGTGAAGTATGTTTTGTGTATTTTTCTGTTTTATAAACACGTATAAATATATTTACCTGGTGTAGATGGAGTGTGTGAAGTATGTTTTGTGTATTTTTCTGTTTTATAAACACGTATAAATATATTTACCTGGTGTAGATGGAGTGTGTGAAGTATGTTTTGTGTATTTTTCTGTTTTATAAACACGTATAAATATATTTACCTGGTGTAGATGGAGTGTGTGAAGTATGTTTTGTGTATTTTTCTGTTTTATAAACACGTATAAATATATTTACCTGGTGTAGATGGAGTGTGTGAAGTATGTTTTGTGTATTTTTCTGTTTTATAAACACGTATAAATATATTTACCTGGTGTAGATGGAGTATGTGAAGTATGTTTTGTGTATTTTTCCGTTTTATAAACACGTATAAATATATTTACCTGGTGTGAGAGGAGTGTGTGAAGTATGTTTTCTGTATTTTTCCGTTTTATAAACACGTATAAATATATTTACCTGGTGTGAGAGGAGTGTGTGAAGTATGTTTTGTGTATTTTTCCGTTTTATAAACACGTATAAATATATTTACCTGGTGTGAGAGGAGTGTGTGAAGTATGTTTTCTGTATTTTTCTGTTTTATAAACACGTATAAATATATTTACCTGGTGTAGATGGAGTTTGTGAAGTATGTTTTGTGTATTTTTCTGTTTTATAAACACGTATAAATATATTTACCTGGTGTAGATGGAGTGTGTGAAGTATGTTTTGTGTATTTTTCTGTTTTATAAACACGTATAAATATATTTACCTGGTGTGAGAGGAGTGTGTGAAGTATGTTTTGTGTATTTTTCCGTTTTATAAACACGTATAAATATATTTACCTGGTGTGAGAGGAGTGTGTGAAGTATGTTTTGTGTATTTTTCTGTTTTATAAACACGTATAAATATATTTACCTGGTGTGAGAGGAGTGTGTGAAGTATGTTTTGTGTATTTTTCCGTTTTATAAACACGTATAAATATATTTACCTGGTGTGAGAGGCTGTTGAGGAAGTGGCTGCAGACCTGGTTTTGAGGCGACATGGTTTTAGTCTGAGTCTGATCCGCGACCAGCGCTCTGCACCGACCCATCCTTTTGTCAGAACCACTTTAACAAAGCTTTATGTGTCCATGTTTCAGAAAATCCACCTGAGTCCAGTCCAGAAAAAAGACCGGTTGATCCCAGACCCTCCAAAGACCGGTTCCAGACCAGACCAGGACCGGAGCAGAGACCGAGCAGGACTGTGAGGCCCTCCCCCTTCCCTCGGTTTAGACCTGATTAAGTGACCATCTGCCTCAGCCCCTCCTCCTCCTCTTGTCGCTAAAGCGTGACTGAACTAAACTGCTCTCCTTCCTTTAGAGTCTGTGGAACAGCTTTGGAACTGATGATGCTAGATTGATACTTTATTCATCCCAGTGGGAAATTTACAGATTCCAGCGTTCTCAATTCATTCATAATAAAATAAAATGATGACACAATTAACCCAATGAAATTAAAAGTATAGACATAATTATTATTAGTACTATTGTTCAAAATAACAGCAGTACAATGTGACTAACCAGAATAATCTAGGTGTTAGTATATTTTTTATTGCTAAATATCAAACCAGTTCCCAGTAGATTCTCAGAAACAAACCAGACCCAGCGTTCATGAGAGGCAGCTCTTTACGCTGTGCAACTGGGGAGTTAGTTAAAGGGGTGTGTTCCAAAAATAGCAGTGTCTGCCGTTGACTGAACAAACTCAAAAATATTTTGTACAAACGTTTTTGTTTCTAGGATTTATCAATCCTGTGAATCACTAAAGTAATATTTAGCTGTTTGACTGAAATTTTTTAAAACTGCTTCACATTTGTGTCTCTCAGCTGTTCTTCCACTCCATGGTTCTTTAACAACATTCCACAATTCTTTTACATTTCCTGGTTTTGCTTCAGAAGCAGCTTCTCGATTGGATTAAGGTCCGGGGATTGGGCGGGTCACTCTATAACGTTACTTTTGTTGGTTTGGAACCAAGACTTTGCTGGTTTACTGTGTTTGGGTCATTGTCTTGTTGAAACTAACATTTCAAGAGCATGTCCTCTTCAGCTTAAGGCAACAGGACCTCTTCAAGTGTTTTGACAAAACTAATCCATGATCCCTGGTATGTGTTAAATAGACCCAACATCATAGTAGGAGAAACATGCCCATACCATGATGCTTGCTTCTTTGTCTTCACTGTGGACTGTGCTTTGAATTCAGAGTTTGGGGTCGTCTCACAAACTGTCTGTGGCCCTTGACCCAAAAAGAACAGTTTTACTCTCATCAGTCACAAAATGTTCCTCCATTTCTCTTTAGGCCCGTTGATGTGTTCTTTGGTAAACTGTAACCTCTTCTGCACATTTCTTTTTTTAACAGAGGGACTTTGCGGAGGATTCTTGAAAATAGATTATCTTCACACAGACGTCTTCTAACGGTCCCAGCACTTACAGGTAACTCCAGACTGTCTTTGATCCTGGAGCTGATCATTAAGACTTTAATGTGCTGGTTATTCTTCCATCCATGTTGATGGTTGTCTTCCATTTTCTTTCTTGTCTCTCTGGTTTCTCTCTCCATTTTAATGCATTGGAGATCATTTTAGCCAAATAGCCTATAGTTTTTGCACCTCTTTAAAGGTTTTCCCCTCTCCAATCAAAAAATATACATAAAACCTGTATTATTCTGGTTAGTCACATTGTACGAAAAGGATAAACATGTTGTAAACATAAGTATTGAAAAGTACAAGAAACATAAGTAATCATAATTATAAGTATAAGTAAGTATTTATTAATTATAAGTATTATAAGTATAAGTATAATCATAATTATGAAGAGTATAGACATAAAAAAATACAGTTCAAGAGGTCATGTAATCAGGAATCAGAAAACTAGAAACTTGCTTCGGTGATAACGGTGCAACATATTACATTTATACTTAGATAGACACACAAATATTACACTACACCAATGCAGCCAATTCTTCAGGTGCAAAGATGATCTTCATGAAAAAGATATAAGGCATTGTGCAGACACAGCAGACATCAACAAAACTACATTTGTAGTTACACATTACACACGTACTCGCAATAACAGTAGCCATTACAACATACGTAACATTAATAGACATTACAGTACTGGATGAAGATAACGGCTTACGATGGGGGGGGTAGAGTCACGAGTCAGACAGATGTCGAATGGCAGACGCGATGTGTAGGAGTGGTGTAGGCCTTGAGGTGTTTAACAGAGCGATGTGTAGCAGTGGTGCAGGCCTTGAGGTGTTTAACAGAGCGATGTGTAGGATTGGTGCAGGTCTTGAGGTGTTTAACAGAGCGATGTGTAGGAGTGGTGCAGGTCTTGAGGTGTTTAACAGAGCGATGTGTAGGAGTGGAGCAGGCCTTGAGGTGTTTAACAGAGCGATGTGTAGGAGTGGAGCAGGTCTTGAGGTGTTTAACAGAGCGATGTGTAGGAGTGGTGCAGGCCTTGAGGTGTTTAACAGAGCGATGTGTAGGAGTGGTGCAGGCCTTGAGGTGTTTAACAGAGCGATGTGTAGGAGTGGTGCAGGTCTTGAGGTGTTTAACAGAGCGATGTGTAGGAGTGGAGCAGGCCTTGAGGTGTTTAACAGAGCGATGTGTAGCAGTGGTGCAGGCCTTGAGGTGTTTAACAGATCGATGTGTAGGAGTGGAGCAGGCCTTGAGGTGTTTAACAGAGCGATGTGTAGGAGTGGTGCAGGTCTGGAGGTGTTTAACAGAGCGATGTGTAGGATTGGTGCAGGTCTTGAGGTGTTTAACAGAGCGATGTGTAGGAGTGGTGCAGGTCTTGAGGTGTTTAACAGAGCGATGTGTAGGAGTGGAGCAGGCCTTGAGGTGTTTAACAGAGCGATGTGTAGCAGTGGTGCAGGTCTTGAGGTGTTTAACAGAGCGATGTGTAGGAGTGGAGCAGGCCTTGAGGTGTTTAACAGAGCGATGTGTAGCAGTGGTGCAGGCCTTGAGGTGTTTAACAGAGCGACGTGTAGGAGTGGAGCAGGCCTTGAGGTGTTTAACAGAGCGACGTGTAGGAGTGGAGCAGGCCTTGAGGTGTTTAACAGAGCGACGTGTAGGAATGGAGCAGGCCTTGAGGTGTTTAACAGAGTGATGTGTAGCAGTGGTGCAGGCCTTGAGGTGTTTAACAGAGCGATGTGTAGCAGTGGTGCAGGCCTTGAGGTGTTTAACAGAGCGATGTGTAGCAGTGGTGCAGGCCTTGAGGTGTTTAACAGAGCGATGTGTAGGAGTGGAGCAGGCCTTGAGGTGTTTAACAGAGCCATGTGTAGAAGTGGAGCAGGCCTTGAGGTGTTTAACAGAGCGATGTGTAGGAGTGGTGCAGGCCTTGAGGTGTTTAACAGAGCGATGTGTAGGAGTGGAGCAGGCCTTGAGGTGTTTAACAGAGCGATGTGTAGGATTGGAGCAGGCCTTGAGGTGTTTAACAGAGCGATGTGTAGCAGTGGTGCAGGTCTTGAGGTGTTTAACAGAGCGATGTGTAGGAGTGGAGCAGGCCTTGAGGTGTTTAACAGAGCGATGTGTAGCAGTGGTGCAGGCCTTGAGGTGTTTAACAGAGCGACGTGTAGGAGTGGAGCAGGCCTTGAGGTGTTTAACAGAGCGACGTGTAGGAGTGGAGCAGGTCTTGAGGTGTTTAACAGAGCGATGTGTAGGAGTGGAGCAGGCCTTGAGGTGTTTAACAGAGCGATGTGTAGGAGTGGAGCAGGCCCTGGGACAGTACGTGTGAGGGCAAGTACCACTAAGATAAGATAAGCAAAAAATGTATTTTACCAAAACAGGGTCAAGTTTAATTATAGACAATAAACAAAGAGTCCAGACCAAATCCACTAAAGAAAGGCCAAGACCAGTCTCTTCACGTTGTTTCCATTAAAGCACGACTGTAGGCAAAAGAGCCTTTTTTTGATTGTTGAAAATTTATGAATGAGCTGCATTTATTAATTAAAAAACAACCTCAGGAATTGGCACATTTTAGCATTTTCTTTATATTATTTAATTCAACTTTTGTTTTTATTTTTTATTTATTTATTTTTATTTATTTTATTTGTTTTGATTTTTAAATTTTAATGATAACAATTTTTTTTTATTATTTTATGACAAAGTAAACTCCAGAATTTCACTAAAGAGGTAACAAAGGCTTTAATCTGTTGAGTATGTGTTAAATCTGTTAAATCTCTATTGGACTGGTGTCAGAGTGAACTCCAGGTGAATCGTGAGGAGCAGCGGCTGAATGAGTGACGTAAAACTGGACCTGCTCAGATTAAACCAGATTAACACCAGAATAATCGCTGGCCAGGACTCACTGTGTCTCCAAGACCAATCGTTCCTCGAAAACCACCTGAACATCATCAGAAAAATCTCTTAAAACACTTTAACAAAACCTCCTAGAACCTGTCTCGGGATCAGGATAAATTTCTCTGACATTTAAGACTGGAGTCAAGAAAACTCTGGACTAACTGTGGTCCATATCTGGTCTATAGCTGGTCTATTTCTGGTCTAACGATGGTCTAACGCTGGTCTATTTCTGGTCAATCCCTCGTCTAAGTCTGGTCTATTTCTGGTTAAACTCTGGTCTAACTCTGGTCTATCTCTAACGCTGGTCTATTTCTGGTCACAATCATCACTATACAGTGGTAAATGTATGAACTGTTGAGGAAACCACACGACTTTTTTTCTTTTGCCGTTAGTCATGTGACTTTAGAATATATGAAAAAAAAAAGAATTTATATAAGTATTAACCATTTAGGCGGCACGTTTTTTTTCCTTGTCTCTAGCACTCATATGGCCAAGCTTCAGTGAAGTTGTGAAAAATAATTTAGTCCCAATTCCCAAAAAGTTGGGACACTGTACAAATTGTGAGTAAAACAGAATGCATTGATGTGGAAGTTAATTTTTTTTTATTTTATTCAAAACACAACAGAGAACATGAAAGTGAGACATTTTGAAATGTCATGCCAAATATTGGTTCATTTTGGATTTCATGAGAGCTACACATTACCAAAAAAGTTGGGACAGGTAGCAATAAGAGGCCGGAAAAGAAGAAACTTCAATTCAGTTTACAAGACAGATTATTAGTTTTATTCGTTTTAAGAACAACAGATAACGTTACACAAAAAGTGAGAGGATATTTTGTGATTGAATGGTCATGGTCATCCCTATCCTAACTGCAAATGTAGTTACGTTTGATGTTGTTGTGTTTGATGTTTTTAACTGCAACTGTAGTTATGTTTTTTGTTTGTTGTGTTTGATGTTGATGTCTGCTATGTTTGTACAATGTCTTATTTCATTTCCGGAAAGATCTTATTTGCGCAGCCCATTTGCGGCTGCATTGGTGTGGTCTGTAACCTTTATAATGTATAAATGTAATATGTTGCACCATTAAGCACCGTACAATTTCGTTGCAGTGTACTTGTAAAGAATCTGAATCTGAATCTGAATGAATATAAAATTACGTGTTAACATTTTTTTTTAACCTCACCCGTGTCTCCTCTGCAGCAGGTGGAGCTAAAGCCTGCTTTTACTCGAGAATCCACCCTCCTTTAAACAGAAGCGGCAGTACTTCCGATCCTGGCGCGTTTCACTTCCTGTTTGAACTGTCACGATGGCGGCGGAGGGAGACGTGGAGCTGGAGCTGGAGGCGGACGAGAACTGCACCGGGAACAAGCCTCAGGAAAAGCCGCGGAAACATGACAGCGGCGCCGCGGACCTGGAGCGGGTCACGGACTACGCCGAAGAGAAGGAGATCAGCAGCTCAGACCTCGAGACGGTAATGGTTACACCGGAGCTAACGAGGCTAATGCTAACGTACATGAGGCCCTTAACCGGGACTAAATCAGGTCGGAACCAGGTCTAAACCAGGTCTGAACCGCTTCTAAACCGGGTCTAAACCAAGTCTTAACCGGGACTAAAAAAAGTTTTAAATCAGAACAAAATCAAGGAAAAGCCTGGTTTAAATTAGAACCGAGCAGAAAAATAAAGTTGATTATAAGTATGTATTGTATATCTCACAATAACAATAATAATTAATAATTAATAACAATAGATTAGAACTAAACAAGGATTAAACCAGGACTGTTAACAACCCAAACCTCAAAAGTAGAAAAGTCAGCAATATATATTTTAGTATTGTGCATTAAAGCTGCAAATAACGATCATTTTTTTCTGTCGACTAATCTAACGATAATTTTTTTCGATTAGTCGACTAATCTAACAATTCTTTTATTTTTATTCTTTTTTTTATCTAGTGTTTTTTTTATAAACTGCATAAAAAAGAACAGTAGATTAATGTATTTTAAAGAGGGTTTGTAAATATGCATATTTTTTAAATGAACTGAATGTGATTATTACAATGGTTAATGTGATTACTATGATGACAATCTTAATTGTATTTCAGAGAGTGGAATGAATTTGTCATTTTATTATATAATAAAAAAGAAAGCTATTTAAACTCTTAACTAAGGAGATAATTTGTTATTAATCACATACTATGTTTTATTTTTTTAATTATGTTTTATTTAATTGGTTTGTCCCAAAAGTAAACAAAAATCTATTTAAATTGCATACCATGGCATTATATATTGGCAGTTATGTTATTTACAGTACATACAGACTAATAAAGATATTATAATAGTTTTTTTCTTTTTTTGTCTTTTTCTGAAATTCAATTAATAATAGTAACTTGTAAAGCAAAATTAGTAAACTACAGTACAACTACAACTTCTAATACACCATAACTATAGTAAAATAGTTAATATAGTATAAAAATAGATCTGAGAAATTTACACATGGACTGTAGGGGTTTGGTTGGAATAGCATTATCTGTTCTTATCCAAATGACATAGTTAATAGTTTTTTAGAGTGTGGAACCTTTCATAAGACACAGCACACAGCCATCACTTTTATTACTATTGCTGCATTGATTAGCTCATCTGCGCTGACTCTGTTTACCCCTGCTCTCCTCAACTGGGTAAAGTGTCAGGATGAACAACACGTATTTCTCCCACACGGCTGTAACTGGAAGCTGCATTATTCACAAACTCCTTGTCACTACAGCGGCGAGTACACCCGCCCCGGCTTCTATCACCTGTGCTAAAGGTAAAGCTGAAGGTGCTGCGCGCACACGGCTTCTCTTCCCACCCTCCCCGTGACTACCGCGGCCAGAGCGACTAGTTTCCTCCTGTATCTTTCACTGATTTTGGGCAAAATGTGGGAAAAACGGAGTGTGCTTTATGCAGCTACAGAGAGAGGCACGAGCAGCGCTGCCGCTGTCCAAGTTACACACTCTCACTTGCTCTCATTCTCACTTTCACTCGGCTGAAAAGACTCTAAAGGTAGATGTTCTCCCTCAGAATCACAGTCAGCCATTACTAATGCAAAAGCATCATCACAGGTGTGTTTTTACGTTTACCAGCTTGCGTGTAGAAAATGAAGCTTCTACTTCTGACACGCCCACTGAAGCGACTTACAGGTGAGGAAAACAATGGAAGCAATTTTAACACGAGGAACAAAAAGCATAAGTGCACAAAAAACTAGTCAGTTAAATCCCAGCACAGTTTACAAAGCTAAGGATATGTTTATTTTGTTTTTCTTTTTTTTTTTTAAGGAAAGGAATTGATAGAAAGAAAGTAGAATTCAGTCAGGTCAGTCAGGTGTTGATGAAGAGATGTGTTTTCAGGTGTTTTTTTTAAAGATGGCTACAGAATCTGCTGATCTTGTAGCAGCAGTAGATCATTCACCAATGAACAGATCCAGAGAAAGTACAGGAGAGGGATTTTTTTTTCCTTTATGGGATGGTACCACCAGACGTTTGCAGAGCGCAGGGATCTGGTAGAACATAGGTCTGTATCAGTGAGTGAAGATATGAGGGGGCGGAGCCAGTGTAACTAACGAAGAGAGTCAGTGTAACTAATGAAGAGAGTCAGTGTAACTAATGAAGAGAGGAGTCAGTGTAACTAATGAAGAGAGGAGTCAGTGTAACTAATGAAGAGAGGAGTCAGTGTAACTAATGAAGAGAGGAGTCAGTGTAACTAATGAAGAGAGGAGTCAGTGTAACTAATGAAGAGATGAGTCAGTGTTATTAATGAAGAGAGGAGCCAGTGTAACTAATGAAGAGAGTCAGTGTAACTCATGAAGAGAGGAGTCAGTGTAACTAATGAAGAGAGGAGTCAGTGTAACTAATGAAGAGGAGTCAGTGTAACTCATGAAGAGAGGAGTCAGTGTAACTAATGAAGAGAGGAGTCAGTGTAACTAATGAAGAGAGGAGTCAGTGTAACTAATGAAGAGAGGAGTCAGTGTAACTAATGAAGAGAGGAGTCAGTGTAACTCATGAAGAGGAGTCAGTGTAACTAATGAAGAGAGGAGTCTGTAACTAATGAAGAGAG
Organism: Neodontobutis hainanensis; assembly: GCA_024349245.1. Classification (NCBI taxonomy): domain Eukaryota; kingdom Metazoa; phylum Chordata; class Actinopteri; order Gobiiformes; family Odontobutidae; genus Neodontobutis; species Neodontobutis hainanensis. Next base: position 19,756,549 of record JALDNG010000002.1, on the reverse strand, counting down.
GAGTCAGTGTAACTAATGAAGAGAGGAGTCAGTGTAACTAATGAAGAGAGGAGTCAGTGTAACTAATGAAGAGAGGAGTCAGTGTAACTAATGAAGAGAGGAGTTACTCTCTTTGGTTCTTTAAAGACCACTCTTGCTGCTACATTCTGGATCAGCTGCAGAGGTTTGGTTGAGTCCAGCCAGAAGAGCATTGCAATAATCCAGTTTGGACAAGACAAGAGCCTGAACTAGGATTTGTGTAGAGTGCTCCGATAGGAAAGGTCTAATTTTCCTAATGTTGTAGAGGATGAATCTACAGGACCTGGTGGGGCTGGCAACATGACTTGTGAAGTTTAGTTGATCATCAGTTACCACTCCCAGATTTCTGTCAGTGCTGGCCGGTGTAATGGTTGATGAGCCTAGTTGAATGGAGAGGTTGTAGGGGATCTTTGGGTTTGGCAGGAATCACTAGCAGTTCTGTTTTTGCAAGGTTCAGCTGCAGGTGATGGTCCTTCATCCAAAGTGAGAGGTCACTCAGGCCGAGACACGAGCAGAGACCGTCGGATCGTCAGGTTGAAATGACAAGTGGAGTTGAGTGTCATCTGCAGCAGTGATAGGAAAAGCCATGTTTCTGAACGACAGAGCCAAGGGAGGTCATGTTTATGGAAAAGAGTAGCAGTCCAAGCACTGAGCCCTGAGGCACCCCTGTATTAAGATGCTGGGACTCAGAGACCTCATCTCTCCAGGATACTCTGAATGACCTACCCGAGAGGTAAGACTTGAACCATTGTAACGCCATTCCAGAGACACCCATCGCACTGAGAGAAGACAAGAGGATGTGATGGTTAACGGGGTCAAAGGCAGCAGACAGATCCAGTAAGATGAGGACAGATGACTTGGATGTTGCCTTTGCCAGTCTCAGGGCTTCGATGACTGAGAGCAGTGCAGTTTCAGTGGAATGTCCGCTCTTGAACCCAGACTGGTTCTGGTCCAGGAGGTTGTTCCGTGTGAGAAAGGAGGAGAGCTGGTTAAACACAACCCACTCCAGAGCTTTGGCAGTAAAGGGAAGGAGGGAAACCGGTCTGTAGTTTTCTAACTGTGTAGGGTTGAGAGTGGGTTTTTTAAGTAGTGCTGTGATGGGCCTCTTTGAAAACTGTGGGGAATGACCCAGTGGAGAGAGACGAGTTGATGATGTGGGTGAGAGCAGGACAGATGGAGAGATGGCCTGAAGGAGATGTGTGGGGATGGGATCCAGCAGGTGGTAGGGTTAGAACTAATGACCTTGGAAACAAACCACTTCAGTTAGAGGAGAAAAAGAAGGGAGCAAACACGTATCAGGGGTATGAAAGAGTTCAACAGGTGCTGTCGTTCTTTTCTTTACAAAGAAAGATGCAAAATCATCAGCTGTTAACTCTGATGAAGGAGGGGGAGCAGGAGGACAAAGGAGGGCAGAGAAGGTTTCTGAAGAGGTGATATCAGTGGAGAAATTAGAGAGGAGAGACTGGTAGATAGAGAGGTCAGTGAGATCTTTTGACTTGCGCCATTTCCTCTCAGCTGACCGGAGGCTGGTGCGATGCTCGCGTAGAACATCGGATAACCAGGGGCAGACGAGGATGTACGGGCTGGTCTGGATGTAAGAGGGCATAAGTTGTACAAGCAGGATGTAAGAGTGGAGCACAGAGTGTCAGTGGCAGTGTTGGTGTTTAAAAGATAGAGCTCCTCAGAGGGGCGTAGCACAGAAGAGACGGCAGAGGAAAAGCAGGAGGGACTGAGTGAATGCAGGTTACGTCAAAGTGAAGATTGGTAAAACAATTGCAGTGTCTGGAGAAGTTAGATCGAGGGTATCATGGTTGCATCGTCTTTTACGTGAAACAGATGATAATGTCCGTGTAGAAATGACAGTAGGGTTTTGAAAACACATTGAAGAAGAGCAGAAAAGACAATATTTAAGTAGAGATTAAAGTAGAAATAATAAATTATAAGTGCAAACAATTGGTACAACAAAAGTGCAATATTCAGGTGCTCTGTCGGTGTGTCCCTGCTCGGTGGAGTTCTTTACTCTCTTAGGTCTTCACGCGATGACAGCTGCCGCGGTGGTTCACACTTATATACCCGATTCAAGAATTGAATTCAGCAGGTCACGCCTCCAAAAGGCCGTAAACACCTCAAACGAAACCAGGCCGCGAACAGGTTGGAGTGAACGTCGGTGCACCACGAGACAGAGTCGTAGTAATGCAAAGCACGGTTTCTCAGCAATAACATGGCACTGAGCTCAAAAAGACAAGAATCGCATACACTTTCACAGTTCTGTAGGCTTCTGCTGCTGCTAAGTTGCTTCTCCTTATAGAATACAATATGGTTTCATTTACAAAAAGCTGTTTGACTTGTTTTAAATGAACACTGTATTCTTACTGCACATAGAAACAGCTCAAATGTTTTGTTTAAATAAATAAATGCAACCTGTTTTCTCGTCCTGTTCAAGTCTTTAATATTAACACATGCGAAGGTCAAAGGCTTGTGTCCACTGATGATAGGTCCAATGTGTTTCCTGAGATGAACAGTTCTCTGATTGTACTGTTTTTGTTTGTGTTGTTGCAGGCGATGTCCGTGATCGGAGACAGGCGGTCCCGAGAACAGAAGGCCAAACAGGAACGGTGAGAACAGGATTCAGGTCTTTATTTACTCAGAACCAGTGTCAGGAGCAGGAAGGACACACTCTTAAATCTGAAACATAAACACACTTAGCTCCACCTGAGGTTCTGACATGACCTGAGACAGTCTGCTGTAACTCTTTAGTGCTTGTAGACAGCCTGTACAGCGTTGAGGAGAAACAGGAGCTTGAATAGGCTTCAGTTAAACCTGTTATTTTCAGAAACAAACAGGATTTTGTACCGGTGCTTGTGATCCCTAAAAAAGCTTGAATTTTAACTATGAAAGTAACATTTGACTCCACTCACGATTCAGTTCAATTGATCACAATTCAGTTTTGTCACTTTCATGAAATGAGACGAAAGAAATTAGAATTGAACAAGTGCCCTTTTATTATTTCACAAATCCAGGCTCCAGGCTAACTTTTTCATCATCGAATAATAATTAGGGGCGGCAGTAGCTCAGTGGGTAGAGCAGTAAACCGGAAGGTAGTTGGTTCGATTCCCGCTCTCCCTACAGTTCATACTGTCGTTGTGTCCTTGGGCAAGACACTTAACCCACCTTGCCTCCAGTGGCTGTAACACTGGTAATTACTGTAGAACAATGTAAGTCGCTTTGGATAAAAGCGTCAGACCAGGACCAAACCAGGACTACAAAAATGTATTTCACTTAAAATCAGTACATCATAGACACATCATGGACTTTTACATAAACATGTAAAAATCTGGATTTAGGCCCAGTTTAAACCGTGTTTTAACGCCTCTTGTATTTTCTGTTTCAGAGAAAAAGAACTGGCAAAAGTAACAATCAAAAAAGAAGACGTCGAACTCATTGTATGTTTTTATTTTTTATTTAGTTGGATTTGAACAGGTTTTAGTTAGATTATTACAAGGTTTATTTAGATTTGAGCAGGTTTTAGTGCTGCTCAATACTTTGATCGCAGAGGTAGTGCGGGTTGATTATATGCCTTTCATTGAGTGCTGCGGGGGGGGGGGGGTCTCACTGCACGTTGAATTCCACTAAACACAAGACAGTATGACAATATCAAAGGTGGTTTTCTCGAACTGGAAGTATCGGCACTACTAGTTAATTGAAATTAAAGGCAAGAATGTTTCTGTAACATGCTATGTCCAGGGAAAAAGACTTTATCCACGTCTGCCTCAAGCAACTCTTATTAAGTACCTCACATCAACACATGCTGACACGACCTGCGTTAAGTAGGCCTAGAGGAACGCTAACCTAAGTAGCCTGAAGTTTATCAGTTTCACAAACTCCTCCCTCTGAGCGTTACCATAGAGACCAGTGATCTTCTGTTGTATTACTACTGTAGAGTTAAATTCACTAAAATGAAACACACATAATAGGCCTCTACCCAAAACCTGGTTTGTTAAATGAAGGTAATGTCACAAACAAATCCTGATTAATGCCTGTCCTCTGTTGATATTTTAGGTTTACAGTTCAGCTAAACCAAATGTGACTTCACAGGGAGAAGAAAAGCGAGTTTAAACTATTTTGTCTCTTCCTTGTCAACAAGCACCTTGACTCACATTCAGTACAGGCTATATGAAGTCATAAATAGTGTACATAAAACCAGTTAGGTTTACCTCTTTATTGTGGTGCTTTTGTCATAAAACTTATAAATAAATATAGGTAGATCATTTTGACTTGGTCTTTTCAAAAGTGGCTCACTAGCTGAAAAACTGTGGGCAGCCCTGTTTTAGATGGACTTAAACAAGGTTTCGTTGAACATGAGCAAGTGTTATCTGGTTCTAGCCGGTCTCTAACAGGTTTTGTCTGGTCTTTGTCAGATGCTGGAGCTGGAGATCTCACGGCCGGTGGCGGAGCGCTCTCTGAGGGAACACATGGGGAACGTGGTGGAGGCTCTGGTCGCTCTGACAAACTGAACTCTTTAATAAAATACTTTTATAATAAACTCTGTCTTTTCACCTGGACTGGACCTGAACTTGGACCAGAGTTGGTCTTTATATATATATTCATCTATATAAGCTAAGTACATGGTGGTTGACTAAAGGCTGCATTATTGATTTGTAATGTCTCAGGGTAGAACCCTGGTTTTATGGGGGGGAGTGTGACAGCCAGGGGTAGCATTATTTTGAAAGTCTTTTGCTGTGGTCCTTGTTCCTGTGTTTCAGGAAGTGGTGGGTGGGGCTAATCAAGTCCACACCTGGAGATGGTCTTTAAAAGGGCCTGAGATGATGGCTTCGGTCTCTCTTTGGTTCCATCACCCTGGCTGCTTTCTGGACCTTTGTCTTTTGTTATTCTACATACTCACGCATCATATGCACACAACATTGCACTCACACTGATTAACGCAGTCATGTTATTTCTTATTTAATTAATAAATGTACTTATCTTCCTTATACTGCGTGGTCTCCCCTTTTTGTCATTGACTCCTTGAGCCAGAGTCGTGACAAAATGGGGGCTCATCCGGGATCCTGTTTTGGTTTTGGGGTAAGTTTGTTAATTCAGTATTTATAGTTATGTTGGAGATCACACATTTGGTTATATTTGGATTGCAGTGTTGTAGTTTGGTTTTGGTCTGATGGTTTAGCCAGGGGTTGAAGTAGATTTAGTGACAGATCTCATTTGTTGGATTATTTTTGAAGCCATATTAGCATTTGGTTGGAAGTGGGACTTCCTCTTTTAGGCTGAAGAGTGTTTTCCCCTATGGAATTTGCTCTCAAAATGTTTATGTGGCAGTGAAAGCGGCTGGAGCAGTTGTCTCGGGAGCACGTCCTTGGGAACGAGGGGTCGCTGCAGTTGCCTTTATCGGCCCAACGGTTTACAGTGCATAAAAACCCACTGTCACTAACTGCACGAAGACTAGGGCTGAGTTTAGTTAGTTTCTGGTTAGGTAGCTAGCGGGGAAGTTCTACTTTATAGTGCTGTTTTTTTTCTCTTGTTTTCATTATGGCTTCAATAGATGATTTTGTTCAGTCGCCATCAGAAGAGCTGTTAAATAGTATGACCGGGGATCAACTGTTGCAGCTAGTTGAAGTCTATGATGTCGATATAGGAGATAGGAAAATAAAGGAGGAAATAAAGGGTTGTTTGAGATCATAGGCCCTAAAATGAGTAGCGATAGTTCTTGTACCTTGACATTTGAACAGAGAGAGTTACTTTTGTTGGAAATGGAGAGAGAGAAGTTGGCCATGGAAAGGGAACAGTTAAAAACCAAATTGGAAATGGAGAAGCTTGAGTTTGAGCAGGACAGACTGAAAGTATTCAAAGAGGGGTCAGGAAAAGAGTTTGATGTTGTGTCCAATTTGCGCCTTGTGCCAAAATTTGATGAAAGGGATCCAGATGCATTTTTCTCACTTTTTGAGCGAATTGCTACATTGAGGAGTTGGCCTGATTCTGACCGGGTAGTAATGTTGCAGTCAGTCTTTACGGGGAAGGCCCAGGGAGCCTTTTCTGCTCTTAGTGAGCGCGATAGCCAAGTTTATGAAACTGTTAAAAAGGCGGTGCTGAAGGCTTATGAGTTAATCCCAGAGGCATATAGACAGCGTTTCAGGGCCTGGAGGAGGTCTGAGAAGCAGTCACATGTTGAGTTTGCCAAAGATCTGCGTCAACATTTTAATAGGTGGTGTTCTGCGTTAGATGTGACAACTTTTGATGAACTTTCTGACTTGATTATTCTTGAACAATTTAAAGATACTGTTCCACCTGAAGTGGCTACCCGCATCACAGAGCGAGGGGTAGAAACTGTTGCAGAAGCACCACAGCAGATGAGTGTGTTGGCACACAAAGGTAAAAGAAATGTCTTTTCTGATCTTGGTTCTGTTAAACCCGTAAACCATTTGGCTAAATTTAGCAGGCTGGAGTTTTCTCGTCCTAATCGGGTGTCTAAGACCATGTACTCTGATCAACTTTGTAATTACTGCCATGAGAAGGGTCACTGGAAAGGAGAGTGTCCAGTATTAAGAAACAAAGGCAGCCATTTTGGTGGCAGAAACATTAAGCCTGCTGCATTTACAGCTCTAGCCAAGGAGCAACAGTCTCTAAGCTCAGATTTGGGTGAGCCTGAGAGGCAGAACTATTCTGGGTTTGAAGCCTTTGTTTCAGATGGTTTTGTGTCTTTGAGTGGTAATGACGGTAAAGTACCTGTAAAAATCTTACGAGATACAGCAGCAACAGATTCGTTTATCCAGGCTTCAGTGTTGCCATTTTCTGAAGAGACTGATACTGGAGACTGTGTCATAGTGAGAGGTGTTAGTTTGGTGCCATTGAGTGCTCCTTTGCATAATTTTTTTCTGTCCTCTGGTCTTCTAGAAGGACAGGTCCACATGGCAGTTCGGCCGGCTCTACCAATAGAGGGAATAGATGTCATCCTGGGAAATGATTTGGCTGGTGATGGGGTCTGGGCTACTGGGTGTCCTATTAAAGTTTTAGGGCCAGTAAAGGAACCAGATGACTGTGAGCAGGAGTTTCCAGAAGTTTTTACAGCATGTGCGGTCACAAGGGAAATGTCAAAGGCTAAGTCAGACACTTCTACTGAAGAGGGTGGCTGTGATTGCAAAGTTGACTTTCATTTACCTCAGTCTTTTTCAATTTCCCAGCAGGAGATGGTCACCGAGCAAAGAGCGGATGCGTCTTTGGGTGAATTGTTTGACCTGGTGCAACCCATTCAGGAGGCCGAAAGTTCAGCATCTGGCTATTTTTTACAGGATGAGGTACTGGTCAGAAAGTGGGTTCCACAGGGAGTTGATCTCCTTGGGAAGCCAGTCTTTCAAATAGTGGTACCCACCAAATTAAGAGATCGTGTTTTGTCATGTTCTCATGATCAGACTGGCCATTTAGGAGGTAAAAAAACATACAACCATATACTTCGTTATTTCTTTTGGCCGTGTCTTAAACGTGAAGTTGCTGCCTATGTTAAGACCTGTCATACATGTCAAATTACAGGCAAACCAAATCAGTCTGGTAAACCTGCACCACTTTGTCCAATCCCTGTTATAGAAAATCCTTTTGAACATTTGATTATTGACTGTGTGGGGCCTTTGCCAAAGTCTAAGTCCGGGTCCCAGTATCTGCTAACTGTTATGTGTCTGGTTACTCGTTACCCTGCAGCATATGCACTTCGCAGCATAAATGCTAAGTCCATTGTTAAGGTCCTATCTCAGTTCATTGCCATTTTTGGTATACCAAAGATCATTCAAAGTGATCAAGGTTCTAATTTTTCATCGCATCTCTTTGCCCAAGTCTTAAAACAACTTAACATTAAACACAATCAAGCCTCCGCTTATCCACAGAGCCAAGGTGCTTTAGAGAGATTTCACCAAACTCTGAAGTCGCGTTCTTATTGTACAGAGTTGTGTAAAGACTGGGAAGAGGGTTTACCGTGATTACTTCTAGCAGCAAGAGAGGTTTGTCAAAGTACTGGGTTCAGTCCTAATGACTTGGTTTTTGACTATAAGGTTAGGGGACCATTAGCAGTACTTCATGATAACTGGGTCACAGATGAACCTCCTTCAAATCTGTTAGATTACATAAATGGTTTCCGTCATCGTCTTTATATGGCAGGACAGCTGGCCAAACAAAATTTTGAAAAAGCTCAGTCTCGTATGAAATCTTGGTATGACAGGTATTCTGAAAAGCGCCAGTTCAGCGAGGGGGACCAGGTTTTGGCATTATTGCCAATAGGTGGGTCAGTTTTTCAAGCCAAATTTCATGGTCCTTACACGGTGGTAAAAAGGCTTTCAGAGCTTAATTACCTTATTGCAACTCCAGATAGGAAAAAGAGGCAACAACTTTGCCATATCAACCTTCTAAAACCCTATTTTGCTCGTGATTTGTTGGAGGGTAACTCCGGGGTGAAGTCTTTCCCTGGGAAGGGGACTGTTTTGACTGTTTGTGAAGTTCAGCGGTCAAGCACTTCTGGAGGGGAGGAAGTGGCAATGCCTGACGATGCAGTGCTTAGCGGTCGTTTGAAAAATTCTGAAACTCTAGACAAATTGGAGTTATTATTGGCCCATTTGCCAAAGGAGAAGGCGGTACAGTTGGCTGCATTAATTAAAGGTTACCCATCATTGTGTGGCGATACTCCTACTAGAACCAATTTAATAGAACATGATATAGACGTGGGGGATGCTAAGCCAATCCGCCAGAGGTTTTTTCGTGTCTCTGTGGAAAAGAGAGAGGTTATTGATAAGGAGGTTAAGTACATGTTGGACAATAAAATTGCTGTCCCCTCTTTTTCCAGCTGGGCATCCCCATGTCTGATTGTCCAGAAAGCCGACAAGTCTCCTCGGTGCTGCACTGACTTCCGTAAGGTCAATGCAGTTACTAAACCTGATTCTTACCCATTGCCTCGGGTTGAAGACTGTGTCGACCAGGTTGGTTCTGCCAAGTTTGTGAGTAAATTTGACCTTCTCAAAGGGTACTGGCAGGTGCCGCTGACTCGTAGAGCACAGGAAATATCATCCTTCATTACAGCTTCTGGCTTGTTCTCATACACTGTGATGGGGTTTGGCCTACGAAATGCCCCGGCAACCTTTCAGAGGCTTATGAACATGGTGGTAAATGGTCTTACAGGTTGTGCAGTATATTTAGACGATGTTGTAATTTACAGTGACACCTGGACTCAACACATAAATCAGATTCAGGCATTATTTGAACGTTTGGTTAATGGTAACCTTACTTTAAACTTGGCGAAGTGTGAGTTTGCAAAAGCTACTGTGACCTACTTGGGAAAAGTTGTTGGGCAAGGGAAGGTTCGTCCAGTAACTGCAAAAGTTACAGCGGTGTCTCAGTTTCCTGTTCCTTCTACTAAAAAAGAGCTCATGAGATTCTTGGGTCTCGTGGGTTACTATCGTTGTTTTTGCCGCAACTTTTCCAGTATTGTAGCTCCACTTACCGATCTTCTAAAAGGTACAGCCAAATTTATATGGTCTGCTTCCTGTCAGCAAGCTTTCAGTCAAGTTAAAGCTCTTCTTTGTTCAGCTCCCGTTTTACTTGCTCCTCGGTTTGATCGACCTTTTCAGCTATATACTGATGCTAGCCATGTAGGAGCTGGAGCTGTGTTGGTACAAGCAGATGACCATGGTGTGCAGCGGCCAGTGTGTTTTTTCTCTAAAAAGTTCAACAAACATCAGTTGAACTATTCAGTTATTGAAAAGGAGGCACTAGCTCTCATTTTGGCTTTGCAACATTTTAGAGTGTACATTGACTCGGGAAACTCTTTATTAGTTTATTCCGATCACAACCCATTAATCTTTTTGAATTCTCTCCAAAATCCAAACCAGAGGTTAATGCGTTGGGCGTTATTTTTGCAGCCTTATCATTTGGATATTCAACATATTAAGGGGAAAGATAATGTACTGGCTGATGCTCTCTCCGGTATAAAAGCTGGTTCCCTTTGTCCCAATGTTGTGGCTTCTTCTCTCCTCCCTCTTAATTAGCTCCTAGGCGCAAAGGCTGCTGAGGCGGGGGATGAAGAGCCTGGACGTTGGTGATTTTTGGGAAATCCTCGGTTGTTCATCTATATAAGCTAAGTACATGGTGGTTGACTAAAGGCTGCATTATTGATTTGTAATGTCTCAGGGTAGAACCCTGGTTTTATGGGGGGGAGTGTGACAGCCAGGGGTAGCATTATTTTGAAAGTCTTTTGCTGTGGTCCTTGTTCCTGTGTTTCAGGAAGTGGTGGGTGGGGCTAATCAAGTCCACACCTGGAGATGGTCTTTAAAAGGGCCTGAGATGATGGCTTCGGTCTCTCTTTGGTTCCATCACCCTGGCTGCTTTCTGGACCTTTGTCTTTTGTTATTCCACATACTCACGCATCATATGCACACAACATTGCACTCACACTGATTAACGCAGTCATGTTATTTCTTATTTAATTAATAAATGTACTTATCTTCCTTATACTGCGTGGTCTCCCCTTTTTGTCATTGACTCCTTGAGCCAGAGTCGTGACAATATATCTCAGCTGCAGCGAGGATTATATTATAGCCCTGCCTTTGACCCCTTCTTTTAGAGAAACTGAATGAAAGGATTGTTAAAAGAATAGACTCTGACATGTTTCAGACACTTATTCTACTTTATTCTTTCAGTCTCCTTTTGTTGAAGGACTATCATCCAGATCACTTCCTGTGGTGCTGTGACATCACTTCCTGCGGCGAGAGGCGGCTCCCTTTTTGCTACTGCAGGTTTAGAACAGAGAAAACAGAACTGTTTTAGCTTTAATCTGGATTTAAACTAGATTTAGATGGCTCTGACCGGGTTTTAGTCAGATTTAGCAGCTAGACTTACTGTTTCTGCAGCTCGTCGATGCGGTTCCTCAGAGACACCACCTCATATTTTTGTCTCTTCAGTTTTTCAACATAATCATACTTTACCGCCTCCAGGTTATGGAGCCACTCCCACAGCTCCTTTGCCTTCTCCCTGGAATAACACCCACCAGAGTTAAAACTAACACCCACAGAAGTCAATATAACATCCAGTGGACTTATGTTACGTCACCCGGAGTTAGTCTACATTAAACACATTTGGACCAACAACTTATCATGTGGTGTTGTCGGTGGATAAAGGCCTCTGGAAGTTTTTAATTGGTCCTGAACAGGTTTTAGACAGATTTGAACTGGTTTAAGTTCTATCTGGAGCAGTACCGGAGCTTGTCTTCGCTGAAGTCCTTAACGTTCAGAGGTTGACATCTTTCGGCCAAAACCTTCTTCTTCTTTTCTCTTTCTGTCGGCTTCTTCTTCCCTCGTTTTCCCTCCACCTGCAACAACCAATCAGAGTCGAGTAACACACCGACCAATCAGAGACAAATACCACACACCGACCAATAAAAGTCATAAAAAAATTATATTAAAGCTTAATATAAGAAAACTGTCCAAACACATACAAAATGGCCACCGCAGATTTATTCATTTTTTGTTTTAGAAGGAACCGGTAGCCCCCAGCCCCCCCCATACAGTATACACAAGTTGCCATTGTATAGTTGTTGTATTGTATTGTTTTGGAGCCTGCCCTCTGGTGGACAGTGGTATATTGCTGGGTATTGCTTGTATGGTATCGCCCCTGCTCATGGACCTTTTTAGAGGTTCCATGAGAGAGGCTTGGTTGACACGGTTCTGTCTGGATTTACCCTCTGCAGGTGGCTGCTGAAGCCCGAGCCCATGTTGGTGAGAGCGATTTTCTTCTTTGCGTCATCCTCGGCTTTTCTGTGAAAGTCAGCCTCTTCTTTCCTTATACGCTCTGCCTGGAAACAGAACAACCAATCAGAGCTGAGAAGCCATACAAACAGCCAATCAGAGAACAGAACTGATAATAATGAGGTAAAACTAAAATAACAACTTTCTCTAAACATATTTTGATTGCATTTTTAGAAATTACTTCGATAATCTCTTTTTCAGTGACAAAGATACTGTTACATTGATTTCATTTTTTTTTTTACAAAGGGTGTCTAAAATTTATAGATTTATTGGATTGAAAGTGGAATAAAAGGTTGTATATTTATTATTAACACAATCTTTAGACAAGCTCTGGCCCAAATATGGCGTTTTGTTTGGTCAAGGTTGTAAAGTATTTAGTCTGTCCAATATGAGACAGTCCTGGTTCAGTCCTGGTTTAGTCCTGGTTTAGACCTGGTTTAGACCTGGTTTAGACCTGGTCTGTGTAGGTAGGTACCTCTCTTCGAGCCTGGCGTTCCTTGTCTTTCTCAGCTCTGATTCTTTGTTGTTCAGCACGTTCAGCTCTGCGCTTCTCCTGCAGGCAATTTAACAGGTTTTTAGATGGATTTGATAAGGTTTTAGTTGGACTTTAACATACTCTGTTCTGTAAAAGTCCATACAATTCTCTCTTTGAGCGCGATGAGCTCTTCTTCTTCTTTCTTGCGACATTCAAAGTGAGCGTCGATCAGAGACTGCAGCTCGACCAGGTCTTTGTTCTGACGTTTCTTCTGAATGTCCTGCAATACAAACCGGAGAGGTGATCATGTGACCTCAGCATTGGACGCTGATTGGATGACAAATACAAAAACTTACATCAAAGTCGACTTTCTCTCCATCAGGAATCTTTGGAGCTGACGGCCTGAAAAACAAGTTTGTGTCAGTGCCATGTCTGGTTTTAGAGGGATTTAGTTTGATTCAAACAGGTTTAATACACAATGTTTTTTAAAATATACTCACTTGAACTTTGGTTTTTCCTCTAATTCAAGGCACAAATATAAAATAAAAAAGAGAGAGCCATCAATGAAAACAGAGAAAATCACTTGAAGTCCGTTTTAGTCCGTTTCACTAAAAACACTGCACAAAGAGAAATTAATGGACTTTAACTTGGACTAGATTGGGTTTGGAGTTAGTTCAGATGAATCAGTGTCAGAGCCACTGCACTTCAACCTGAAAGATTTACCTTTAATTTACACACATGTCCCTCACATTACCTTTAATTATTATAAAGAATAGATTATATAAATATTACAGTGAGTTCAAACTGGACCAAAAACTGCAGAAAACTGGACCAGGACCATTCACTCTTTACTGTAATCTCACATATGTCTACCAGAGGGAGCTCCCATTGACTCCCACTGCATTTACCTTATTATTCCCTAAAGAACAGCATCAATCCAAAAGCTGCAGCGAGGTGAAGAAAAGGTTAGACTCAGTTTTCAAGTTGAAGACATTTTATCTCTAATTCATAAATAATTTTATAATTCTGAGTTCAACTGGTAAGAGAGCAGAGCGTTATCTCTAGAGGGAGGAGTTTAACCTGAAACTAAACCTGATTGGACCAGACTGTTCTGGTGTCATAGTCGTTAGCTCTGAAAGGACAGTGTGACTCCTGATGTGAGAGTCATTAAGACGCAGGAGAGTTGTTAGTGAAACTGTTCCATTCAGGTGCTGTTCTGTTATAGAGTACAACTGTTTTAGTTTAGGTTTAAGAACACTAGGTGGACTTTGAGTCACTATAACATTTGGGAACACTTTATCATAAATTAAATTAATTTAAGATTTAATAAGAGTGGCTCACATGTAAATACCTCATTAATGTAGTAATTTCATTTATTTTCTTTCACTTGGTACTTGAATGGGAGAACCTTCACCATCTACACAGATCATAAGCCACTCATTTATCTTTTTAATGAGAAGAAACCATTTCCACAATGGAATCACCAAGAGTGCGTAGGTGGACTGTACGTTTAAGTGCGTACATGTACAATATAGTTTACAGGTAAACACCATGCTAATGCAGATGCGCTGAGCAGACTTCCAGTTCCTGAAAAAATAAGGAAGTAGGAGAGAGCAGAGCAAGTTCCGATGATGAACTTATTGGATAAGTCTCTGCCGGACACCCTATCAGCGGAGCATGAAGCTGAGCGTAAGGGATGGGTGTGTTCTTTGGAGAGCAAAAGTTATTATTTCCAACAAAGGCAGAGCGAAAAAGCTTAAACTGCTTCACACTGGAAGGCCTGGCCAGATCATATTTGTGGTGGCCAGGAATGGATCAGGATGGGGTGAGAAAATAGCAGACCTGTAGAGATTGTCAGGCTCACTAGAAAGCACATGCAGCTGCACTGTTACATCCCTGGAAATGGCTGCAATCACCATGATCTTGTCTACATCCAGGCTACTACTGAGAAACTGAGACAAAGGTTCTGCCTTTTTTGGCCTAGTTTTGAGTTACCGAAGAAGCTGTGCTCATATAACGTGCTGGATTAGCATGTGCACGTATAACGTGTGCTGATATAACGTGTGCTGATATAACGTGTGCTGGTACAACGTGTGCTGGTACAACGTGTGCTGATATAACGTGTGCTGGTACAACGTGTGCTGGTATAACATGTGCTGATATAACATGTGCTGGTACAACGTGTGCTGGTATAACATGTGCTGGTACAACGTGTGCTGGTATAACATGTGCTGATATAACATGTACTGATATAACGTGTACTGGTATAACATGTGCTGATATAACATGTACTGATATAACGTGTGTTTGTATAACATGGACTGATATAACGTGTGTTTCTATAACATGGACTGATATAACGTGTGTTTGTATTACATGTACTGATATAACATGTACTGGTATAACATGTGCTGATATAACGTGCTCTGATATAACATGTACTGATATAACATGTACTGATATAACGTGTACTGATATAACATGTGCTGATATAACATGTACTGATATAACATGTACTGATATAACATGTACTGATATAACGTGTGCTGGTATAACATGTACTGATATAACGTGTACTGATATAACATGTACTAATATAATGTGTACTGGTATAACATGTACTGATATAACGTGTGCTGGTACAACGTGTGCTGGTACAACGTGTGCTGGTAACACGTGTGCTGGTACAACGTGTGCTTGTATAACATGTGCTGGTATAACGTGTGCTTGTATAACATGTATAGATATAACGTGTGCTTGTATAACGTGTGCTTGTATTACATGTACTGATCTAACATGTACTGATATAACGTGTGCTTGTATAACATGTACTGATATAACGTGTACTGGTATAACATGTACTGATATAACATGTATTGATAAAACGTGTGTTTGTATAACATGGACTGATATAACGTGTGCTTGTATAACATGTACTGATATAACGTGTGCTGGTATAACATGGACTGATATAACGTGTGCTTGTATAACATGGACTAATATAACGTGTGTTTGTATAACATGGACTAATATAACGTGTGTTTGTATAACATGTGCTGATATCACGTGTGTTTGTATAACATGTGCTGATATAACGTGTGCTGATATAACATGTACTGATATAACGTGTACTGATATAACGTGTACTGATATAACATGTACTGGTATAACATGTACTGATATAACATGTGCTGTTATAACATGTACTGATATAACGTGTACTGGTATAACATGTGCTGATATAACATGTACTGATACAACGTGTACTGGTATAACATGTACTAGTATAACATGTACTGATATAACGTGTACTGGTATAACATGTACTGATATAACATGTGCTGATATAACGTGTGCTGGTATAACATGTACTGATATAACATGTACTGATATAACGTGTACTGATATAACATGTACTAATATAATGTGTACTGGTATAACATGTACTGATATAACGTGTGCTGGTATAACGTGTGCTGGTACAACGTGTGCTGGTACAACGTGTGCTTGTATAACATGTGCTGGTATAACGTGTGCTTGTATAACATGTATAGATATAACGTGTGCTGGTATAACGTGTGCTGGTATAACGTGTGCTGGTATAACGTGTGCTGGTACAACGTGTGCTGGTACAACGTGTGCTGGTACAACGTGTGCTGGTACAACGTGTGCTGGTACAACGTGTGCTGGTACAACGTGTGCTTGTATAACATGTGCTGGTATAACGTGTGCTTGTATAACATGTATAGATATAACGTGTGCTGGTATAACGTGTGCTGGTATAACGTGTGCTTGTATTACATGTACTGATATAACGTGTGCTGGTATAACATGTACTGATATAACGTGTGCTGGTATAACGTGTGCTGGTACAACGTGTGCTGGTATAACGTGTGCTGGTATAACGTCTGCTTGTATAACATGTACTGATATAACGTGTGCTGGTATAACGTGTAGTGGTATAACATGTACTAATATAACATGTACTGATATAACTTGTGCTGGTATAACATGTACTGATATAACATGTACTGATATAACGTGTGCTGGTATAACGTGTAGTGGTATAACATGTACTAATATAACATGTACTGATATAACTTGTGCTGGTATAACATGTACTGATATAACATGTACTTATATAACATAGTGCTGGTGTAACGTGTGCTGGTATAACGTCTACTGGTATAACGTGTGCTGGTATAACATGTACTGATATAACGTACTGATATAACGTGTGCTGATATAACGTGTGCTGATATAACGTGTACTGGTATAACGTGTGCTGGTATAACGTGTGCTTGTATAACGTGTGCTTGTATAACATGTACTGATATAACATGTACTGATATAACGTGTCCTGATATAACATGTACTGATATAACGTGTACTGATATAACATGTACTGATATAACGTGTACTGGTATAACATGTACTGGTATGATGTAGTGCTGGTATAACGTGTGCTGGTATAACGTGTACTGATATAACGTGTGCTGGTATAACGTGTGCTGGTACAACGTGTGCTGGTACAACGTGTGCTGGTACAACGTGTGCTGGTACAACGTGTGCTGGTACAACGTTTGCTGGTATAACGTGTGCTGGTATAACGTGTGCTGGTATAACGTGTACTGATATAACGTGTGCTTGTATAACGTGTGCTGGTATAACGTGTGCTGGTATAACGTGTGCTGGTATAACATGTACTGATATAACGTGTGCTGGTATAACATGTGCTGGTATAACATGTACTGATATAACGTGTGCTGGTATAACGTGTGCTGGTACGTGTGCTGGTACAACGTGTGCTTGTATAACGTGTGCTGGTATAACGTGTGCTTGTATAACATGTACTGATATAACGTGTGCTGGTATGACGTGTGCTGGTTTAACGTGTGCTTGTATAACATGTACTGATATAACGTGTGCTGGTATGACGTGTGCTGGTATAACGTGTGCTGGTACAATGTGTGCTGGTATAACATGTACTGATATAACGTGTGCTGGTACAACGTGTGCTGGTACAATGTGTGCTGGTACAACGTGTGCTGGTATAACGTGTGTTTGTATAACATGTACTGATATAACGTGTGCTGGTATAACATGTACTGATATAACGTGTGCTGGTATAACGTGTGCTGGTATAACATGTACTGATATAACATGTGCTGGTATAACGTGTGCTGGTATAACGTGTACTGGTACAACGTGTGCTGGTACAACATGTGCTGGTACAACGTGTGCTGGTATAACGTGAGCTGGTATAACGTGTACTGGTACAACGTGTGCTGGTATAACATGTACTGATATAACGTGTGCTGGTATAACGTGTGCTGGTATAGCGTGTGCTGGTACGTGTGCTGGTACAACGTGTGCTGGTACAACGTGTGCTTGTATAACGTGTGCTGGTATAACGTGTGCTTGTATAACATGTACTGATATAACGTGTGCTGGTATGACGTGTGCTGGTATAACGTGTGCTTGTATAACATGTACTGATATAACGTGTGCTGGTATGACGTGTGCTGGTATAACATGTGCTGGTACAACGTGTGCTGGTATAACATGTACTGATATAACGTGTGCTGGTATAACATGTGCTGGTACAACGTGTGCTGGTATAACGTGTGCTGGTACGTGTGCTGGTATAACATGTACTGATATAACGTGTGCTGGTATAACGTGTGCTGATATAACGTGTGCTGGTATAACGTGTGCTGGTACAACGTGTGCTGGTACAACGTGTGCTGGTACAACGTGTGCTGGTACAACGTGTGCTGGTACAACGTGTGCTGGTACAACGTGTGCTGGTATAACGTGTGCTTGTATAACATGTACTGATATAACGTGTGCTGGTATAACATGTGCTGGTACGTGTGCTGGTATAACATGTACTGATATAACGTGTGCTGGTATAACGTGTGCTGGTATAACGTGTGCTGGTATAACGTGTGCTGCTATAACATGTACTGATATAACGTGTGCTGGTATAACATATACTGATATAACGTGTGCTGGTATAACATGTGCTGGTATAACGTGTGCTTGTATAACGTGTGCTGGTATAACGTGTGCTGGTATAACATGTACTGATATAACGTGTGCTGGTATAACGTGTGCTGGTACAACGTGTGCTTGTATAACATGTACTGATAAAACGTGTACTGATATAACGTGTGCTGGTATAACGTGTGCTGATATAACGTGTGCTGGTACAACGTGTGCTGGTATAACGTGTGCTGGTACAACGTGTGCTTGTATAACATGTACTGATAAAACGTGTACTGATATAACGTGTGCTGGTATAACGTGTGCTGATATAACGTGTGCTGGTACAACGTGTGCTGATATAACGTGTGCTGGTACAACGTGTGCTGGTACAACGTGTGCTGGTACAACGTGTGCTGATACAACGTGTGCTTATATAACGTGTGCTGCTATAACATGTACTGATATAACGTGTGCTGGTATAACATATACTGATATAACGTGTGCTGGTATAACATGTACTGGTATAACGTGTGCTGGTATAACGTGTGCTGCTATAACATGTACTGATATAACGTGTGCTGGTATAACGTGTGCTGATATAACGTGTGCTGATATAACGTGTGCTGGTATAACGTGTGCTGATATAACGTGTGCTGGTACAACGTGTGCTGGTATAAAGTGTGCTGTTATAACGTGTGCTGATATAACGTGTGCTGATATAACGTGTGCTGCTATAACATCTACTGATATAACGTGTGCTGGTATAACATATACTGATATAACGTGTGCTGGTATAACATGTGCTGGTATAACGTGTGCTTGTATAACGTGTGCTGGTATAACGTATGCTGGTACGTGTGCTGGTATAACATGTACTGATATAACGTGTGCTGGTATAACGTGTGCTGATATAACGTGTGCTGGTATAAAGTGTGCTGGTATAACGTGTGCTGGTACAACGTGTGTTTGTACAACGTGTGTTTGTACAACGTGTGCTGGTACAACGTGTGTTTGTATAACATGTACTGATATAACGTGTGCTGGTATAACATGTACTGATATAACATGTGCTGGTATAACGTGTGCTGGTACAACGTGTGCTGGTATAACGTGTGCTGGTATAACGTGTACTGGTACAACGTGTGCTGGTACAACATGTGCTGGTTCTAACGTGTGCTGGTACAACGTGTGCTGGTACAATGTGTGCTGGTATAACGTGTGCTGGTTCTAACGTGTGCTGGTACAACGTGTGCTGGTACAATGTGTGCTGGTATAACGTGTGCTTGTATAACATGAACTGATATAACGTGTGCTGATATAACGTGTGCTGGTATAACATGTACTGATATAACGTGTGCTGGTATAACATGTGCTGGTACGTGTGCTGGTATAACATGTACTGATATAACGTGTGCTGGTATAACGTGTGCTGGTATAACGTGTGCTGCTATAACATGTACTGATATAACGTGTGCTGGTATAACATATACTGATATAACGTGTGCTGGTATAACATGTGCTGGTATAACGTGTGCTTGTATAACGTGTGCTGGTATAACGTGTGCTGGTATAACGTGTGCTGGTACAACGTGTGCTTGTATAACATGTACTGATATAACGTGTACTGATATAACGTGTGCTGGTATAACGTGTGCTGGTATAACGTGTGCTGGTACAACGTGTGCTTGTATAACATGTACTGATATAACGTGTGCTGGTATAACGTGTGCTGGTATAACGTGTGCTTGTATAACGTTTGCTGGTATAACGTGTGCTGGTATAACATGTACTGATATAACGTGTGCTTGTATAACATGTGCTGGTACAACGTGTGCTGGTACAACGTGTGCTTGTATAACGTGTGCTGGTATAACGTGTGCTTGTATAACATGTACTGATATAACGTGTACTGGTATAATGTGTACTGGTATAACATGTGCTGGTATAACGTGTGCTGGTATGACGTGCGCTGGTTTAACGTGTGCTTGTATAACATGTATTGATATAACGTGTGCTGGTATGACGTGTGCTGGTATAACGTGTGCTGGTACAACATGTGCTGGTATAACATGTACTGATATAACGTGTGCTGGTACAACGTGTGCTGGTACAATGTGTGCTGGTACAACGTGTGCTGGTATAACGTGTGCTGATATAACGTGTGCTGTATAATATGTACTGATATAACGTGTGCTGGTATAACGTATGCTGGTACGTGTGCTGGTATAACATGTACTGATATAACGTGTGCTGGTATAACGTGTGCTGGTACACCGTGTGTTTGTATAACGTGTGCTGGTACAACGTGTGTTTGTATAACATGTACTGATATAACGTGTGCTGGTATAACATGTGCTGGTACAACGTGTGCTTGTATAACATGTACTGATATAATGTGTGCTGATATAACGTGTGCTGGTACAAGGTGTGCTGGTATAACGTGTGCTTGTATAACATGTACTGGTATAACGTGTGCTGGTACAACGTGTGCTGGTACAAGGTGTGCTGGTATAACGTGTGCTTGTATAACGTGTACTGGTATAACGTGTGCTGATATAACGTGTGCTTGTATAACATGTACTGTTATAACTTGTGCTGGTATAACATGTACTGATATAACATGTACTGATATAACGTGTGCTGGTATAACGTGAGCTGGTACAACGTGTGCTTGTACAACGTGTGCTGGTATAACGTGTGCTGGTATAATGTGTACTGGTACAACGTGTGCTGGTATAACGTGAGCTGGTACAACGTGTGCTGGTATAACGTGTGCTGGTACAACGTGTGCTGTTGTTGTGCGAATTATACAACACGATGCAACATCTGTAAAAGCTTTCGGTCCTAAATATATCAAATTAATTTGTTAATAAATTATAAATGGATTATTATCAGTGCTGCCTTTAAAGTCATTATTTAAAAGAAATTATTTCGACTTTATGGAAAATAATTTAAATATAAATGTTTGTTTTAAAAATGTTGAGAAAACAGATTTTTTTTTTAATATTGGAGACAAACGTGACTTGGTTCCAGTCTGGATCGAGTCCTGGTCTGGTTCTTCCTACATATTAAGTTCAAGAAAAATGGCCATTTTGTGCCTTGTTCATAATGTTTTGTTTTGACACAATTAAATGGCTGCCGCTCATTAACAGAAAACCGTTTGATTTTGAGCAGCTCCATTTAAGACCAGCTCAGTCCGACTTCAGAGGAACAGGGGTTTGTGAAGTCCGGTTTCAGTCGGACTAAAGTGATAAATCTGAAAAGTTCTCAGGTCCAGGATTCTGAGTCTTTGGTCAAAACCACTTCCACTCAACAAGAAATGACTGGCACAGAGCAGAACTACCATCTTGGTCTCCTTCGTCGACTGGAGCCATGCAAAAGAAAAGCACAAACAGGACTCAGCACAAAGACACAGCAGCTGCCTCCAGCCCCACGAGCTCATCACTGGGATTAACTGGTTTTACAAGGGTTTAACTGGTTTTATGTGGGTTTAACTGGTTTTACAAGGATTTAACTGGTTTTACAAGGATTTAACTGGTTTTACAAGGATTTAACTGGTTTTATGTGGGTTTAACTGGTTTTACATGGATTTAACTGGTTTTACAAGGATTTAACTGGTTTTACAAGGGTTTAACTGGTTTTACAAGGGTTTAGATTTAACTGGTTTTACAAGGGTTTAACTGGTTTTATGTGGGTTTAACTGGTTTTACAAGGGTTTAACTGGTTTTACGTGGGTTTAACTGGTTTTACAAGGATTTAACTGGTTTTACAAGGGTTTAACTGGTTTTATGTGGGTTTAACTGGTTTTACAAGGATTTAACTGGTTTTACAAGGGTTTAGATTTAACTGGTTTTACAAGGATTTAACTGGTTTTACAAAGATTTAACTGGTTTTACAAAAGTTTAACTGGTTTTATGTGGGTTTAACTGGTTTTACAAGGATTTAACTGGTTTTACAAGGATTTAACTGGTTTTACATGGATTTAACTGGTTTTACAAGGGTTTAACTGGTTTTACAAGGATTTAACTGGTTTTACAAGGGTTTAACTGGTTTTACAAGGATTTAACTGGTTTTACGTGTGTTTAACTGGTTTTACGTGGATTTAACTGGTTTTACAAGGGTTTAACTGGTTTTACATGGATTTAGATTTAACTGGTTTTACAAGGGTTTAACTGGTTTTACGTGGGTTTAACTGGTTTTACAAGGATTTAGATTTAACTGGTTTTACAAGGATTTAACTGGTTTTATGTGGGTTTAACTGGTTTTTTACAAGGATTTAACTGGTTTTACAAGGGTTTAGATTTAACTGGTTTTACAAGGATTTAACTGGTTTTACAAAGATTTAACTGGTTTTACAAAAGTTTAACTGGTTTTATGTGGGTTTAACTGGTTTTACAAGGATTTAACTGGTTTTACAAGGGTTTAGATTTAACTGGTTTTACATGGATTTAACTGGTTTTATGTGGGTTTAACTGGTTTTACATGGATTTAACTGGTTTTACAAGGATTTAACTGGTTTTACAAGGATTTAACTGGTTTTACAAGGGTTTAACTGGTTTTACAAGGATTTAACTGGTTTTACAAGGGTTTAACTGGTTTTACAAGGATTTAACTGGTTTTACGTGTGTTTAACTGGTTTTACGTGGATTTAACTGGTTTTACAAGGGTTTAACTGGTTTTACATGGATTTAGATTTAACTGGTTTTACGTGTGTTTAACTGGTTTTACGTGGATTTAACTGGTTTTACAAGGGTTTAACTGGTTTTACATGGATTTAGATTTAACTGGTTTTACATGGATTTAACTGGTTTTACAAGGATTTAACTGGTTTTACAAGGGTTTAACTGGTTTTACATGGATTAAACTGGTTTTACAAGGGTTTAACTGGTTTTACAAGGGTTTAACTGGTTTTACAAGGGTTTAGACAAGGATTTAACTGGTTTTACATGGATTTAGATTTAACTGGTTTTACATGGATTTAGATTTAACTGGTTTTACGTGTGTTTAACTGGTTTTACGTGGATTTAACTGGTTTTACATGGATTTAACTGGTTTTACAAGGGTTTAACTGGTTTTACAAGGGTTTAACTGGTTTTACATGGATTTAACTGGTTTTACATGGATTTAACTGGTTTTACATGGATTTAACTGGTTTTACAAGGATTTAACTGGTTTTACGTTGATTCAGATTTAACTGGTTTTACATGGATTTAACTGGTTTTACAAGGATTTAACTGGTTTTACAAGGGTTTAACTGGTTTTACATGGATTTAACTGGTTTTACAAGGATTTAACTGGTTTTACGTTGATTCAGATTTAACTGGTTTTACATGGATTTAACTGGTTTTACAAGGATTTAACTGGTTTTACAAGGGTTTAACTGGTTTTAC
This sequence comes from Neodontobutis hainanensis, assembly GCA_024349245.1. Taxonomy (NCBI): domain Eukaryota; kingdom Metazoa; phylum Chordata; class Actinopteri; order Gobiiformes; family Odontobutidae; genus Neodontobutis; species Neodontobutis hainanensis. The sequence continues at coordinate 19,732,889 of JALDNG010000002.1, read as the reverse complement.
ATGGATTTAACTGGTTTTACATGGATTTAACTGGTTTTACATGGATTCAGATTTAACTAGTTTTACTTGGATTTAACTGGTTTTACGTGGATTTTGGTCCAGAATGAGTTTAAATTGGTTATTAGATGGATTCTTCAGCAGGAGACTTTATCAGGTTTTAGTTGGACTAGAACAAATTCTAGTTGGATGTAAAGAGGTCTCATATGGATTCTGGATTTTTCGTTGGATTTTAATGAAAGAGTCACTTAAATGGATGACCTCTGATTGGACAAACAGAAAACTCCGAAGAAACAGCGTGGACCTACCTTCCTCTTCGTAGGCGTCTGCAGCAAAAGCATCAAAGCAAAGCAGAAGACAACATTAGGTCAGTCTCAGCAGGTTTTAGACACAAGGCTCGTCTGAGGTCAAACCAACGGACTTCAGAGAACAAACCCTGCTGCACCATCTTGGATTCTCTTCAGAGTTGGTTTGATGAAAGATGATTAAACTTAAAAAACTCATGACCAAATGTTGAACTAATTGATCTTCTTAAACGAAATACTTAATCATGACGCTGTCACTGTGAACATCGTCTGTTTCATGGAATTCTGTTAAATTTACAGTATTTATTTTGAGCTATGGGTCTGAAACCGGACTAAGACCAGAAAAATCCTTTCCGTTCGCTTTAGTGACCTCACCTTTTCCTGAGCTCTGCTCTCGGGATTTTAACGGCTGTGCATCCAAACGGTTCATGCTCAGATTAAACTGTGGCACAAAGGTGGTAATCACACGATCATCATTTTGTCCACTTTACCCTTTACTCAAGACCAGTCAAATCCAAGACAGTCCAGATGGATTTGTTTCTGAAATCTTTTGGTTTCACATGGATGAGCCTCAAATAGAACCAGATAGAACGACAGAAAGAACACCTTTACAACAGAATCTGGACCGGCTCTGATCCAGAGACATCTTAGATCTTAGAACCAGATCTTTGTCAAAATAAGTGAATCCACAAAGTTTAAAGTTGAACCACATCAGAACCTGTTCATCTGAAGAAAAAGAGCCAACAGATCTAGATTTACGTTACGTAACAACAGGAATAAAGCACACACACACATCACTCTCTGGGCCTGAGCAGGCTCTGGTTCTGGAGCTCCTCCTACAGAACCAGCTCTAGAACCTGGTCAGATCCACGCTGCAACACACAGAGACACAGGCCGTGGTACCGGACTGTGGTACTGGTTCTGTTCTCCCACACTCTGCAGAACCATGGAGCGCTGGGTTCTGGACACTCTGGAGCTGGGCCTAAACTGGGCCTAAAGTGAGACTGCCCATGATGGAAACCTACCTTCAGGCTCAGGTTCTGCTTCAGGCTCAGGCTCTGGCTCAGGCTCTGGTTCCGGTTCTTGTTCTGGCTCTGGTTCTGGTTCGGCCTCAGGAGCTACCTCTACTTCTACTACCTCGTCCTGGGCTACGGCGCACGGCGGAGACGGCACCAAACAGAGACGAATGAAGTGAAGATACAATCAAACAGAAATAAGACAAAGACAGACAGAAATACAGACCAGGACAGGGACAGAATGAGACTGTATGAGACCAGCAGGTGGCGCTGTAACTCTGAGTCTCAGACACAGTTTCCCTTTGGGTTCACATTAGATTAAACTCCAGAGAGTCTAGATCTGGCCTCTGCTGGAGTTTTTCCCAAAGTCATAGTTCAATGTGAGGAGCATTTCAGGAGCAATGAAATAAAGTGTTTTTGATGCTGTCATTTCCTAAACCTCCTGAGATTGTAACCATGGCCCATGAATGGTTAATAAATCTTTACATGGTTTTAAATCAGTGTTGCACTTGTAGTATGTGACTGGTGCTGTAAGCGGAGTGCAAGTGAAACTTTGTCTGAAACAGAGTTAAAGACTGAGAAAACTCTGACCTCAGTTTTAAGAAAACCAGATGAATCACAAACTGAAACCAGAAAAAAGAGGGAGTTCAGTTTGGTTCAGGTTTTCTTTTAAACAAAGGCTGAAGGCATCATGACGTAACAGGTCACATGACGAAAAGAGCATTCTTCTCATCATGTGATTTTAAAGCAACACACTTTTTCAACAAACTTGACAGAAACACACTCCGACAGTAAAAACTCTAGACCTGGACCTAGACCTGGACCTGGACCTGGACCAGGACAGGGACCAGGACAGGGACCAGGATCTGGACCAGGACCGGGACCAGGATCTGGACCTGGTTTTTATCAATTATTAAACAATTAATTATGAATTGATTTGAAAGAGAGTTACCTTTTCAACAGAAACAGAAAAGAGTCAGGGTCAGAACAAACTCACAATCAGACAGCGTCCACACTAACACAACAGTCATATCTGTGCATGTTTTTGTTGAATTTAGACAAGTTTTAGATGGATTTGAACCACAATGGTTTAAATTCAGACCCAGTGTGGACATCGCCATTTAATATAAACCTGAGAAAAATTTACAGCACAATACAAGTAAATATGAAAACAAATAACAATTCAAACACAACAGAACTTACCTTCAAGCTGTTCCCTGAAACAGAACAGAGTCATATGATCAAAACTCAGTCATGTGATCAGTCAAAGTGATGTTGAGTTAACTGGTGTTTTTTGAGTTCGGCTGATGTATCTCAGCCTGTACAGGTCAGGACAGAGCTGACTCCTGGTGTTTACTGCAGGCAGGTGTGTTTCAGAGTCACACTAGTCTGTGTTGTGTGCAGATCATATGAGTACACTTATATTTCTGCACAGATGTACGTGTAAAGATTAGAGTTACTCGGATGTGTCCTATGTGAGATATACGAGTAAATATGTGAAAATGTGTTAGAAGTTATATACTTACATTATTAAATTAGTTCTAGCTATTAGAGGAAGTGTCTCAGGAGTTATTTATGTGTGTATGCAGTTGTGTTTTTATTAAAGAGACTCACTCCGTGTCAGACATGTCAACGGGACGTCACTCCTGAAACAGACACAAATATTCATCATTAATGTGTCAGAGTAAACCAGAGTAAACTGCTCTCAGACATTCATCATGTACACTAGAATATCTAAGTCAGCTCCAGCGTAACTCAGTGCTGGGTTAGGGTCGATCTCAAGCTGAGGATAAGAAATGTTGAATTAAAAAACTAGGCACAGACATTTCAAATATATTATTAACTATAACGTAAAAATAAAAAAGGTCTAGTTTGTGCCGTTTAACACATCTGTGGCTCTTCCATTACAAACGATTATGCTTCCGTTCCAGTCGAATCACACTGAGCACCACTGCAGCAATTATACAGGCCCCAGAACGAAGAAGACCAGAGAAAGACATTTACATTTAATCATTTAGCAGACGCTTTTATCCAAAGTGACAAAGCGAGCAAGTGAGGAAAACAATGGAAGCAATTTTAACAACACAAGGAACAAAAAGCATAAGTGCATAAAAAAACTAGTCAGTTAGAACCCAGCACAGTTTACAAAGCTAAGGATAAGAGCGAATAATAATATTAAATTATTCAATTTTATTATTATTATTACTATTTTTAATGGAAGGATTCAATAGAAAGGAGTAGAAGTCAATGTTTGTCAGTCAGGTGTTGACAGAAGAGATGTGTTTTCAGGTGTTTTTTTTAAAGATGGCTACAGAATCTGCTGATCTTGTAGCAGCTGTAAATCATTCACCAAAGAACAGATCCAGAGAAAGTACGGGAGAGGGATTTTTTTCCTTTATGGGATGGTACCACCAGACGTTCATTAGCAGAGCGCAGGGATCTGGTAGAACATAGGTCTGTATCAGTGAGTGAAGATATGAGGGGGCGGAGCCAGTGTAACTAATGAAGAGAGTCAGTGTAACTTAATGAAGAGAGTCAGTGTAACTAATGAAGAGAGGAGCCAGTGTAACTAATGAAGAGAGTCAGTGTAACTTAATGAAGAGAGTCAGTGTAACTTAATGAAGAGAGGAGTCAGTGTAACTAATGAAGAGAGGAGTCAGTGTAACTAATGAAGAGAGTCAGTGTAACTAATGAAGAGAGGAGTCAGTGTAACTAATGAAGAGAGTCAGTGTAACTAATGAAGAGAGGAGTCAGTGTAACTAATGAAGAGAGGAGCCAGTGTAACTAATGAAGAGAGTCAGTGTAACTAATGAAGAGAGTCAGTGTAACTAATGAAGAGAGGAGTCAGTGTAACTAATGAAGAGAGTCAGTATAACTCATGAAGAGAGGAGTCAGTGTAACTAATGAAGAGAGGAGTCAGTGTAACTCATGAAGAGAGTCAGTGTAACTAATGAAGAGAGGAGTCAGTGTAACTAATGAAGAGAGGAGTCAGTGTAACTAATGAAGAGAGGAGTCAGTGTAACTAATGAAGAGAGGAGTCAGTGTAACTAATGAAGAGAGGAGTCAGTGTAACTCATGAAGAGAGGAGTCAGTGTAACTAACGAAGAGAGGAGTCAGTGTAACTAATGAAGAGAGGAGTCAGTGTAACTAATGAAGAGAGGAGTCAGTGTAACTAATGAGGAGAGGAGTCAGTGTAACTAATGAAGAGAGGAGTCAGTGTAACTAATGAAGAGAGGAGTCAGTGTAACTCATGAAGAGAGTCAGTGTAACTAATGAAGAGAGGAGTCAGTGTAACTAATGAGGAGAGGAGTCAGTGTAACTAATGAAGAGAGGAGTCAGTGTAACTAATGAAGAGAGGAGTCAGTGTAACTCATGAAGAGAGGAGTCAGTGTAACTAATGAAGAGAGGAGTCAGTGTAACTCATGAAGAGAGTCAGTGTAACTAATGAAGAGAGGAGTCAGTGTAACTCATGAAGAGAGGAGTCAGTGTAACTAATGAAGAGAGGAGTCAGTGTAACTAATGAAGAGAGTCAGTGTAACTAATGAAGAGAGTCAGTGTAACTAATGAAGAGAGGAGTCAGTGTAACTCATGAAGAGAGTCAGTGTAACTAATGAAGAGAGTCAGTGTAACTAATGAAGAGAGGAGTCAGTGTAACTCATGAAGAGAGGAGTCAGTGTAACTAATGAAGAGAGGAGTCAGTGTAACTCATGAAGAGAGGAGTCAGTGTAACTAATGAAGAGAGGAGTCAGTGTAACTAATGAAGAGAGGAGTCAGTGTAACTAATGAAGAGAGTCAGTGTAACTAATGAAGAGAGGAGTCAGTGTAACTCATGAAGAGAGGAGTCAGTGTAACTAATGAAGAGAGGAGTCAGTGTAACTAATGAAGAGAGGAGTCAGTGTAACTAATGAAGAGAGGAGTCAGTGTAACTAATGAAGAGAGGAGTCAGTGTAACTAATGAAGAGAGGAGTCAGTGTAACTAATGAAGAGAGGAGTCAGTGTAACTAATGAAGAGAAGAGTCAGTGTAACTAATGAAGAGAGTCAGTGTAACTAATGAGGAGAGGAGTCAGTGTAACTAATGAAGAGAGTCAGTATAACTCATGAAGAGAGGAGTCAGTGTAACTCATGAAGAGAGTCAGTGTAACTAATGAAGAGAGGAGTCAGTGTAACTAATGAAGAGAGGAGTCAGTGTAACTAATGAAGAGAGTCAGTGTAACTAATGAGGAGAGGAGTCAGTGTAACTAATGAAGAGAGTCAGTGTAACTAATGAAGAGAGGAGCCAGTGTAACTAATGAAGAGAGGAGTCAGTGTAACTAATGAAGAGAGGAGCCAGTGTAACTAATGAAGAGAGGAGTCAGTGTAACTAATGAAGAGAGTCAGTGTAACTAATGAAGAGAGTCAGTGTAACTAATGAAGAGAGGAGTCAGTGTAACTAATGAAGAGAGGAGTCAGTGGACCTAATGAAGAGAGGAGTCAGTATAACCTCATTAAGAGAGGAGTCAGTGTAACTAATGAAGAGAGGAGTCAGTGTAACTAATGAAGAGAGTCAGTGTAACTAATGAAGAGAGGAGCCAGTGTAACTAATGAAGAGAGGAGTCAGTGTAACTAATGAAGAGAGGAGCCAGTGTAACTAATGAAGAGAGGAGTCAGTGTAACTCATGAAGAGAGGAGTCAGTGTAACTAATGAAAAGAGTCAGTGTAACTCATGAAGAGAGGAGTCAGTGTAACTAATGAAGAGAGGAGTCAGTGTAACTCATGAAGAGAGGAGCCAGTGTAACTAATGAAGAGAGTCAGTGTAACTAATGAGGAGAGGAGTCAGTGTAACTAATGAAGAGAGTCAGTATAACTCATGAAGAGAGGAGTCAGTGTAACTCATGAAGAGAGTCAGTGTAACTAATGAAGAGAGGAGTCAGTGTAACTAATGAAGAGAGGAGTCAGTGTAACTAATGAAGAGAGTCAGTGTAACTAATGAAGAGAGGAGTCAGTGTAACTAATGAAGAGAGGAGTCAGTGTAACTAAAGAAGAGAGGAGTCAGTGTAACCTCATTAAGAGAGGAGTCAGTGTAACTAATGAAGAGAGGAGTCAGTGTAACTAATGAAGAGAGGAGTCAGTGTAACTAATGAAGAGAGTCAGTGTAACTAATGAAGAGAGGAGCCAGTGTAACTAATGAAGAGAGGAGCCAGTGTAACTAATGAAGAGAGGAGTCAGTGTAACTAATGAAGAGAGTCAGTGTAACTAATGAAGAGAGGAGTCAGTGTAACTAATGAAGAGAGGAGCCAGTGTAACTAATGAAGAGAGGAGTCAGTGTAACTAATGAAGAGAGGAGCCAGTGTAACTCATGAAGAGAGTCAGTGTAACTTAATGAAGAGAGTCAGTGTAACTAATGAAGAGAGTCAGTGTAACTCATGAAGAGAGTCAGTGTAACTCATGAAGAGAGGAGTCAGTGTAACTAATGAAGAGAGGAGTCAGTGTAACTAATAAAGAGAGTCAGTGTAACTAATGAAGAGAGGAGCCAGTGTAACTATTGAAGAGAGGAGTCAGTGTAACTCATGAAGAGAGGAGTCAGTGTAACTCATGAAGAGAGTCAGTGTAACTCATGAAGAGAGGAGTCAGTGTAACTAATGAAGAGAGGAGTCAGTGTAACTAATGAAGAGAGTCAGTGTAACTCATGAAGAGAGTCAGTGTAACTCATGAAGAGAGGAGTCAGTGTAACTAATGAAGAGAGGAGTCAGTGTAACTCATGAAGAGAGTCAGTGTAACTTAATGAAGAGAGTCAGTGTAACTAATGAAGAGAGTCAGTGTAACTCATGAAGAGAGTCAGTGTAACTCATGAAGAGAGGAGTCAGTGTAACTAATGAAGAGAGGAGTCAGTGTAACTACTGAAGAGAGTCAGTGTAACTAATGACGAGAGGAGCCAGTGTAACTAATGAAGAGAGGAGTCAGTGTAACTAATGAAGAGAGGAGCCAGTGTAACTAATGAAGAGAGTCAGTGTAACTAATGAAGAGAGGAGTCAGTGTAACTAATGAAGAGAGGAGTCAGTGTAACTCATGAAGAGAGTCAGTGTAACTAATGAAGAGAGGAGTCAGTGTAACCTCATTAAGAGAGGAGTCAGTGTAACTAATGAAGAGAGGAGTCAGTGTAACTAATGAAGAGAGTCAGTGTAACTAATGAAGAGAGGAGTCAGTGTAACTAATGAAGAGAGGAGTCAGTGTAACTAATGAAGAGAGGAGTCAGTGTAACCTCATTAAGAGAGGAGTCAGTGTAACTAATGAAGAGAGGAGTCAGTGTAACTAATGAAGAGAATGAGTGTAACTAATGAATAGAGGAGTCAGTGTAACTAATGAAGAGAGGAGTCAGTGTAACTAATGAAGAGAGGAGTCAGTGTAACTAATGAAGAGAGTCAGTGTAACTAATGAGGAGAGGAGTCAGTGTAACTAATGAAGAGAGGAGTCAGTGTAACTAATGAAGAGAGGAGTCAGTGTAACTAATGAAGAGAGGAGTCAGTGTAACTAATGAAGAGAGTCAGTGTAACTCATGAAGAGAGGAGTCAGTGTAACTAATGAAGAGAGGAGTCAGTGTAACTCATGAAGAGAGTCAGTGTAACTAATGAAGAGAGGAGCCAGAGTAACTAATGAAGAGAGGAGTCAGTGTAACTAATGAAGAGAAGAGTCAGTGTAACTCATGAAGAGAGTCAGTATAACTCATGAAGAGAGGAGTCAGTGTAACTAATGAAGAGAGGAGTCAGTGTAACTCATGAAGAGAGTCAGTGTAACTAATAAAGAGAGGAGCCAGTGTAACTAATGAAGAGAGGAGTCAGTGTAACTAATGAAGAGAGTCAGTGTAACTAATGAAGAGAGGAGTCAGTGTAACTAATGAAGAGAGGAGTCAGTGTAACTAATGAAGAGAGGAGTCAGTGTAACTAATGAAGAGAGGAGTCAGTGTAACTAATGAAGAGAGTCAGTGTAACTAATGAAGAGAGGAGTCAGTGTAACTAATGAAGAGAGGAGTCAGTGTAACTCATGAAGAGAGGAGTCAGTGTAACTAATGAAGAGAGGAGTCAGTGTAACTAATGAAGAGAGTCAGTGTAACTCATGAAGAGAGGAGTCAGTGTAACTAATGAAGAGAGGAGTCAGTGTAACTCATGAAGAGAGTCAGTGTAACTAATGAAGAGAGGAGCCAGTGTAACTAATGAAGAGAGTCAGTGTAACTCATGAAGAGAGGAGTCAGTGTAACTAATGAAGAGAGGAGCCAGTGTAACTAATGAAGAGAGGAGTCAGTGTAACTAATGAAGAGAGTCAGTGTAACTCATGAAGAGAGGAGTCAGTGTAACTCATTAAGAGAGGAGTCAGTGTAACTAATGAAGAGAGGAGTCAGTGTAACTAATGAAGAGAGTCAGTGTAACTAATGAAGAGAGGAGTCAGTGTAACTAATGAAGAGAGTCAGTGTAACTAATGAAGAGAGGAGTCAGTGTAACTAATGAAGAGTCAGTGTAACTAATGAAGAGAGTCAGTGTAACTCATGAAGAGAGGAGTCAGTGTAACTCATGAAGAGAGGAGTCAGTGTAACCTCATTAAGAGAGGAGTCAGTGTAACTAATGAAGAGAGTCAGTGTAACTAATGAGGAGAGGAGTCAGTGTAACTAATGAAGAGAGGAGTCAGTGTAACTAATGAAGAGAGGAGTCAGTGTAACTAATGAAGAGAGTCAGTGTAACTAATGAAGAGAGGAGTCAGTGTAACTAATGAAGAGAGGAGTCAGTGTAACTAATGAAGAGAGGAGTCAGTGTAACTAATGAAGAGAGGAGTCAGTGTAACTAATGAAGAGAGTCAGTGTAACTAATGAAGAGAGGAGTCAGTGTAACTAATGAAGAGAGGAGCCAGTGTAACTAATGAAGAGAGGAGTCAGTGTAACTAATGAAGAGAGTCAGTGTAACTAATGAAGAGAGGAGCCAGTGTAACTAATGAAGAGAGGAGTCAGTGTAACTAATGAAGAGAGGAGCCAGTGTAACTAATGAAGAGAGGAGTCAGTGTAACTAATGAAGAGAGTCAGTGTAACTAATGAAGAGAGGAGTCAGTGTAACTAATGAAGAGAGTCAGTGTAACTAATGAAGAGAGGAGTCAGTGTAACTAATGAAGAGAGGAGTCAGTGTAACTCATGAAGAGAGGAGTCAGTGTAACTAACGAAGAGAGGAGTCAGTGTAACTAATGAAGAGAGGAGTCAGTGTAACTAATGAAGAGAGGAGTCAGTGTAACTAATGAAGAGAGGAGCCAGTGTAACTAATGAAGAGAGGAGTCAGTGTAACTCATGAAGAGAGGAGTCTGTGTAACCTAATGAAGAGAGGAGTCAGTGTAACTAATGAAGAGAGGAGTCAGTGTAACTAATGAAGAGAGTCAGTGTAACTAATGAAGAGAGGAGTCAGTGTAACTAATGAGGAGAGGAGTCAGTGTAACTAATGAAGAGAGGAGTCAGTGTAACCTCATGAAGAGAGGAGTCAGTGTAACTAATGAAGAGAGGAGTCAGTGTAACTAAAGAAGAGAGGAGTCAGTGTAACTAATGAGGAGAGGAGTCAGTGTAACTAATGAAGAGAGGAGTCAGTGTAACCTCATGAAGAGAGGAGTCAGTGTAACTAATGAAGAGAGGAGTCAGTGTAACTAACGAAGAGAGGAGTCAGTGTAACTCATGAAGAGAGGAGTCAGTGTAACTAATGAAGAGAGGAGTCAGTGTAACTAATGAAGAGAGGAGTCAGTGTAACTAACGAAGAGAGGAGTCAGTGTAACTAACGAAGAGAGGAGTCAGTGTAACTAATGAAGAGAGGAGTCAGTGTAACTAATGAAGAGAGGAGTCAGTGTAACTAATGAAGAGAGGAGTCAGTGTAACTAATGAAGAGAGGAGTCAGTGTAACTCATGAAGAGAGGAGTCAGTGTAACTAATGAAGAGAGGAGTCAGTGTAACTCATGGAGAGAGGAGTCACTGTAACTAACGAAGAGGAGTCAGTGTAACTAATGAAGAGAGTCAGTGTAACTAACGAAGAGAGGAGTCAGTGTAACTAATGAAGAGAGGAGTCAGTGTAACTAATGAAGAGAGGAGTCAGTGTAACTAATGAAGAGAGGAGTCAGTGTAACTCATGAAGAGAGGAGTCAGTGTAACTATCTGAAGAGGAGTCAGTGTAACTAATGAAGAGAGTCATTGTAACTAACGAAGAGAGGAGTCAGTGTAACTAATGAAGAGAGGAGTCAGTGTAACTCATGGAGAGAGGAGTCAGTGTAACTCATGAAGAGAGGAGTCAGTGTAACTAACGAAGAGGAGTCAGTGTAACTAATGAAGAGAGGAGTCAGTGTAACTAATGAAGAGAGGAGTCAGTGTAACTAATGGAGAGAGGAGTCAGTGTAACTCATGAAGAGAGGAGTCAGTGTAACTCATGAAGAGAGGAGTCAGTGTAACTCATGAAGAGAGGAGTCAGTGTAACTCATGAAGAGAGGAGTCAGTGTAACTAATGAAGAGAGGAGTCAGTGTAACTAATGAAGAGAGGAGTCAGTGTAACTAATGAAGAGAGGAGTCAGTGTAACTCATGAAGAGAGGAGTCAGTGTAACTAATGAAGAGAGGAGTCAGTGTAACTAACGAAGAGAGGAGTCAGTGTAACTCATGAAGAGAGGAGTCAGTGTAACCTCATGAAGAGAGGAGCCAGTGTAACTAATGAAGAGAGGAGTCAGTGTTACTAATGAAGAGAGGAGTCAGTGTAACTCATGAAGAGAGGAGTCAGTGTAACTAATGAAGAGAGGAGTCAGTGTAACTCATGAAGAGAGGAGTCAGTGTAACTAATGAAGAGAGGAGTCAGTGTAACTCATGAAGAGAGGAGTCAGTGTAACTAATGAAGAGAGGAGTCAGTGTAACTAATGAAGAGAGGAGTCAGTGTAACTAATGAGGAGAGAAGTTACGTGGCTCTCTTCGGTTCTTTAAAGACCACTCTTGCTGCTGCATTCTGGATGAGCTGCAGAGGTTTGGTTGTGCAGCAGGAGTCCAGCCAGAAGAGCATTGCAATAATCCCGTTTGGACAAGACAAGAGCCTGAACTAGGATTTGCGTAGAGTGCTCCGATAGGAAAGGCCTAATTTTCCTAATGTTGTAGAGGATGAATCTACAGGACCTGGTGGTGCTGGCAACATGACTTGTGAAGTTTAGTTGATCATCAGTTACCACTCCCAGATTTCTGTCAGTGCTGGACGGTGTAATGGTTGATGAGCCTAGTTGAATGGAGAGGTTGTGGTGGGTCTTTGGGTTTGGCAGGAATCACAAACAGTTCTGTTTTTGCAAGGTTCAGGTGCAGGTGATGGTCCTTCATCCAAAGTGAGATGTCACTCAGGCCGAGACACGAGCAGAGACTGTCGGATCATCAGGTTGAAATGACAAGTGGAGTTGAGTGTCATCTGCAGCAGTGATAGGAAAAGCCATGTTTCTGAATGACAGAGGAGGTCATGTTTATGGAAAAGAGTAGCGGTCCAAGCACTGAGCCCTGAGGCACCCCTGTATTAAGATGCTGGGACTCAGAGACCTCGTTTCTCCAGGATACTCTGAATGACCTACCCGAGAGGTAAGACTTGAACCATTGTAACGCCATTCCAAAGACACCCATCGCACTGAGAGAAGACAAGAGGATGTGATGGTTAACGGTGTCAAAGGCAGCAGACAGATCCAGTAAGATGAGGACAGATGACTTGGATGTTGCCTTTGCCAGTCTCAGGGCTTCGATGACTGAGAGCAGTGCAGTTTCAGTGGAATGTCCGCTCTTGAACCCAGACTGGTTCTGGTTCAGGAGGTTGTTTCGTGTGAGAAAGGAGGAGAGCTGGTTAAACACAACCCACTCCAGAGCTTTGGCAGTGAAGGGAAGGAGGGAAACCGGTCTGTAGTTTTCTAACTGTGTAGGGTTGAGAGTGGGTTTTTTAAGTAGTGCTGTGATGGGCCTCTTTGAAAGCTGTGGGGAATGACCCAGTGGAGAGAGATGAGTTGATGATGTGGGTGAGAGCAGGACAGATGGAGAGATGGCCTGAAGGAGATGTGTGGGGATGGGATCCAGCAGGTGGTAGAGGGGTTAGAACTAATGACCTTGGAAACAAACCACTTCAGTTAGAGGAGAAAAAGAAGGGAGCAAACACGTATCAGGGGTATGAAAGAGTTCAACAGGTGCTGTCGTTCTTTTCTTTACAAAGAAAGATGCAAAATCATCAGCTGTTAACTCTGATGAAGGAGGGGGAGCAGGAGGACAAAGGAGGGCAGAGAAGGTTTTAAAGAGAGTGCGTGAGTCAGGTGAGTTGATTAACTTAGAATGTAGTAGATGGTTTTTGCAGAAGTGACATCAGCAGAGAAATTAGAGAGGAGAGACTGGTAGATAGAGAGGTCAGTACGATCTTTTGACTTGCGCCATTTCCTCTCAGCTGACCGGAGGCTGGTGCGATGCTCACGTAGAACATCGGATAACCAGGGGCAGACGAGGATGTACGAGCTGGTCTGGATGTAAGAGGGCATAAGTTGTACAAGCAGGATGTAAGAGTGGAGCACAGAGTGTCAGTGGCAGTGTTGGTGTTTAAAAGATTGAGCTCCTCAGAGGGGCGTAGCACAGAAGAGACGGCAGAGGAAAAGCGGGAGGGACTGAGTGAACGCAGAAATGATCCGAAGTGTGCAGAGGCGTGACCTGAGTATGCTGAGTGGAGCAGGACCTTATGTAGATGAGATCTAGTTGGTTCCAGACTTGTGAGTTGCTGGTGTGGAGACCTGCTTGAGGTCAAATGATGCAGTCAGGTTATTGAAGTTAGCAGCCTGTGGCTTTTCAAGGTGGATGTTGAAATCTCCTAATACCACCAGAGGAGTACCATCCTCAGGGAAGGATGAAAGAAGCACATCCAACTCCTCCAAGAAATGTCCGAGCAGGTCTGGGGGTCGATAGATAACTACAAAGTGACTTTTAACAGGGTGGGTGATGGTAACAGCATGGAACTCGAAGGAGCTGTTGTCACACAAGGGTGCTAGCTGTTTGAACTTCCAGTCAGTAGGGATAAGTAATCCTGTCCCTCCACCCCTTCCTGTGATGCGAGGACTGTGGGAGAAAGTGTGATTATGGGAGAGTCCTCTGGTTTGATCCATGTTTCTGTAAGTGCTACAACTGAAAGACCAGAATGTTGAACAAAAGCGGTAATGAAATCAGCTTTGTTCACAGCAGACTGACAGTTCCACAAGCCTATTGAGAAAGTAGAAGAGGCAGTTATGGACGGTGATATAACATGCAGATTATTATGGTTGCATCTCCTTTTGCGTAAAACAGATGATAATGTCAGTAGGGTTTTGAAAACACGTTGAAGAAGAGCAGAAAAGGAAATTTCTAAAAGTAGAAATAATAAATTATAAGTGCAAACAAATAGTACAAAAAAATAAATAAATAAGTGCAATACTCAGGTACTCAGTCGAAGGTCTTTTCTCTCTTAGGTCTTCATGCAATGACAGCTGCCGCGGTGGTTCACCAATAAATACCCATCTGATTCAAGTAATTGAATTTAGCAGGTCACGCCTCCAGATGACACGCTAAACCATTCAAACAAAACCAGCCCTAGAGAAAGTGACAGCAGCCGCCGGTGCCCCACAAAGAAGAGTGTAGTAACACCCGACGTGGATTCTCAACAATGACACTGAGCTTCACACACACTTACTATACAGGCTGACCAGAGAAAGACCAGAGAAAGACCAGAGAAAGACCAGAGAAAGACCAGGGAAAGACCAGGGAAAGACCAGAGAAAGACCAGAGAAAGACCAGGGAAAGACCAGGGAAAGACCAGAGAAAGACCAGAGAAAGACCAGAGAAAGACCAGGGAAAGACCAGAGAAAGACCAGAGAAAGACCAGGGAAAGACCAGGGAAAGACCAGAGAAAGACCAGAGAAAGACCAGAGAAAGACCAGGGAAAGACCAGAGAAAGACCAGAGAAAGACCAGGGAAAGACCAGGGAAAGACCAGGGAAAGACCAGGGAAAGACCAGAGAAAGACCAGGGAAAGACCAGGGAAAGACCAGAGAAAGACCAGAGAAAGACCAGAGATAGACCAGAGAAAGACCAGGGAAAGACCAGAGAAAGACCAGGGAAAGACAAGGGAAAGACCAGAGAAAGACCAGAGAAAGACCAGAGAAAGACCAGAGAAAGACCAGAGAAAGACCAGAGAAAGACCAGGGAAAGACCAGGGAAAGACCAGAGAAAGACCAGGGAAAGACCAGGGAAAGACCAGAGAAAGACCAGAGAAAGACCAGAGAAAGACCAGAGAAAGACCAGAGAAAGACCAGGGAAAGACCAGGGAAAGACCAGAGAAAGACCAGGGAAAGACCAGGGAAAGACCAGAGAAAGACCAGAGAAAGACCAGAGAAAGACCAGGGAAAGACCAGGGAAAGACCAGGGAAAGACCAGAGAAAGACCAGAGAAAGACCAGGGAAAGACCAGGGAAAGACCAGAGAAAGACCAGAGAAAGACCAGAGAAAGACCAGGAAAGACCAGAGAAAGACCAGAGAAAGACCAGAGAAAGACCAGAGAAAGACCAGGGAAAGACCAGGAAAGACCAGGAAAGACCAGAGAAAGACCAGGGAAAGACCAGGGAAAGACCAGAGAAAGACCAGAGAAAGACCAGAGAAAGACCAGGAAAGACCAGGAAAGACCAGGGAAAGACCAGAGAAAGACCAGGAAAGACCAGGAAAGACCAGAGAAAGACCAGAGAAAGACCAGAGAAAGACCAGGGAAAGACCAGAGAAAGACCAGAGAAAGACCAGGGAAAGACCAGGGAAAGACCAGGGAAAGACCAGGGAAAGACCAGAGAAAGACCAGAGAAAGACCAGGGAAAGACCAGAGAAAGACCAGAGAAAGACCAGGGAAAGACCAGGGAAAGACCAGAGAAAGACCAGGGAAAGACAAGGGAAAGACCAGAGAAAGACCAGAGAAAGACCAGAGAAAGACCAGGGAAAGACCAGAGAAAGACCAGAGAAAGACCAGAGAAAGACCAGAGAAAGACCAGGGAAAGACCAGAGAAAGACCAGGGAAAGACCAGGGAAAGACCAGAGAAAGACCAGAGAAAGACCAGAGAAAGACCAGAGAAAGACCAGGGAAAGACCAGAGAAAGACCAGAGAAAGACCAGGGAAAGACCAGGGAAAGACCAGGGAAAGACCAGGGAAAGACCAGAGAAAGACCAGAGAAAGACCAGGGAAAGACCAGGGAAAGACCAGAGAAAGACCAGGGAAAGACCAGGGAAAGACCAGAGAAAGACCAGAGAAAGACCAGAGAAAGACCAGGGAAAGACCAGAGAAAGACCAGAGAAAGACCAGAGAAAGACCAGGGAAAGACCAGAGAAAGACCAGGGAAAGACCAGGGAAAGACCAGAGAAAGACCAGAGAAAGACCAGAGAAAGACCAGAGAAAGACCAGGGAAAGACCAGAGAAAGACCAGAGATAGACCAGAGATAGACCAGAGATAGACCAGAGATAAACCAGAGAAAGACCAGAGAAAGACCAGAGATAGACCAGGGAAAGACCAGGGAAAGACCAGAGATAGACCAGAGAAAGACCAGAGAAAGACCAGAGAAAGACCAGAGAAAGACCAGGGAAAGACCAGAGAAAGACCAGAGAAAGACCAGTGAAAGACCAGAGAAAGACCAGGGACAGACCAGGGAAAGACCAGAGAAAGACCAGAGAAAGACCAGAGATAGACCAGAGATAGACCAGAGATAGACCAGAGATAGACCAGAGAAAGACCAGAGATAGACCAGAGATAGACCAGAGAAAGACCAGAGATAGACCAGAGAAAAACCAGAGAAAGACCAGAGATAGACCAGAGAAAGACCAGAGAAAGACCAGAGATAGACCAGAGAAAGACCAGAGATAGACCAGAGATAGACCAGAGATAGACCAGAGATAGACCAGAGATAGACCAGAGAAAGACCAGAGAAAGACCAGAGATAGACCAGAGAAAGACCAGAGATAGACCAGAGATAGACCAGAGATAGACCAGAGATAGACCAGAGAAAGACCAGAGATAGACCAGAGATAGACCAGAGATAGACCAGAGAAAGACCAGAGATAGACCAGAGATAGACCAGAGATAGACCAGAGATAGACCAGAGAAAGACCAGAGATAGACCAGAGATAGACCAGAGATAGACCAGAGAAAGACCAGAGATAGACCAGAGATAGACCAGAGATAGACCGGAGATAGACCGGAGAAAGACCAGAAAAAGACCGGAGATAGACCAGAGAAAGACCAGAGATAGACCAGAGATAGACCAGAGAAAGACCAGAGAAAGACCAGAGATAGACCAGAGAAAGACCAGAGATAGACCAGAGATAGACCAGAGATAGACCAGAGATAGACCAGAGAAAGACCAGAGAAAGACCAGAGATAGACCAGAGAAAGACCAGAGATAGACCAGAGAAAGACCGGAGATAGACCGGAGAAAGACCGGAGATAGACCAGAGATAGACCGGAGATAGACCGGAGATAGACCGGAGATAGACCGAGATAGACCGGAGATAGACCGGAGATAGACCAGAGATAGACCAGAGATAGACCAGAGATAGACCAGAGATAGACCAGAGAAAGACCAGAGAAAGACCAGAGATAGACCAGAGATAGACCAGAGATAGACCAGAGATAGACCAGAGAAAGACCAGAGAAAGACCAGAGATAGACCAGAGAAAGACCAGAGATAGACCAGAGATAGACCAGAGATAGACCAGAGATAGACCAGAGAAAGACCAGAGAAAGACCAGAGATAGACCAGAGATAGACCAGAGATAGACCAGAGATAGACCAGAGAAAGACCAGAGATAGACCAGAGATAGACCAGAGAAAGACCAGAGATAGACCAGAGAAAAACCAGAGAAAGACCAGAGATAGACCAGAGAAAGACCAGAGAAAGACCAGAGATAGACCAGAGAAAGACCAGAGATAGACCAGAGAAAGACCGGAGATAGACCGGAGAAAGACCGGAGATAGACCGGAGATAGACCAGGAGATAGACCGGAGATAGACCGGAGATAGACCGGAGATAGACCGGAGAAAGACCGGAGATAGACCGGAGATAGACCGGAGATAGACCGGAGAAAGACCGGAGATAGACCAGAGATAGACCAGAGATAGACCAGAGATAGACCAGAGATAGACCAGAGAAAGACCAGAGAAAGACCAGAGATAGACCAGAGATAGACCAGAGATAGACCAGAGATAGACCAGAGAAAGACCAGAGAAAGACCAGAGATAGACCAGAGAAAGACCAGAGATAGACCAGAGATAGACCAGAGATAGACCAGAGATAGACCAGAGAAAGACCAGAGAAAGACCAGAGATAGACCAGAGATAGACCAGAGATAGACCAGAGATAGACCAGAGAAAGACCAGAGATAGACCAGAGATAGACCAGAGAAAGACCAGAGATAGACCAGAGAAAAACCAGAGAAAGACCAGAGATAGACCAGAGAAAGACCAGAGAAAGACCAGAGATAGACCAGAGAAAGACCAGAGATAGACCAGAGAAAGACCGGAGATAGACCGGAGAAAGACCGGAGATAGACCGGAGATAGACCGAGATAGACCGGAGAAAGACCGAGATAGACCAGAGATAGACCAGAGATAGACCAGAGATAGACCAGAGAAAGACCAGAGATAGACCAGAAAGACCAGAGAAAGACCAGAGATAGACCAGAGATAGACCAGAGATAGAGCAGAGATAGACCAGAGAAAGACCAGAGAAAGACCAGAGATAGACCAGAAAGACCAGAGAAGACCAGAGATAGACCAGAGAGATAGACCAGAGATAGACCAGAGAAAGACCAGAGAAAGACCAGAGATAGACCAGAGATAGACCAGAGATAGACCAGAGATAGACCAGAGAAAGACCAGAGATAGACCAGAGATAGACCAGAGAAAGACCAGAGATAGACCAGAGAAAAACCAGAGAAAGACCAGAGATAGACCAGAGAAAGACCAGAGAAAGACCAGAGATAGACCAGAAAAAGACCAGAGAAAGACCAGAGATAGACCAGAGAAAGACCAGAGAAAGACCAGAGATAGACCAGAGAAAGACCAGAGATAGACCAGAGATAGACCAGAGATAGACCAGAGATAGACCAGAGATAGACCAGAGATAGACCAGAGAAAGACCAGAGAAAGACCAGAGATAGACCAGAGATAGACCAGAGAAAGACCAGAGATAGACCAGAGATAGACCAGAGATAGACCAGAGATAGACCAGAGAAAGACCAGAGATAGACCAGAGAAAGACCAGAGATAGACCAGAGAAAGACCAGAGATAGACCAGAGAAAGACCAGGGAAAGACCAGAGAAAGACCAGGGAAAGACCAGGGAAAGACCAGAGAAAGACCAGAGAAAGACCAGAGAAAGACCAGGGAAAGACCAGAGAAAGACCAGAGAAAGACCAGAGAAAGACCAGAGAAAGACCAGGAAAGACCAGGGAAAGACCAGAGAAAGACCAGGAAAGACCAGGAAAGACCAGAGAAAGACCAGAGAAAGACCAGAGAAAGACCAGAGAAAGACCAGAGAAAGACCAGAGAAAGACCAGGGAAAGACCAGGGAAAGACCAGAGAAAGACCAGGGAAAGACCAGGGAAAGACCAGAGAAAGACCAGAGAAAGACCAGAGAAAGACCAGGGAAAGACCAGGGAAAGACCAGGGAAAGACCAGAGAAAGACCAGAGAAAGACCAGGGAAAGACCAGGGAAAGACCAGAGAAAGACCAGAGAAAGACCAGAGAAAGACCAGGGAAAGACCAGAGAAAGACCAGAGAAAGACCAGAGAAAGACCAGAGAAAGACCAGGGAAAGACCAGGGAAAGACCAGGGAAAGACCAGAGAAAGACCAGGGAAAGACCAGGGAAAGACCAGAGAAAGACCAGAGAAAGACTAGAGAAAGACCAGGGAAAGACCAGGGAAAGACCAGGGAAAGACCAGAGAAAGACCAGGGAAAGACCAGGGAAAGACCAGAGAAAGACCAGAGAAAGACCAGAGAAAGACCAGGGAAAGACCAGAGAAAGACCAGAGAAAGACCAGAGAAAGACCAGAGAAAGACCAGGGAAAGACCAGAGAAAGACCAGGGAAAGACCAGGGAAAGACCAGAGAAAGACCAGAGAAAGACCAGAGAAAGACCAGAGAAAGACCAGGGAAAGACCAGAGAAAGACCAGAGAAAGACCAGGGAAAGACCAGGGAAAGACCAGGGAAAGACCAGGGAAAGACCAGAGAAAGACCAGAGAAAGACCAGGGAAAGACCAGAGAAAGACCAGAGAAAGACCAGGGAAAGACCAGGGAAAGACCAGAGAAAGACCAGGGAAAGACAAGGGAAAGACCAGAGAAAGACCAGAGAAAGACCAGAGAAAGACCAGGGAAAGACCAGAGAAAGACCAGAGAAAGACCAGAGAAAGACCAGAGAAAGACCAGGGAAAGACCAGAGAAAGACCAGGGAAAGACCAGGGAAAGACCAGAGAAAGACCAGAGAAAGACCAGAGAAAGACCAGAGAAAGACCAGGGAAAGACCAGAGAAAGACCAGAGAAAGACCAGGGAAAGACCAGGGAAAGACCAGGGAAAGACCAGGGAAAGACCAGAGAAAGACCAGAGAAAGACCAGGGAAAGACCAGGGAAAGACCAGAGAAAGACCAGGGAAAGACCAGGGAAAGACCAGAGAAAGACCAGAGAAAGACCAGAGAAAGACCAGGAAAGACCAGAGAAAGACCAGAGAAAGACCAGAGAAAGACCAGGGAAAGACCAGAGAAAGACCAGGAAAGACCAGGAAAGACCAGAGAAAGACCAGAGAAAGACCAGGAAAGACCAGAGAAAGACCAGAGATAGACCAGAGATAGACCAGAGATAGACCAGAGATAAACCAGAGAAAGACCAGAGAAAGACCAGAGATAGACCAGGAAAGACCAGGAAAGACCAGAGATAGACCAGAGAAAGACCAGAGAAAGACCAGAGAAAGACCAGAGAAAGACCAGGGAAAGACCAGAGAAAGACCAGAGAAAGACCAGTGAAAGACCAGAGAAAGACCAGGAAAGACCAGGGAAAGACCAGAGAAAGACCAGAGAAAGACCAGAGATAGACCAGAGATAGACCAGAGATAGACCAGAGATAGACCAGAGAAAGACCAGAGATAGACCAGAGATAGACCAGAGAAAGACCAGAGATAGACCAGAGAAAAACCAGAGAAAGACCAGAGATAGACCAGAGAAAGACCAGAGAAAGACCAGAGATAGACCAGAGAAAGACCAGAGATAGACCAGAGATAGACCAGAGATAGACCAGAGATAGACCAGAGATAGACCAGAGAAAGACCAGAGAAAGACCAGAGATAGACCAGAGAAAGACCAGAGATAGACCAGAGATAGACCAGAGATAGACCAGAGATAGACCAGAGATAGACCAGAGAAAGACCAGAGATAGACCAGAGATAGACCAGAGATAGACCAGAGAAAGACCAGAGATAGACCAGAGATAGACCAGAGATAGACCAGAGATAGACCAGAGAAAGACCAGAGATAGACCAGAGATAGACCAGAGATAGACCAGAGAAAGACCAGAGATAGACCAGAGATAGACCAGAGATAGACCGGAGATAGACCGGAGAAAGACCAGAAAAAGACCGGAGATAGACCAGAGAAAGACCAGAGATAGACCAGAGATAGACCAGAGAAAGACCAGAGAAAGACCAGAGATAGACCAGAGAAAGACCAGAGATAGACCAGAGATAGACCAGAGATAGACCAGAGATAGACCGGAGAAAGACCAGAGAAAGACCAGAGATAGACCAGAGAAAGACCAGAGATAGACCAGAGAAAGACCGGAGATAGACCGGAGAAAGACCGGAGATAGACCGGAGATAGACCGGAGATAGACCGGAGATAGACCGGAGAAAGACCGGAGATAGACCGGAGATAGACCGGAGATAGACCGGAGAAAGACCGGAGATAGACCAGAGATAGACCAGAGATAGACCAGAGATAGACCAGAGATAGACCAGAGAAAGACCAGAGAAAGACCAGAGATAGACCAGAGATAGACCAGAGATAGACCAGAGATAGACCAGAGAAAGACCAGAGAAAGACCAGAGATAGACCAGAGAAAGACCAGAGATAGACCAGAGATAGACCAGAGATAGACCAGAGATAGACCAGAGAAAGACCAGAGAAAGACCAGAGATAGACCAGAGATAGACCAGAGATAGACCAGAGATAGACCAGAGAAAGACCAGAGATAGACCAGAGATAGACCAGAGAAAGACCAGAGATAGACCAGAGAAAAACCAGAGAAAGACCAGAGATAGACCAGAGAAAGACCAGAGAAAGACCAGAGATAGACCAGAGAAAGACCAGAGATAGACCAGAGAAAGACCGGAGATAGACCGGAGAAAGACCGGAGATAGACCGGAGATAGACCGGAGATAGACCGGAGAAAGACCGGAGATAGACCAGAGATAGACCAGAGATAGACCAGAGATAGACCAGAGAAAGACCAGAGATAGACCAGAGAAAGACCAGAGAAAGACCAGAGATAGACCAGAGATAGACCAGAGATAGACCAGAGATAGACCAGAGAAAGACCAGAGAAAGACCAGAGATAGACCAGAGAAAGACCAGAGATAGACCAGAGATAGACCAGAGATAGACCAGAGATAGACCAGAGAAAGACCAGAGAAAGACCAGAGATAGACCAGAGATAGACCAGAGATAGACCAGAGATAGACCAGAGAAAGACCAGAGATAGACCAGAGATAGACCAGAGAAAGACCAGAGATAGACCAGAGAAAAACCAGAGAAAGACCAGAGATAGACCAGAGAAAGACCAGAGAAAGACCAGAGATAGACCAGAGAAAGACCAGAGAAAGACCAGAGATAGACCAGAGAAAGACCAGAGAAAGAACAGAGATAGACCAGAGAAAGACCAGAGATAGACCAGAGATAGACCAGAGATAGACCAGAGATAGACCAGAGATAGACCAGAGATAGACCAGAGAAAGACCAGAGAAAGACCAGAGATAGACCAGAGATAGACCAGAGAAAGACCAGAGATAGACCAGAGATAGACCAGAGATAGACCAGAGATAGACCAGAGAAAGACCAGAGATAGACCAGAGAAAGACCAGAGATAGACCAGAGAAAGACCAGAGATAGACCAGAGAAAGACCAGAGAAAAACCAGGGATAGACCAGAGATAGACCAGAGATAGACCAGAGATAGACCAGAGAAAGACCAGAGAAAGACCAGAGATAGACCAGAGATAGACCAGAGAAAGACCAGAGAAAGACCAGAGATAGACCAGAGATAGACCAGAGATAGACCAGAGATAGACCAGAGATAGACCAGAGATAGACCAGAGAAAGACCAGAGATAGACCAGAGATAGACCAGAGATAGACCAGAGATAGACCAGAGAAAGACCAGAGATAGACCAGAGATAGACCAGAGATAGACCAGAGAAAGACCAGAGAAAGACCAGAGAAAGAGCAGAGATAGACCACAGAAAGACCAGAGATAGACCACAGAAAGACCAGAGATAGACCAGAGAAAGACCAGAGATAGACCAGAGAAAGACCAGAGATAGACCAGAGATAGACCAGAGATAGACCAGAGAAAGACCAGAGATAGACCAGAGATAGACCAGAGATAGTCCGGAGATAGACCAGAGAAAGACCAGAAAAAGACCGGAGATAGACCAGAGAAAGACCAGAGAAAGACCAGAGAAAGACCAGAGATAGACCAGAGAAAGACCAGAGATAGACCAGAGAAAGACCAGAGATAGACCAGAGAAAGACCAGAGAAAAACCAGGGATAGACCAGAGATAGACCAGAGATAGACCAGAGATAGACCAGAGATAGACCAGAGAAAGACCAGAGAAAGACCAGAGATAGACCAGAGATAGACCAGAGAAAGACCAGAGAAAGACCAGAGATAGACCAGAGATAGACCAGAGATAGACCAGAGAAAGACCAGAGAAAGACCAGAGATAGACCAGAGATAGACCAGAGAAAGACTAGAGATAGACCAGAGATAGACCAGAGAAAGACCAGAGATAGACCAGAGATAGACCAGAGATAGACCAGAGAAAGACCAGAGATAGACCAGAGATAGACCAGAGAAAGACCAGAGATAGACCAGAGAAAGACCAGAGATAGACCAGAGATAGACCAGAGATAGACCAGAGAAAGACCAGAGATAGACCAGAGATAGACCAGAGATAGACCAGAGATAGACCAGAGAAAGACCAGAGAAAGACCAGAGATAGACCAGAGATAGACCAGAGAAAGACCAGAGATAGACCAGAGATAGACCACAGAAAGACCAGAGATAGACCAGAGAAAGACCAGAGAAAGACCAGAGATAGACCAGAGATAGACCAGAGATAGACCACAGAAAGACCAGAGATAGACCAGAGAAAGACCAGAGAAAGACCAGAGATAGACCAGAGATAGACCAGAGATAGACCAGAGATAGACCAGAGAAAGACCAGAGAAAGACCAGAGATAGACCAGAGATAGACCAGATATAGACCAGAGATAGACCAGAGAAAGACCAGAGATAGACCAGAGATAGACCAGAGAAAGACCAGAGATAGACCAGAGATAGACCAGAGATAGACCAGAGAAAGACCAGAGAAAGACCAGAGATAGACCAGAGAAAGACCAGAGATAGACCAGAGAAAGACCAGAGATAGACCAGAGATAGACCAGAGAAAGACCAGAGATAGACCAGAGATAGACCAGAGATAGACCAGAGATAGACCAGAGATAGACCAGAGAAAGACCAGAGAAAGACCAGAGATAGACCAGAGATAGACCAGAGAAAGACCAGAGATAGACCAGAGATAGACCAGAGAAAGACCAGAGATAGACCAGAGATAGACCAGAGATAGACCAGAGATAGACCAGAGAAAGACCAGAGATAGACCAGAGATAGACCAGAGAAAGACCAGAGAAAGACCAGAGATAGACCAGAGAAAGACCAGAGATAGACCAGAGATAGACCAGAGATAGACCAGAGAAAGACCAGAGATAGACCAGAGATAGACCAGAGATAGACCAGAGATAGACCAGAGAAAGACCAGAGAAAGACCAGAGAAAGAGCAGAGATAGATCACAGAAAGACCAGAGATAGACCACAGAAAGACCAGAGATAGACTAGAGAAAGACCAGAGATAGACCAGAGATAGACCAGAGATAGACCAGAGATAGACCAGAGAAAGACCAGAGAAAGACCAGAGATAGACCGGAGATAGACCAGAGATAGACCAGAGATAGACCAGAGATAGACCAGAGATAGACCAGAGATAGACCAGAGATAGACCAGAGAAAGACCAGAGAAAGACCAGAGATAGACCAGAGATAGACCAGAGATAGACCAGAGATAGACCAGAGAAAGACCAGAGAAAGACCAGAGATAGACCAGAGATAGACCAGAGATAGACCAGAGATAGACCAGAGAAAGACCAGAGATAGACCAGAGATAGACCAGAGAAAGACCAGAGATAGACCAGAGATAGACCAGAGATAGACCAGAGAAAGACCAGAGAAAGACCAGAGATAGACCAGAGAAAGACCAGAGATAGACCAGAGATAGACCAGAGATAGACCAGAGATAGACCAGAGAAAGACCAGAGATAGACCAGAGATAGACCAGAGATAGACCAGAGATAGACCAGAGAAAGACCAGAGATAGACCAGAGATAGACCAGAGATAGACCAGAGATAGACCAGAGAAAGACCAGAGAAAGACCAGAGAAAGAGCAGAGATAGACCAGAGAAAGACCAGAGATAGACCAGAGATAGACCAGAGATAGACCAGAGAAAGACCAGAGAAAGACCAGAGAAAGAGCAGAGATAGACCAGAGAAAGACCAGAGATAGACCACAGAAAGACCAGAGATAGACCAGAGATAGACCAGAGAAAGACCAGAGATAGACCAGAGATAGACCAGAGATAGACCGGAGATAGACCAGAGAAAGACCAGAAAAAGACCGAAGATAGACCAGAGAAAGACCAGAGAAAGACCAGAGATAGAGCAGAGATAGACCAGAGAAAGACCAGAGATAGACCAGAGATAGACCAGAGATAGACCAGAGATAGACCAGAGATAGACCAGAGAAAGACCAGAGAAAAACCAGGGATAGACCAGAGATAGACCAGAGAAAGACCAGAGATAGACCAGAGATAGACCAGAGATAGACCAGAGAAAGACCAGAGATAGACCAGAGATAGACCAGAGATAGACCAGAGATAGACCAGAGAAAGACCAGAGAAAGACCAGAGATAGACCAGAGATAGACCAGAGATAGACCAGAGATAGACCAGAGATACCATGGGCGGCAGTAGCTCAGTGGGTAGAGCGGTTATCCTACAAACGGAAGGTAGGCGGTTCGATTCTCACTCTCCCCACAGTTCATACTGTCGTTGTGTCCTTGGGCAAGACACTTAACCCACCTTGCCTCCAGTGGCTGTAACACTGGTAATTACTGTAGAACAATGTAAGTCGCTTTGGATAAAAGCTTCTGCAAAATAAATAAATGTAAATGTAAATGTAGATAGACCAGAAAGTAAGCTCTTCACCACAAGATGGCACTAAACACAGACCACAGAGGAACAGAGCATGTGCAGTGAGTTTGTTTTTGAATGTTTCTTTATAATAAAGCAGAAAATGGATCAGTCACTGGAGGAGTTGTGCAGCACTCTGAAGTGCTCAGTTAATAAAAAGAAAAACACTTTTCCAGCTACTAGGCACTCAAAGCACTTCTACATCAAGCTTCCATTCCATCACACATTCATACACCAGAGCCACAGACTTTGGAGGCAAGGTGGGTTAAACGTCTTGCCCAAGGACACTACGGACAAACACATTAACAGACGAGCTGGAAGCGTCACTAAATCACATCAAGAAGCCAAACGACAGAGAAACACAAGTCCCAGGTGAGAACCTTCATGCAACGACATCTTACTCAAAGTTCTGGATTTAATATTTACCAATAAAGCCAGTCCAGTAAAGTCCAGAGGAACCAGAGCTTCAGAGCCTTTGTGTCTATTTGGACTATTGTACTTTCTTTTGATAAAGTCTGGTTGAAGCAGGCCAGATTGACTAAAGACCTGCGCCATCACATTTTCTAAAGATATTAGACAACCATTTACTTTATGCCCGTCTCATAAAGTCTCACTGTGACGGTCTCTGAATCCAGGAAGGTCCCACTTTCATGAGTCCACCAAACCCCTTTAAAAATAGAGCTGCAGAAAACCCAGCCTTAAGACTTTTATTCTGAGTCTAGTTTAGTCCAGGTCTGGTCCTGGTTTTGAAGAACTGGTCTGACCTTAAGTGGTCTTGATCTTGGTCCAGGTCCTGTATCGTTTGAAGCTGAGTCCTGAGTCCGACTCCTCAGGACTTTCACGCCTCAAATCCCTTAAGACCAGACCAAGACCTGATCCTGGTCCTGGTTTTAATCCTGTTCTGGGACCAGGTCCAACAGAGACTAGCTCAGGTCTCACTTGGACCAGATCCATAGTCTTTAAGATCCAAGTCCAAATAAAGACTGGATCTGAGCCAAATCAGGTTCAAGGTTCTTCGGAATCTTCTACGGTCTTTATCTGACCGTCGCAAAATAGGGTTTAGACCTGGTTTAGACCTGGTCTTAAGTTGGAAGAGTTCTGTTCTAAAGTCTAGAAACTCCAAAAGTCTAATGTGGAACTGATCTGAACCTCTTATTCTTTTAGGTCCAGACCTGTAGCTGGACTGTTCTCAGACTAGACTTCCCTTGATATAGAGCCGGACTAGATTTAGTCTAGACCTGGTTTTGGTCTGGACCTGGTTTTGTGTTAATAAACAGATAAAATTTTAAAGTGAAACAAAGTCCAAATACAGACCTGGTTTAGACCTGGTCCTGGTCCTGATCAAGTCCTGGTCTTGGTCTTAGATAAACCTCTCTAAATCCTTTAATCCCTGAGAAACAGCTGCTAACCTTCCATCTCTGACATTTATTTTTTCTCATTGATTTTCTAACAATCTCTTTTCTAAAATCAATTCTCAATCTGTTTTTCTGAGAAGCTCTCAATCAAAGACAAACGGTTTTTTATTATTTTGTAAAAAACAGTTAAACTAAAAAGACGGGTTGTTGTGGGTCACAACAAAAAAACTAAACCCAGCCTCACTTTAATCCAGACTTTAAGGTTTATCTTTATATATCTTTATATTTGAAAATAAATTACATATCCTTCAAAAATTTTAATAAATAATGACACGATCCGAACTTTGTGCAGCCGCCACAGCAGACGCCACCGCAGACGCAACACCGCAGACGCAACAGCAGCCGCCACCGCAGCCGCCACAGCAGACGCCAACACAGACGCCACAGCAGACGCCACCGCAGACGCCACCGCAGACGCCACAGCAGACGCCACCGCAGACGCCACCACAGCCGCCTCGCAAACGCCACAGCAGACGCCACAGCAGACGCCACCGCAAACGCCACAGCAACGCCACAGCAGACGCCACAGCAGACGCCACAGCAGACGCCACCGCAGACGCCACCACAGACGCTACCGCAGACGCCACCGCAGACGCCACAGCAGACGCCACCGAAGACGCCACAGCAGACGCCACCACAGCCGCCCGCAAACGCCACCGAAACGCCACAGCAGACGCCACCGCAGACGCCACCACAGCCGCCCGCAAACGCCACAGCAGACGCCACAGCAGACGCCACAGCAGACGCCACCGCAGACGCCACCACAGCCGCCTCCGCAAACGCCACAGCAGACGCCACAGCAGACGCTACCGCAGACGCCACAGCAGACGCTACCGCAGACGCCACCGCAGACGCCACAGCAGACGCCACGGAAGACGCCACAGAAGACGCCACCGAAGACGCCACCGCAGACGCCTCCGCAAACGCCACCGGAAACGCCACAGCAGACGCCACCGAAGATGCCACCGCAGATTGCTCCGCAAACGCCACAGCAGATGCCACAATGGGGTGAAGGTGAAGAGGAGGGACAACAGATGCAGTGGAGAGTGGATTAAAAACACAACCGGACACTTTCCTTTGACTTTAACAAGATCAGGTTTAACCAAAACACACCAAACAGAAAATTGGCCTTAACTCTTAACTCTACCTGACGAAGTCAAAGAGGGTTTACCTGAAGCAGCAGCAGGTCTCAGCTCAAGTCCAGGTCCAGACCGTGGTCCGGCTCTGATAAAGTCTTGATCAGGTCTGTATCCAAGGATTTAACAGATCCACATTTAACTGGAGCCACAGCTTCTGATTGGACGGAGCCTCATCCAAATGGAGACAGAGCTCCACACAACACACACAACTGGAACAAAACACACAAGTGTAAATGTAACACACACGACAAAAACTATCTGCACACAGCGTCTCGTCTTACAGAGCTCTGATCCAGCCTGAGACAAACAGCAGCTGAACAAAGGCTCCAGGAACTTCCAGGACAGTTCAGAACTGCATCTGTCTCAGGCTTTTTATTTCTTCAGTCGACAGATTTACATTTATGTCTGAACAAAGGCTCGTCTCTGGAGACACTTTCTGTCACTTTATGAGTCACAGAATCACATTAAGGTCAAAATGTGACTAGGAGTTGAACATCTGTAACAAAACACTGCTTGGTCTGACTGTAGTTACGATGCTCATTTCTACCTGGAGTTTAAAAGAAGACACAATAAAACACATCAAACTTTTAATGACGAGTGAAAGCCATCAGTCACAGCATGATCCAAAAACCTGCTCTAAACTTTGTTCAGTATTTGCAGCTTTATTAAAGAGAGGGTCAGAGGCAGAAGAGAGGCACAGAGTCTGAGTGAAACCTGAGCCGAGGCTGTTTTTAGAAAAACAACAGAGGCTCAATGACACAAGGGAATGTCTCCACACCAAACAAACTGAACTCTACTGACACCACAGACAATCCTGCAGAGACAATGCAAATGCTGAAATATTTGTTCAGTTACAGCTGCTCTTTGCTTTATCTGAGTGCTCCTCTGGGTTTTTAATGAAACTCACTGTGGGTAAAGGGTAAGTCAGGGTTTGCTCAAGGACACTTAGAGGCTGGACTAAAATACACTCAACCTTCTCAGTCTCTGTTACTAACCGCTGTTTGACTCAGAGTTGCTTTAGAGAATCGAAGTATGCACCACTCAAAGAGTTCAAATCTGACGTGAACAAACAATTTTACAAATAATAGAGAGTTACTGATGTCAGAGAAGAACCTGAACACATCTGAAACTTTCACTGAGAGAGGGATTTAATTTTAAACTCATAAACCAGACTCATTTGTGATTGTGCAGCAGCAACATACTGTATTTACAAAAACTGTGCAGGGTTTAAAGCCTGCTGTTCTTTAAGAAAAAGGCTAAGAACAGCTTTGAGTTTTCTGAGCAATGTCTCTGGAAAAATCACTGAAGATTGACCTGGGGATGGAATAACAGAGCTGTGTCAAAGGTCATACTCTACAGTCTTTATTAAAATAGAACCATGCAAAGGAAAAGTCTAATACCCTACACCAGACTTACTCAAAGAACAATCAGAGGACCACTGGTGGTTTTTAAGCGCCCTCTAGTGGTTTGCAAGGTGACATGGACCATGGTAACGTATCAGATTTTGAAATTACGGAGTTTCTCACAGTGTCTATGAGTGACATACGTGCGTTTTCAGTATAAACCAACGTGTGTGTAAAATCAAAACTTATTTGACTTGTCTGTTTTATGGCATTGTCAGCAGTGGCTTGACCAGTGGCGGGTTTTATTTTACCCGTAAAATAAAATGATAACTCAGTGGTTTAGGACAGAGTTACTTAAAAGAAAAGCAGAAGACTAAACACAAGGGGAAGCCTACTGTTGTAATGAACTGAAGAACCATGATGCAAACCTCACATTTTTTTGCCCCTGGGGAAAATGTGAAGGCTGCAGAGGCTTCATACAAGGTATCCCTTTTGATCGCTAAAACAAGAAAACCTCATTCAATAGGTGAGACTTTAGTTAAACCAGCTGCTAAGGTGATTGCTAACATAGTGTAAATAAATTAACAGGGTTCCTCTTCCCAAAAACACCTGTAGCTGACAGAGTCTCAGTTGGCGACACGTTTACACCAAAGCCAGTTTTTCTCACTGCAATGAGATGAGTCTACGCCATTGGCAATGAGGCTAATCTACTGTCTTTATGCTGCTACAGTGCTACAGTTGTTCCCTGCTGAACAAGACCAACCAAAAGGACTTAAAGAATTTTAAAAATCTTTTTTAGGACAGCGTACAATGTACAATGAGAGGTTTGTACCAGATTATAGCTTAAGAGTTGTACATCCTAAGTTGTGGGGGAAACTGGTGTACCTAGAGGAAACCTACACAGACACGGAGAGAACTTGTAAACTCCACACAGAAAGACCCTGTCCTGGATGGGAATCAAACTCAGGACCTTCTTGCTGTAAGGCAGGAGTGCTAACCACTCTGCCACCATGTTGGGTTTCCACATGTGTTGGCCTGTGAACTGTAAAAGTTCAAATATTGTTTATTGTCTGTGAGTTTTGGTTTTTTGGGTAAATGGTCCTTGGTCCTAATAAGTTTGAGAAACAATGCACTACACAAACTAATATCTCAACATTACGGGCTTTATAGTACGATTTCTCTCTTTCTCCAATAACGTTCATTTGTTAAAACAACTCAGGTAAAGTAGAATAAACGGGTTAACAAGTGTTAGAGGCTGGTGTCAGTGTTAGAGGTTAGTGTCAGTGTTAGAGGCTAGTGTCAGTGTTAGAAGTTTGTGTCAGTGTTAAATGCTAGAGTTGGTGGTTGGTGTTAGAGGCTGACGTCTGTGTAGGCTGGTGTCAGTGTTAGAGGCTGACATCTGTGTAGGCTGGTGTCAACAGCTGTGTCTGTGTTTGAGGCTAGTCTCAGTGTTAGAGGCTGGTGTCTGTGTTAGAGGCTAGTGTCAGTGTTAGAGGCTAGTGTCAATGTTAAATGTTAGTGTCAGTGTTAGAGGTGGGGGTAGGTGTTAAAGGCTAGTGTCAGTGTTAGAGCCTGGTATCAGTGTTAGATGCTTGTGTCAGTTTCAGAGGCTGGTGTCTGTGTAGGCTTGTGTTAGTGTTAGAGGCTAGTGACAGTGTTAGAGATTAGTGTCAATGTTAATTGCTAGTGTCAGCGTTAGATGCTAGTGTCTGTGTTAGATGCTAGTGTCAAGGTTACAGGCTGGTGTCAGTGTTAGAGGCTGGTGTCAGTGTTAGATGCTAGTGTCAGTGTTAGAGGCTGGTGTCTGTGTTAAAGCCTGGTGTCAGTGTTAGAGGCTGGTGTCAGTGTTAGAGGCTGGTGTCAGTGTTAGAGGCTAGTGTCAGTGTTAGAGGCTGGTGTCAGTGTTAGGGGTTAGTGTCAGTTAAATGCTAGTGTCAGTGTTAGAGGCTGGTGTCTGTTTTAGAGCCTGGTGTCAGTGTTAGAGGCTGGTGTCAGTGTTAGAGGCTGGTGTCAATGTTAGAGGCTGGTGTCAGTGTTAGATGCTGGTGTCAGTGTTAGAGGCTAGTGTCAGTGTTAGAGGCTGGTGTCAGTGTTAGGGGTTAGTGTCAGTTAAATGCTAGTGTCAGTGTTAGAGCCTGGTGTCTGTGTTAGAGCCTGGTGTCAGTGTTAGAGGCTGGTGTCGGTGTTAGAGGCTGGTGTCAGTGTTAGAGGCTTGTGTCGGTGTTAGAGGCTGGTGTCGGTGTTAGAGGCTGGTGTCTGTGTTAGAGGCTGGTGTCAGTGTTAGAGGCTGGTGTCAGTGTTAGAGGCTGGTGTCTGTGTTAGAGGCTGGTGTCAGTGTTAGAGGCTGGTGTCTGTGTTAGAGGCTGGTGTCTGTGTTAGAGGCTGGTGTCTGTGTAGGCTTGTGTCAGTGTTAGAGGCTGGTGTCTGTGTTAGAGGCTGGTGTCTGTGTTAGAGGCTGGTGTCAGTGTTAGAGGCTGGTGTCTGTGTTAGAGGCTGGTGTCTGTGTTAGAGGCTGGTGTCAGTGTTAGAGGCTGGTGTCAGTGTTAGAGGCTGGTGTCAGTGTTAGAGGCTGGTGTCAGTGTTAGAGGCTGGTGTCAATGTTAGAGGCTGGTGTCAGTGTTAGATGCTAGTGTCACTGTTAGAGGCTGGTGTCTGTGTAGGCTGGTGTCAGTGTTAGAGGCTGGTGTCAGTGTTAGAGGCTGGTGTCAGTGTTAGAGGCTGGTGTCAGTGTTAGAGGCTGGTGTCAGTGTTAGAGGCTGGTGTCTGTGTTAGAGGCTGGTGTCAGTGTTAGAGGCTGGTGTCTGTGTTAGAGGCTGGTGTCAGTGTTAGAGGCTGGTGTCAGTGTTAGAGGCTGGTGTCAGTGTTAGAGGCTGGTGTTGGAGGCGGAGGTGTCACTAGGCGTTATAGCGATGAGAGGAGAACAGCTGAGGACAGAGTCTGAAGAGAGTGGGTTTATTTTTAAAGCGACAGAATGTGACTCATTCACAATGAACTCACTTTGAAAGAAATAGATCTGACCTCACTGAGTCCAGAAAAGACCATGTTTAAACCGAACCCAGACTAACCCCAAACCCTAACCCCAGGGAAGAACCAGACTATAAAACCCAAACTAAAAAAAATAATTAATGGTTGCTATTTTGGAAATATAGATAAATGAGGAGAAACCAGTTAGTTTAACTTTACACTTGATGGGTACTAAATGTTAAACAGAAACCATAAAGTTGTGGGGTGCATTCTTTAAGTGGACTAAATTTTGAATGCCAAATTGGTGGAAACATGAACTTAGCAATTTGATGATCTGTTTAAATATGTAATGGTTGAGATAAATATGGGAAAAACGCAAAAACATACTGGTTTCTTGTATTTTGGAGCACCTGGTGGTAACAGAGTCCTTTATTGACAGCATGGAACAAATCTACACTGAACAAAATCCTAAAAAAATATTCACATGTGATGAAGATTTTAGAAGCATATAAAGCACAAACTTACAGAGAGCTTTGTTGATTTATCTCCCTAATTAGATGATATAAAAAAGAAATATGGAAGACATTGCAATTTATAGACCATCAAAAAGTTTATGACAATAGATTGTGCAAAACTATTTCTGATCTATATAAATGATTTATGTTTGTAGCAACTACTAATGGTAACTGAGATTACAACAGAGCTGAACAAGATGAAGGAATGGTTCAACAGTAATCACTTTCTCAATAAATATAACAAACAAAAATGATACTATTTGAAGAACATAGAAAAGATGAAGATTGAGATACTAATTGATGAACTAACAATGGAAAGAGTTAATTTGCGTAAGACATTCTTGTAAAGGATTATTAAAATGTCCAAGTGTTATATAGGAACAAAATTTCATGGCTATCCCATTTCTCAAGGAGAAGAAGATATAATCATAACTGTAATAAAATGATTTTTTCCTGGAGAAGCACGATTAAGTCTGATTAAACCAAACCTTTTTCCAGCAGACGATCTCTGTGGAAACAAGTTATATTTTGATAATTTTATATGGATGGAAATAAACCACAACTTTATACCAGTTCAGAACAGAAGCTTTGACAATTAATATAGCCCCCATTAAGAGCTAATATTAATATAGTTCTTTAAACAAGTATTAAATCATCTTGGTTTACACCTGGAGTACACCTGTGAGCAGGGCCAGTGACAGGACGTCCTGTAACATCACTCTGAACCTGACAAACAGAGATCAGGGACAGGTGCAGTGCAAAGCAGAAGTCTGGAGGTTTTGTGAAAGTAAGGGCGGAAACATGTGTCCTTAAAGGACCCTTGTTTTATTTGTTCACATACAATGTGACGAGAACATCGTGAGAAGAAACTCACACCTTAGGAACCAAACAGCAGTTCCTTCAGGTTTATTTAAGAGCCACATTTACATCAACGACAGGTGTCCTTAATAAATATATGGCTAAAATTCAATAAGCATTGGGATTTGAATTTTACCTTTGAGACAATTTGCAAATAAGGACTGGACAGAACAAATAGCACTGAGCTGCTTTGAGCTGAAAAGGTGAGATCTACAGGATTTCATCCAAAGTAACACGGGTCTAGTTAACAGCATAACTAAAGCCTTTGAGAAAGAGCTTCACACTCTGCAGAAGGATTGGCAGAGTTATCTGGAATAGAGGAAGTGATTTTGACATGGTTTTAAAAAATAGATACAAAATATTTTTAAAGTGACTGAGACTTTAATTATGTGTTGAGATGTACTTCTATGTCTTATAACTTTTGTTTGTGTTGATTTCCATGTATCCGGAGCTTGTTGGTGAGATTGATGGATGTGGCCATTGCTGGGTCAACATTCCTGGACATGCACCTGCCCAACGACTGTGGTCCTTTGACCTCAGATGAACACTTTAATATCTGAGGGACGTTAACATCTGCATGTTCACCAATGGGACAACAGCTCCAGGACGGATCATACTACAGTCCTAAGGGCCGTATGGTTCATTGAAGTTATGATGCTTAAGAGAATTGATTTTAATCATTAAGAATGTGCATATGTCTTACTCCATGTGTTTTTCTTTTCGTTACAGGGACAGTAAAGGACAGACAGGGACAGTAAAGGACAGGCAGGTACAGTAATGGACAGGCAGGTACAGTAATGGACAGGCAGGGACAGTAATGGACAGGCAGGTACAGTAATGGACAGACAGGGACAGTAATGGACAGGCAGGTACAGTAATGGACAGACAGGGACAGTAATGGACAGGCAGGGACAGTAAAGGACAGGCAGGGACAGTAAAGGACAGACAGGGACAGTAATGGACAGACAGGGACAGTAATGGACAGACAGGGACAGTAATGGACAGGCAGGGACAGTAATGGACAGGCAGGTACAGTAATGGACAGACAGGGACAGTAATGGACAGGCAGGGACAGTAATGGACAGACAGGGACAGTAAAGGACAGGCAGGGACAGTAATGGACAGGCAGGGACAGTAAAGGACAGACAGGGACAGTAATGGACAGGCAGGGACAGTATAGGACAGACAGGGACAGTAATGGACAGACAGGGACAGTAAAGGACAGACAGGGACAGTAAAGGACAGGCAGGGACAGTAAAGGACAGACAGGGACAGTAATGGACAGGCAGGGACAGTAATGGACAGGCAGGGACAGTAAAGGACAGGCAGGGACAGTAATGGACAGGCAGGGACAGTAAAGGACAGGCAGGGACAGTAATGGACAGGCAGGGACAGTAATGGACAGACAGGGACAGTAATGGACAGGCAGGGACAGTATAGGACAGACAGGGACAGTAATGGACAGGCAGGTACAGTAATGGACAGACAGGGACAGTAATGGACAGGCAGGGACAGTAAAGGACAGGCAGGGACAGTAAAGGACAGACAGGGACAGTAATGGACAGACAGGGACAGTAATGGACAGGCAGGGACAGTAATGGACAGACAGGGACAGTAATGGACAGGCAGGGACAGTAATGGACAGACAGGGACAGTAATGGACAGGCAGGGACAGTAAAGGACAGACAGGGACAGGCCGGAGATCTTGAGTCCGATGGGCGACCAGCTTAAACTCTGGCATATTTTTCTACGTTATTTTGGAGTGACACTGTGTTTTGATTTATGGACTTTTACGAATTTGATTTTGAAGAATCAGTGCATGATTCTGTGAAGTCCCATTTGATTGTGAACAATCCCTGTATAAATTGGTCAATAGGTCAGTTGGTCAAGTGTACTTAGGCTAGGTCAGATGCTCCGCTGGGTTTTTGCTTTTGTCAAAGTAAACAACTCACACTCAGGCTAGTAGATTGTTTATGCTAATTATCATCAGCATAAAAAGGGTGGATATGTTAGAATAATTTTTATTTTTATAATATTTAGAGTTACTGCCAACAAATACATGTATATCAAATCAGATTTTGTCAAACCAGGGCGAGTTTGGTCAATTACGCTAGAAGTCCTTTACTAATTTTGATTCAAAGTCATTTTTTTTCAACCACCAAGTTTTTTTCTTGATTGGAAATGACACAGGCGTCTTTCAGAAGTTAATAAGACGATGTATAAGAGTCATTGTTGAGGAAATAAATATTTCTCAGCTTTAATTTACATTTGAACAAAAAATGTCCAAAATTATTCATACGCTTCTCAGAAATCAATAGAAAAGCCTTTACTGGCTATTACAGCAATCAACCGCTTCTTATTATTGCTGATTATTACTTTATTTACATTTTTAAGTCAGGACTCTGGCTGGGCCGTTGCAAAAGGTTAATGTTTTTGTCTGCTCACATTTCTTCACCACTTTTGCTGTGTTTGGAGTTGTTGTCTGAAGTGTAACTGGAGCCCAAGGACAAGTGTCTCTGCAGACTGATGTTGTTGAGAATCTTCAGGTCCAGGTCAGGTCTGGTCCAGGTCAGGTCAGGTCTGGTCCAGGTCTGTATAAACTCAGGTAAATGAAGGTAAAGGGAGGATAATTTCCAAGTCAAACTCTTGTTTTTTTTAGTTTGAGTCACACAAATCCAGTCTGCACCAGAGTCTGGACTGAGTCTGGACTCTGTGGTCTTAGTCTCAGCCTAGATCAGGACTAAAACCTGGACCAGGACCAGACTGGGACCAGGACCAGGACTGAAACCATGAATTTGAGGGTTCTGGGTGGATTTAGAAATTGAAGGATAAACTCTGTTTAATCAGTAAAATATAAGCAACTGTGTTTTAAATGTAGTTTCTGATTACAAAAACTAAAAACAAACTAAGATAACCAAATCCAGAAAACTCAGGAGCTGCACAAACAGGTCACTCTGTTTGTGAAAATTCAACATTGATTCATTGATAACTCCAGGGCCTTGGACTACAAACCCCGTTGAAGCGGATTTGTATTTTCTAACAATCATGAAAGACTAACACCAACAGAAGTGTGCGTCTGTGTTTTAAATGCTGCATTAAAATAAATATCTCAGAGTCCATTATTCCATCAGTGTTAACATAACTGACCATAAAACCCATTATGACAAAGTCATTCATGTTTAAACCTCTAAGACTCATTTGTCTCTATTTTTCTGTACATTTGTGCAACATTCAGCTGCTGCTGGTGTCTTTCCCTCCTCCTCGACACCGGCAGCTTATTTCTTTGTTTCTGATTGGTCAGTGTCCATGTTTCTATAGTCTACCTGTAACCTAACCTACTCCAGGTAGGTCTTCAGCCTAAGTTACCGGAGATTTCCCTCGAGAGAAAGTGAACCAGCTTTTGAAACTGAAAACTGAGGCTTAACCCTGAACTTCCCTCTGACCTCCTGATCCAGTTAGGACATGGCCCAAGTGTTGAGTCCTGCCTCTGATTATAAACAACACTGCAAATCAAAAAAAACTAAAAAACATCCACGAACAGGACAGAGGGAAATAAAGAGACATGGCTGGCTCTGATACAACTAGGTTCAAGCAAAGCCCAACCCAACGTTGACACTTTGGTCTTTCAGGAAGATCTCTGCAGGGTTATAAAAACCTTTCTCCAGAAGAGCAGTCTTTAATAAACTGTGGCTGAAGCAGGTTTTTATGGAGTAATTCAGAGTCACTTCAGACTCATCACAGACTCATCACACGTTTCTCAAATGCTGCTCTGTGATTGGATGGGACGTCATTGACACTGTTCTTCTTTTGCATAATCTTGAGTTTAAGTTCAGATCCGTGCTCGCTGGATTCACTGAGGTCTGATCGCTCTGTGACTTTTCCATCTTCTTTGTCTGTCAGGCAGTGATGAAGCTGAGGCTCCTCTTCCTCCTGTGGCTCTGCTGTGGCTCAGCTCAGAGCTCTGTGATCAAACGACCGATGTGGTTTGAAAGTGTGCCCAAGACGTGGCAGCAGGCACGGGACTACTGCCAAAGGTACTGACCAATTAAACAACTTTTAGATGGATTTGTACAGGTTTTAGATGGATTTGTACAGGTTTTAGTTGGATTTGAACAGGTTTTAGATGGATTTGTACAGGTTTTAGTTGGATTTGAACAGGTTTTAAATGGATTTGAACAGGTTTTAGATGGATTTGTACAGGTTTTAGTTGGATCTGAACAGGTTTTAGATGGATTTGAACAGATTTTAGATGGATTTGTACAGGTTTTAGTTGGATTTGAACAAGTTTTAGATGGATTTGAAGAGGTTTTAGTTGGATTTGAACAGGTTTTAGATGGATTTGAGCAGGTTTTAGTTGTATTTGAACAGGTTTTAGATGGATTTGAACAGGTTTTAGTTGTATTTGAACCGGTTTTAGTTGGATTTGAACAGGTTTTAGTTGGATTTGAACAGGTTTTAGATGGATTTAAACAGGTTTTAGTTGGATTTGAACAGGTTTTAGTTGGATTTGAACAGGTTTTAGTTGGATTTGAACAGGTTTTAGTTGGATTTGAACAGGTTTTAGATGGATTTGAGCAGGTTTTAGTTGTATTTGAACAGGTTTTAGTTGGATTTGAACAGGTTTTAGATGGATTTGTACAGGTTTTAGTTGGATTTGAACAGGTTTTAAATGGATTTGAACAGGTTTTAGATGGATTTGTACAGGTTTTAGTTGGATTTGAACAGGTTTTAGATGGATTTGTACAGGTTTTAGTTGGATTTGAACAGGTTTTAGATGGATTTGAACAGGTTTTAGTTAGATTTGAACAGGTTTTAGATGGATTTGAACAGGTTTTAAATGGATTTGAACAGGTTTTAGATGGATTTGTACAGGTTTTAGTTGGATCTGAACAGGTTTTAGATGGATTTGAACAGGTTTTATTTGGATTTGAACAGGTTTTAGATGGATTTGAGCAGGTTTTAGTTGTATTTGAACAGGTTTTAGTTGGGTTTAAACAGATTTTAGTTGGACTTGAACAGGTTTTAGTTGGGTTTGAACAGATTTTAGTTGGGTTTGAACAGGTTTTAGTTGTATTTGAACAGGTTTTAGTTGGATTTGAACAGGTTTTAGATGGATTTGTACAGGTTTTAGTTGGATTTGAACAGGTTTTAAATGGATTTGAACAGGTTTTAGATGGATTTGTACAGGTTTTAGTTGGATTTGAACAGGTTTTAGATGGATTTGTACAGGTTTTAGTTGGATTTGAACAGGTTTTAGATGGATTTGAACAGGTTTTAGTTAGATTTGAACAGGTTTTAGATGGATTTGAACAGGTTTTAAATGGATTTGAACATGTTTTAGATGGATTTGTACAGGTTTTAGTTGGATCTGAACAGGTTTTAGATGGATTTGAACAGATTTTAGATGGATTTGTACAGGTTTTAGTTGGATTTGAACAAGTTTTAGATGGATTTGAAGAGGTTTTAGTTGGATTTGAACAGGTTTTAGATGGATTTGAGCAGGTTTTAGTTGTATTTGAACAGGTTTTAGATGGATTTGAACAGGTTTTAGTTGTATTTGAACCGGTTTTAGTTGGATTTGAACAGGTTTTAGTTGGATTTGAACAGGTTTTAGATGGATTTGAACATGTTTTAGTTGGATTTGAACAGGTTTTAGTTGGATTTGAACAGGTTTTAGTTGGATTTGAACAGGTTTTATTTGGATTTGAACAGGTTTTAGATGGATTTGAGCAGGTTTTAGTTGTATTTGAACAGGTTTTAGTTGGATTTGAACAGGTTTTAGATGGATTTGTACAGGTTTTAGTTGGATTTGAACAGGTTTTAGATGGATTTGAACAGGTTCTAGTTGGAGTAGAACAGGTTTTAGTCGGACTAGAACAGGTTTTAGTCAGACTAGAACAGGTTTTAGTCAGACTAGAACAGGTTTTAGTCAGACTAGAACAGGTTTTAGTCGGACTAGAACAGGTTTTAGATGGATTAGGTGGGTTTTATCCCTACAGTACTGGGTCGGAGCTGGCCACGGTGGTGACTCAGACGGACCTGGATGCAGTGAACATGGACGGGTACTACGCCTGGATCGGACTCAGAGAATTCTCCTTTGGCTGGTTCTGGTTCGACGGTTTTAACTTTTATGGGGCCGATAGTGGCACTTTTGTGAAGGATGAACCAGAGCCCGGGGAACACTGTGGAGCTGCCAGTTACAGCCAGAACAGGTGAGTCCAGGCTGTCCACACAATACGTTTTCAAACATTTGGTTTATAGAAACACCCCGTGGTTTTGTTTAAGCCTCGTTTGTCAGTGGGCTGTGTGTTCAGTGTGTTTCTGGGATGGACCGTACTGTCCTGGAGCTGCTGTAACTCTCACACTAAGCTTTTCCCACAGCAGAGCGTCTGTAAATGGCCTGTATTTATCTGAACAACCACAGCCATAAAATACATCTAAAACCTGCTCAAATCCACCCAAAACCTGCTCAAATCCACCCAAAACCTGTACAAATCCACCTAAAACCAGTTCAAATCCACCTGAAATCTGTACAAATCCACTTAAAACTTGCTCAGAACCACCCAAAACCTGCTCAAATCCACCCAAAACCTGTACAAATCCACCTAAAACCTGCTCAAATCCACCCAAAACCTGTACAAATCCACCTAAAACCAGTTCAAATCCACCTAAAACCTGCTCAAATCCACCCAAAACCTGCTCAAATCCACTTAAAACCTGCTCAAATCCACCCAAAACCTGTACAAATCCACCTAAAACCTGCTCAAATCCACCCAAAACCTGTACAAATCCACTTAAAACCTGTACAAATCCACTTAAAACGTGCTCAAATCCACCCAAAACCTGCTCAAATTCAATTAAAATCTGTACAAATCCACCCAAAACCTGTACAAATCCACCCAAAACCTGTACAAATCCACCCAAAACCTGTACAAATTCACCTAAAATCTGTACAAATCCACTTAAAACCTGTACAAATCCAAATAAAACCTGCTCAAATCCACCCAAAACCTGCTCAAATCCACCTAAAACCTGCTCAAATCCACCAAAAACCTGTACAAATCCACCTAAAACCAGTTCAAATCCACCTGAAATCTGTACAAATCCACTTAAAACCTGCTCAGAACCAGCTAAAACCGGCTCAAATCCACTCAAAACCTGTACAAATCCACCTAAAATCTGTACAAATCCACTTAAAACTTGTACAAATCCACTTAAAACCTGCTCAAATCCACCTAAAATCTGTACAAATCCACTTAAAACCTTCTCAAATCCACCTAATAGCTGTACAAATCCACCTAAAACCTGTTCAGACCTCGCTAAACCGCTCTAAACTTCTGCCTTCAGAGCGGTGGGGTTGGTCTGTGAGCAGCCACACTTCTTCTTCTGTCATTATTGGGATGGCAGTAAACGCAGCTTCAGCTTCAATACTGAGACCAGAAACTGGGACCAGGCTTTTCAGTCCTGCCAGAAGTCAGGCCAAGTCCTGGCCATTTTCAACGACTGGAACAACCCACCCTCGGACGACAAAAGACACTTCCCCGTGTGGACCGGGCTACACCAGGACGGTGAGATCCCCACCAGACCAGAGTCAGAAATAAACCGGAACCAAAGTTAGGTTCTAGCTCAGACCAGAAGCTACAGTCCTGACTTTGACTGGGTCTAAACCAGGTCTAAACCAGGTCTAACCGGGACTAAACCAAATCTAAACCAGGCCTAAACCAGGTCTAAACAAGATAAAACCAGGTCTAAAGCAGGACTTGTTTTTCAGGTGAGACCTGGAGCTGGAGTGATGGAGAATACTCAGACTACAGGAACTGGGCTCCAGGTGAGATCTTTAAACTGACGTGAGAGGAAGATAAAACCAGCCTCTGTTTAAGGTCTAACATCGGGTGACCAGATTTTCAAACCTTCAAACTGGGACACTTTCATTTGATAAACGCAAATCAAAAGGACCTTAACGGCAATTGCTTAATGGAAAATGCTGTAAACACTACAAAACTGACTGCATTGAGTAACATTTTTTTATTATAATATTTGTAAGAATCATGTGCTTTCCTAAAAGCAAACAGTTGTATTGTTCCTTAAACTCGTTTGTAAAAGGAAACGTTCTTTTTCTGATGACAGACAACAACAGTGACGCTCAGCAATAGCCTCATGCTTAAGTTATGGACCAATCAGAGATGAGTTAGAGTCACATTTATATTTAGTTTTTTAGCAGATGCTTCCATTCACCAGTGTTACAGCTGGAACACAACTGGAGGCAAGGGTTAAGTGTCTTGCCCAAGGACACAACGACAGTATGAAGTGTGGAGAGAACCAGATAATGTACTGGGGAGAGCTTGTGTACATAGCCCCATACACTGTGGCAATACTCATCTTTAAAAGGTAATATGCAGTTAAGTCAAGAGTATACATACGACTTATTTAAAGAGAACTCCTGAGACAAGAGAACTAAAGACCATCATCATCAACCTTAGCCATGTTTTAAAAAAACTGACTTCAGACCGAAGCAATTGACTGGATTATCATTAGCACAAAGCAAAACACATGCATGTACAGGTTAATTGTTGTCTGTCACTGTCTGTCTCTAAATGTTAGCCCTGCGACCAACTGGCCACCGTCCAGGGTGTACCCCGCCTCAGGCCCAAAGCTGCTGGGATAGGCTCCAGTCACCTACGACCCCTAACGAGACTAAGCGTTAGCAAATAAATGAATGGAGAAAAAAAAATTATAATTACATTTTTTTTTTTACATTTCATTAATTAATGGCACATTTAATTAATTATTTAATGATGTATTTATTTATTTAATTTTGTCACTTTTAGTGTTTTTGCAGATCCCGGGACATGGGACAGGGGGCTTAGAAACAGGACTGTCCCGGCTAAAACAGGACTTAGGTCTAACTTGATGTAATAGAGTTTTTAACACCAAGAAAGACCAGAGCAGTTAGATTATTGTACAAACAGAGCTCCATCTCTAACCATCAGGACAGTCCGGCTGATCAGAGTTAAAGGACCTGACCTGTTCATGTTGGTCCTGACAGGTTCTGACCCTGGTCCTGGACTCTGTGGAGCCGTCTGGTCCCAGAATAAGACCATGTTGGTCCAGAACTGCTCCGAGGCCTTCCCTTTTCTGTGCTACACTCAGAATCTGGTCCTGGTCCAGGAGAACCGGACCTGGGAGCAGGCTCTGGACCGCTGCAGGACTTTAGGCCCATACAGCTCAGACCTGCTGAGTCTGGACCAACTAGACCTACCCTACGCCCAGAACAAGGCCCAGAACAAGGCCCAGAACTCCAGCACCAGCAAGGTAAGTCCAGACAAAATCTGTTCAAGACATGAGCCAGGCCCAGAACTGCAGCATCAGCAAGGTAAGTCCAGATAAAACCTGTTCAGATCCATCTAAACCCCATCTCTGTCCAGGTCTGGGTCGGTCTCCGGTTCTTGGCCGGCTCTTGGTTCTGGTCTAACAGTGCTGAGGTCTCTCTGTCTGGTCTTCCATCGTGTCCTGAGTCCAGACTTGGCTGTGGAGCTCTGGTCTGGAACAGAACCTCAACCGGGTCACAACCAAAGATAGAACCCAGCGACTGTAACGAGAAACTCAACCTGCTCTGCTACAGACCCTGAGGCTTTTATTCTGAAGGAGACAACCGCCCTGAGGCTTTTATTCTGAAGGAGACAACAGCCCTGAGGCTTTTATTCTGAAGGAGACAACAGCCCTGACACTTTTATTCTGAAGGAGACACCCGTCCTGATGCTTTTAATCTGAAGGAGACAACAGCCCTGATGCTTTTATTCTGAAATACACACCCGCCGTGAAGCTTTTATTCCAAAGGAGACAACAGCCCTGATGCTTTTATTCTGAAGGAGACACCCGCCCTGAGGCTATAAATAAAAATAATGAATAAGTTGTTCTTTTTAAAATAAAGAGATCACAGATGAAATAAAATGTGTTTCAGAACATGTGCATGTCTGATCAAGATCATGGTCCTTAACAGGTGAAAATACATAAGTTTAATGTTTTTTTTATTTAGTTGCATAATAATTCTGACACTAATAGTTGCCTAATAATGGTGTACATGTAGATATTCTCTTAAAAATACAACTTGTCTAATAATTGTGCGCACAGTGTAGTTGTGAATCATGCAGCTTTCAAACCCTCAATCCTTAATCCATTTATAAATGAGTTTTACTTTATAAAATTCTCAAAACTGAACAAGTTGTGTTTTTCTTAAATTGGATAATAATGATATCTCATGAGCTTTTGGTCCAGCACTTTTAAGGCCTCTTTATAAAAGGAAGCTGCACCTTTCAGAGTTTTTGTTGTGGCTCACATTTTAAATTTGACAAAGATTCCATAAAAACTTAGAGCATAAGGTACAGTATCTATCGAGCTTACAATCCAGCAAGAGTACAGTCTTTAACACCGATTAATGTCAAACTTATCCCGTTAAGGCCTGACCTATTAAGTAAAGGGTCTTGACCAGAACACGATCCCCTACAGTAAGTGTAACTACATGGAAGTATTCTCAGGTAGATGACATCTCACCGAACACTTTAAGGAGAGACGACCTAAGCTCTGCTCTCGGAAGCTTTGTTTTCTCAATCAAAAGATTTAACAGCTGTTTACCTGAATAGAAACTCCAATAGTCCAGTTGTTCTGCTGTTCTGTCCTCTCTTCGTCTCTCTTTTCTCTTTTTCAGTTCAGATACTGCGCCTCACACAGAGTGGACTTCTGCCCGACTGCTGTAACAGCACAGTTTTTGGGACTTACAAAGAAATGCGTGTTTGTGCATTTCTCCCGTGCACGTCAGTTCCACTCTCCGAACGGG
Source organism: Neodontobutis hainanensis (assembly GCA_024349245.1). Lineage (NCBI taxonomy): Eukaryota > Metazoa > Chordata > Actinopteri > Gobiiformes > Odontobutidae > Neodontobutis > Neodontobutis hainanensis. The sequence continues at coordinate 19,687,907 of JALDNG010000002.1, read as the reverse complement.
AAACAGCAGATATTGACATCCGGGTCACGGCACCAACTGTTATAAGAATTGTTTTTGTCCTTATATTTATCCAGACACAGACAGATTATAATTTAACAAGCACTGGGCTGGTTTATTCTTGATGAAGAAGCAGAGCAGACACACAGTAACAATGGTACAGCGGAGGTTTGTTTAAGGAAGTAAACAGAACACAAGACTTTAAACAACAGTGAAGGCCTTGGTGGGAGGTGTATCTCACATACAAGACTTAACCATGTCTCAGCCATGTCTCAGTCTAGTTAAGTCTACTTCCTGCTTGGATTAACTTGAAGGACATGACATGAATCTGACACGACCTGAAGAGAACTATAAGCCCCCAGTAACTCTACATTTATGAAAATAAAAAGTATTCTAACAAACTCAAGCAATAGTTGCAGATGGTCAGTCTACTTTTCTTAAAATCATAAAGGGTGTACCACAGGGTTGGATTCTGGGCCTAATTCTATTTACACTTCGTATAAATAACCTCGATTCCGTGATCAAAGACAGTGCTGTTCATTTTTATGCAGACAGTAGTATATTTCTCTGTGGCGCCCTCTGTTGATGTAGCTTAAATAAAATTCAATTTCTGTCTAAATAAAGGTTAATAATAACCCCCGACGTCAGAGACCAGCACCTGTATAAACTCAGGTAAATGAAGGTAGAGAGGACTATTTCCAAGTCAAACTCTTGTTGTTTTTTTCACAGAAATCCAGTCTGAACTGAGTCTGGACCTGAGTCCGGACTCTGTGGACTTCAGTCTCAGTCTAAGCCAAGACCTAGATCAGGACTGAAACCTGGACTAGGACCAGGACCAGAACCAGGTGAGAGTTTTGTCTGAGTAAGTCCAAACCCAAGATGATGTAGATACTTGCTGCTGTTCATCTAGGCTTTAATCTGAGAGTCTAAATCTGTTTTTCTGTTTTATATTTCTCATGTGCACTAACTCCTGAACGATGGAACTTAAACCAGACAGACGTTGCTTTTCTGAAAAAGATTAACCTTTAAATTCTTATATTTGTGATTTACAGTCCTTAAAAATATGAATTATGTAAAATGCATGTATTTAATGAAGTGGGGCTAGTTTTTACAAATAACAACCTTTTGAAGCACAGTTTCAAAGTCAGAGTACAACGTAGTCAGGACTTTCATGCTCTCTGGAAAATGGAGCTAACTTTTTTATCACAAAATCATGGTAAGATTGTACTGATAAAATCAAATCTTTGTTATATTACCATCATGTTTATTTAAGAACTATACGCAGTAAGGTTTAGTGACTCGTATCGATCTGACAGATTTACCGAAGGCCTGCTCACTCCAATCCCATTTTCATTTTAAAAATAACCTTTCAATCAAAACAAGTCAAGCTTAAAGTAAAATCCTCTGCTTTTCAAGATGACCTGGATGACCGAGAACCTTCACAATCAAAACAAGTCTTATTTTACTTTGCTTCCTTACATTCTCACATATAGTTCAGTCCTGTTTTAGTCCTGGTTTAGACCTGGTTTAGACCTGGTTTAGACCTGGTTTAGACCTGGTTTAGACCTGTTTTAGTCCTGTTTTAGTCCTGGTTTAGTCCTGTTTTAGTCCTGTTGTAGACCTGGTTTAGACCTGTTTTAGTCTTGGTTTAGACCTGTTTTAGTCCTGGTTTAGTCCTGTTTTAGTCCTGTTGTAGACCTGGTTTAGACCTGTTTTAGTCTTGGTTTAGACCTGTTTTAGTCCTGGTTTAGTCCTGTTTTAGTCCTGTTGTAGACCTGGTTTAGACCTGTTTTAGTCTTGGTTTAGACCTGTTTTAGTCCTGGTTTAGACCTGTTTTAGACCTGTTTTAGACCTGTTTAAGTCCTGTTTTAGTCCTGGTTTAGACCTGGTTTAGTCCTGTTTTAGTCCTGTTTTAGACCTGGTTTAGACCTGTTTTAGACCTGGTTTAGACCTGGTTTAGACCTGGTTTAGACCTGGTTTAGACCTGTTTTAGTCCTGTTTTAGTCCTGTTTTAGACCTGGTTTAGACCCGTTTTAGACCTGTTTTAGACCTGGTTTAGACCTGGTTTAGTCCTGTTGTAGACCTATTTTAGTCCTGGTTTAGTCCTGTTTTAGTCCTGTTTTAGTCCTGGTTTAGACCTGGTTTAGACCTGTTTTAGTCCTGTTTTAGTCCTGTTTTAGACCTGGTTTAGACCCGTTTTAGACCCGTTTTAGACCTGTTTTAGACCTGGTTTAGTCCTGTTTTAGTCCTGTTTTAGTCCTGGTTTAGACCTGGTTTAGTCATGTTTTAGTCATGTTTTAGTCCTGGTTTAGACCTGGTTTAGACCTGGTTTAGTCGTGGTTTAGTCCTGTTTTAGACCTGTTTTAGTCCTGGTTTAGACCTGGTTTAGACCTGGTTTAGACCTGTTTTAGTCCTGGTTTAGTCCTGATTTAGTCCTGTTGTAGACCTGGTTTAGTCCTGTTGTAGACCTGGTTTAGTCCTGGTTTAGACCTGGTTTAGACCTGGTTTAGACCTGGTTTAGACCTGTTTTAGACCTGTTTTAGTCCTGGTTTAGTCCTGTTTTAGACCTGTTTTAGTCCTGTTTTAGTCCTGGTTTAGACCTGGTTTAGACCTGTTTTAGTCCTGGTTTAGACCCGTTTTAGACCTGTTTTAGACCTGGTTTAGACCTGGTTTAGTCCTGTTTTAGTCCTGTTTTAGTCCTGGTTTAGACCTGGTTTAGTCATGTTTTAGTCATGTTTTAGTCCTGGTTTAGACCTGGTTTAGACCTGGTTTAGTCGTGGTTTAGTCCTGTTTTAGACCTGTTTTAGTCCTGGTTTAGACCTGGTTTAGACCTGGTTTAGTCCTGTTTTAGTCCTGTTTTAGTCCTGTTTTAGACCTGGTTTAGTCCTGTTTTAGTCCTGTTTTAGTCCTGTTTTAGTCCTGGTTTAGACCTGGTTTAGACCTGGTTTAGTCCTGTTTTAGTCCTGTTTTAGTCCTGGTTTAGACCTGGTTTAGTCCTGTTTTAGTCCTGTTTTAGACCTGGTTTAGAACTGGTTTAGACCTGGTTTAGACCTTGTTAAGACCTTGTTAAGGCCTGGTTTAGTCCTGTTGTAGACCTGTTTTAGTCCTGTTTTAGACCTGGTTTAGACCTGGTTTAGACCTTGTTAAGACCTTGTTAAGGCCTGGTTTAGTCCTGTTTTAGTCCTGTTTTAGTCCTGTTGTAGACCTGGTTTAGTCCTGTTTTAGACCGATTTTAGTCCTGTTTCAGACCTGGTTTAGACCTGGTTTAGTCCTGTTTTAGTCCTGTTTTAGTCCTGGTTTAGACCTGGTTTAGTCCTGTTTTAGTCCTGTTTTAGACCTGGTTTAGACCTGTTTTAGACCTGGTTTAGACCTGGTTTAGACCTGGTTTAGACCTGGTTTAGACCTGGTTTAGACCTGGTTTAGACCTGTTTTAGTCCTGTTTTAGTCCTGTTTTAGACCTGGTTTAGACCCGTTTTAGACCTGTTTTAGACCTGGTTTAGACCTGGTTTAGTCCTGTTGTAGACCTATTTTAGTCCTGGTTTAGTCCTGTTTTAGTCCTGTTTTAGTCCTGGTTTAGACCTGGTTTAGTCCTGGTTTAGACCTGGTTTAGTCGTGGTTTAGTCCTGTTTTAGACCTGTTTTAGTCCTGGTTTAGACCTGGTTTAGTCGTGTTTTAGTCCTGTTTTAGTCCTGTTTTAGTCCTGGTTTAGACCTGGTTTAGACCTGGTTTAGTCCTGTTTTAGTCCTGTTTTAGTCCTGTTTTAGTCCTGGTTTAGACCTGGTTTAGACCTGGTTTAGTCCTGTTTTAGTCCTGTTTTAGTCCTGGTTTAGACCTGGTTTAGTCCTGTTTTAGTCCTGTTTTAGACCTGTTTTAGACCTGGTTTAGACCTGGTTTAGACCTTGTTAAGACCTTGTTATGGCCTGGTTTAGACCTTGTTAAGACCTTGTTAAGACCTGGTTTAGACCTGGTTTAGACCTGGTTTAGTCCTGTTTTAGTCCTGTTTTAGACCTGTTTTAGTCCTGGTTTAGTCCTGGTTTAGACCTGGTTTAGACCTGTTTTAGTCCTGGTTTAGTCCTGATTTAGTCCTGGTTTAGTCCTGGTTTAGACCTGGTTTAGTCCTGTTTTAGTCCTGGTTTAGACCTGGTTTAGACCTGTTTTAGACCTGGTTTAGACCCGTTTTAGACATGTTTTAGACCTGGTTTAGACCTGGTTTAGTCCTGTTGTAGACCTATTTTAGTCCTGGTTTAGTCCTGTTTTAGTCCTGTTTTAGTCCTGGTTTAGACCTGGTTTAGTCCTGGTTTAGACCTGGTTTAGACCTGTTTTAGACCTGTTTTAGACCTGTTTAAGTCCTGTTTTAGTCCTGGTTTAGACCTGGTTTAGTCATGTTTTAGTCATGTTTTAGTCCTGGTTTAGACCTGGTTTAGACCTGTTTTAGTCCTGGTTTAGACCTGGTTTAGACCTGGTTTAGACCTGTTTTAGTCCTGGTTTAGTCCTGATTTAGTCCTGTTGTAGACCTGGTTTAGTCCTGTTGTAGACCTGGTTTAGTCCTGGTTTAGACCTGGTTTAGACCTGGTTTAGACCTGGTTTAGACCTGTTTTAGACCTGTTTTAGTCCTGGTTTAGTCCTGTTTTAGACCTGTTTTAGTCCTGTTTTAGTCCTGGTTTAGACCTGGTTTAGACCTGTTTTAGTCCTGGTTTAGACCCGTTTTAGACCTGGTTTAGACCTGGTTTAGACCTGGTTTAGTCCTGTTGTAGACCTATTTTAGTCCTGGTTTAGTCCTGTTTTAGTCCTGTTTTAGTCCTGGTTTAGACCTGGTTTAGTCCTGGTTTAGACCTGGTTTAGACCTGGTTTAGACCTGGTTTAGTCCTGTTTTAGTCCTGTTTTAGTCCTGGTTTAGACCTGGTTTAGTCCTGTTTTAGTCCTGTTTTAGACCTGGTTTAGAACTGGTTTAGACCTGGTTTAGACCTTGTTAAGACCTTGTTAAGGCCTGGTTTAGTCCTGTTTTAGTCCTGTTTTAGTCCTGTTGTAGACCTGGTTTAGTCCTGTTTTAGACCGATTTTAGTCCTGTTTCAGACCTGGTTTAGACCTGGTTTAGTCCTGTTTTAGTCCTGTTTTAGTCCTGGTTTAGACCTGGTTTAGTCCTGTTTTAGTCCTGTTTTAGACCTGGTTTAGACCTGTTTTAGACCTGGTTTAGACCTGGTTTAGACCTGGTTTAGACCTGGTTTAGACCTGGTTTAGACCTGGTTTAGACCTGTTTTAGTCCTGTTTTAGTCCTGTTTTAGACCTGGTTTAGACCCGTTTTAGACCTGTTTTAGACCTGGTTTAGACCTGGTTTAGTCCTGTTGTAGACCTATTTTAGTCCTGGTTTAGTCCTGTTTTAGTCCTGTTTTAGTCCTGGTTTAGACCTGGTTTAGTCCTGGTTTAGACCTGGTTTAGTCGTGGTTTAGTCCTGTTTTAGACCTGTTTTAGTCCTGGTTTAGACCTGGTTTAGTCGTGTTTTAGTCCTGTTTTAGTCCTGTTTTAGTCCTGGTTTAGACCTGGTTTAGACCTGGTTTAGTCCTGTTTTAGTCCTGTTTTAGTCCTGTTTTAGTCCTGGTTTAGACCTGGTTTAGACCTGGTTTAGTCCTGTTTTAGTCCTGTTTTAGTCCTGGTTTAGACCTGGTTTAGTCCTGTTTTAGTCCTGTTTTAGACCTGTTTTAGACCTGGTTTAGACCTGGTTTAGACCTTGTTAAGACCTTGTTATGGCCTGGTTTAGACCTTGTTAAGACCTTGTTAAGACCTGGTTTAGACCTGGTTTAGACCTTGTTAAGATCTGGTTTAGACCTCGTTAAGACCTGGTTTAGACCTTGTTAAGACCTGGTTTAGACCTCGTTAAGACCTGGTTTAGACCTCGTTAAGACCTGGTTTAGACCTTGTTAAGACCTTGTTAAGACCTGGTTTAGACCTTGTTAAGATCTGGTGTAGACCTCGTTAAGACCTGGTTTAGACCTTGTTAAGACCTGGTTTAGACCTTGTTAAGACCTGGTTTAGACCTTGTTAAGACCTGGTTTAGACCTTGTTAAGACCTGGTTTAGGTCAGTTTGATGTAAATCCTGATTATTTCTTAGTCAAATGTCCTTTGCGAGACACAAACAGAGGAAGGTGTGTTTCTGTTTTAAAAACCTGAAACCTAGAATATCACAGAGAGCGTCTTCTTACAAAAATGGCGTCACATTATTTTCTGTTTTTAAAATGTCTTACTTATTTTAGTGGAAAGTCATGACATCAGTGAGTTTAGGCTAATGTCATCCCATAACAGAAGAGCGGAGGGTCCCTGCAGCGTGTGATGAGGTCAGGCGTCAGTTCTGTTTTAAAAATCTGTCATAAAACCAAAGTAGTCTGTGCACATTACAAAGGGGGACACTTTGGGGGACCATAGGGTTTGATACAATACACATTCCAAGCCTAATATGGCAAAGCAGCGTCAATTTGATCAGCTGAGACTCAGATAAAGCACAGCTAAGACATTTACATTTAACGGACCAAACACAGACCAAACAGCAGCAAACAAAAACAGGTGGTACCAAAATATGCCAAACTCTGCTTATTTTCTTTATAAAGGAGACTCCATCTGACCATTTCATAATAAAATCTTAATAGTTTTGGTTTGTTTCACATTAGAGGAATTATATTTGGTGCAGGTAATGTTGACATGTGACTGTGATTTAAAATAGTGTTTAAGCTTCAACAGACTTCATCTAAAAGAAATATTAATTCAAATATTTATTTTTTTTTAGGTGGAAATGTTTTTGAGGTTATTTTGCTGTTTTCTATTTTGATTTATTCTGAAACTACCATGCACATTGATAAATTTCCCTTCTGGGAAATCTCACAAGTGCCCCCTTCATTTTGACCAGATTTATTGAAATACACCTTGTAGTTACAGAGATACAGTCCATTTACTGTGGACATGTCCTTTTCAAGCAGACACACCAAAAAACAGGCTCGGCGACCCCTAACGGGACAAAGGTGTAGAAAAAAAATGAATGAATGATTGACAGCACTACGGTTTCTCCAAACAACCCTCACTAGAATAGTCAGATAAAAAGATTCCTCTTGTCTTGTATAGTTGTCATGCTCTCTCGGTCTTTGTCCCTCAGGCTGCTGAAGTCTTCCTGTCAGGCAGTGATGAAGGCGAGGCTCCTCTTCCTCTTGTGGCTCTGCTTTGGACCGGAGTCTGACCAGAGCTCGCTGGTGAAACGTCTCATTGTGTACTGTTCCTGGCCAAAGACATGGCAAGATGCGCAGGAATTCTGCCGAAGGTACGAGACCAGTCAGGATTTATTGAGGTTTATAAAGGATTTAGAGGGTTTTGAACAGGTCTTAGTTGGATTTGAACAGTATTTTTTCTGTCTTACAGCACTCCTGGTGGAGACCTGGTGACGGTGGTGACTCAGTCTGAAGTGAATGAGATGGACTTGGACTGGTACTCCGCCTGGATCGGACTCAGGAAACAGGGCCCAAAGTGGCTTTGGAATGATGGTTATAATAAGGTTGACGTTCAGTCCATTTTCAAAAACCCAAATGGAGGTGGAGGTGGGGACTGTGGACAGGCTGTTTTCTGGGATGACCAGTACGTCTGACTGAAGGCTCTTGTGTCGGCGGCTGTTAGAATCAAAATAACTCTGGTCTGTCCTGTTTTCTGTTTCAGAGCATACAGCGATGCCTGTGATCAGCTGCACGTCTTTTACTGTGACTACAATTACTGGCAGGACACATTTTTCCCACAGACCAAGACCAGTTCTGCACGGGCCATAACCAACACTTCAGCAGCTTTCCCTCAGTAAATGATCTGCTGTGGTCCGGCTCACCGTTCTTTATCCTCAGGGACTTCCCAGGTTGGATCGGCCTGCACTACGATGGTAAGAACCAAAACTGAACCAGACTGCACTGTGTTTAGTGTGTTTATGTTGATCTGTAGTTCAGTTTTGGCAAATGGCATATGCTAGGTGTAGACTTCGAGGAGAAAGAAGCATGTCTTCCGTGTCCATGGCCCATCATCCATGTGGTCACTGAAAGAAAGGGTTAAGCTCTCACTGGGGTCCATCGTTAGTTCAATAACTGATGTTCAGATGTGTCCACAACACCCTGAGTAGCTCAACCACTGGGTTACTGATGTCTCAGGGTGTCTTCAGTCTGCTGCAGGCTCCCAACGCTGGGACACTTCCTCCACAATAACAGTCCTCTTGTTTAGTCCTGGTCTATAGCTCTGGTTGAGTCTTGTTTTTCAGGTGAGTGCTGGAGACTTCAGGAACTGGTCTTCAGGTGGGTTTAGACTGGACCAGAACCAGGACCAACTCTGGACTAACTATAGACTAAGGGTCAGTGACAGGACTGAGACCAGTTTAAGAGCATATGTAGAGCAGATTAGGACCAGGATCTAAACCTGCTCTGAGACCCACTTCTACTGAACTATCTATCAAGGAAACAAGCGCTCACAGAACCAGGGCTTTTTGGAACAAACTCAATGGATTGTTTTCTGTTTTGGTGCAAACTGAAACTGATACAAGTGCCTTAGACTAGGTTTAATCCTGATTCAGACATTTCAGTCTTGACCTGTTCATGTTGGTCCTGACAGGTTCTGACCCTGGTCCTGGACTCTGTGGAGTCGTCTGGTCCCAGAATAAGACCATGTTGGTCCAGAACTGCTCCGAGGCCTTCCCTTTTCTGTGCTACACTCAGAATCTGGTCCTGGTCCAGGAGAACCGGACCTGGGAGCAGGCTCTGGACCGCTGCAGGACTTTAGGCCCATACAGCTCAGACCTGCTGAGTCTGGACCAACTAGACCTACCCTACGCCCAGAACAAGGCCCAGAACTCCAGCACCAGCAAGGTAAGTCCAGACAAAATCTGTTCAAGACATGAGCCAGGCCCAGAACTGCAGCATCAGCAAAGTAAGTCCAGATAAAACCTGTTCAGATCCATCTAAACCCCATCTCTGTCCAGGTCTGGGTCGGTCTCCGGTTCTTGGCCGGCTCTTGGTTCTGGTCTAACAGTGCTGAGGTCTCTCTGTCTGGTCTTCCATCGTGTCCTGAGTCCAGACTTGGCTGTGGAGCTCTGGTCTGGAACAGAACCTCAACCGGGTCACAACCAAAGATAGAACCCAGCGACTGTAACGAGAAACTCAACCTGCTCTGCTACAGACCCTGAGGCTTTTATTCTGAAGGAGACAACCGCCCTGAGGCTTTTATTCTGAAGGAGACAACAGCCCTGAGGCTTTTATTCTGAAGGAGACAACCGCCCTGAGGCTTTTATTCTGAAGGAGACAACAGCCCTGAGGCTTTTATTCTGAAGGAAACAACAGCCCTGATGCTTTTATTCTGAAGGAGACAACAGCCTCTGCACAGATTCATTTAAGTTTATCTTTGCTGTTATTAGTCTGTGGAATGTGCAATTAATAAAAACAGTCTAAATCTGTCATTGACAATGTCTCGCGGCTGCTTTGGGCTCAGTTTTCTCAGAGTCAACAGGAAGTGTCTGGGGATAGGGCTGAGTTTTATTATTGCTCAGTTTAAAAAAACAATGTAATATATACATATTTGATTTAACTCGTGTTGAAGCAGGACTAAAGCTTGTGCAAGCATCTAACATGGAACCTCTTAAACGGTCCTCGAGTAAGGACACCGCCATACGGCGAAATACAGCTACCTCCATCCACCAGGGGGCAGGCTCCAAAAGCCGAAATATAACGAGAAACCCAATGGTGACTTTACAAGTGTAAAAAAATGTTTACAGCCTGGTACAAAAGATGGTTCCGGTCTGTAGAGCTAAGTTTTTACTACGTGAAAACTCTGGGGGGGTGAGTAAAGAGTATTAATACATACATATAGTATTAAGTACATTGAGTACTGAGTATACAGTTATAGTTACAGGTCAGTGCCAAGTTAAGAACAACTGAAAACATGACAAAAGTTGATAAAGAAACCTCCATGTACTGATTTTAGGGGCAGACCTGAAGACTTTGTCAAAGTCAAAAGTTTATGGTCCAGAGCTGGTCCTGAGGTCTGAGACAAAAGCTAAGTCAATTTGAGTCAAAGGGAGAGTGATGTAAATACAAGATTATTTCTTAGTCAAATGTTTAAAGAATGAAGGTCTGAAAACAAATTAGGTCTAACTACAAAGTACCCCGGCCATAACACTTTGGTCTCAGGAAATGGCTGCAGGTTTATGGAAATGATTCACCTTACTGTGCGTCGTAAACAAATGAGGCCAGAAGAAGGTTTCCTAAAAAGTCACAAGATGCTGTGGCTCTAGAGCAGTGTTTTCCATCAACTGAGGCTGACGCAGTCACTTCAAACTCATCAAAGACTCATCACAGACTCATCACAGACTCATCACAGACTCATCAAAGACTCATCAAAGACTCATCAAAGACTCATCAAAGACTCATCATAGACTCATCACAGACTCATCACAGACTCATCACAGACTCATCAAAGACTCATCAAAGACTCATCATAGACTCATCACAGACTCATCACAGACTCATCACAGACTCATCACAGACTCATCACAGACTCATCACAGACTCATCACAGACTCATCAAAGACTCATCAAAGACTCATCAAAGACTCATCACAGACTCATCACAGACTCATCACAGACTCATCACAGACTCATCACAGACTCATCAAAGACTCATCAAAGACTCATCAAAGACTCATCACAGACTCATCAGAGACTCATCACAGACTCATCAAAGACTCATCAAAGACTCGTCACAGACTCGTCAAAGACTCGTCACAGACTCGTCACAGACTCGTCAAAGACTCGTCACAGACTCGTCACAGACTCGTCACAGACTCATCAAAGACTCATCATAGACTCATCACAGACTCATCACAGACTCATCACAGACTCATCAAAGACTCATCAAAGACTCATCATAGACTCATCACAGACTCATCACAGACTCATCACAGACTCATCAAAGACTCATCAAAGACTCATCACAGACTCATCAAAGACTCATCACAGACTCATCACAGACTCATCAAAGACTCATCAAAGAAAGACTCATCAAAGACTCATCACAGACTCATCACAGACTCATCAAAGAAAGACTCATCAAAGACTCATCACAGACTCATCAAAGACTCATCACAGACTCATCACAGACTCATCACAGACTCATCACAGACTCATCAAAGACTCATCAAAGACTCATCAAAGAAAGACTCATCACAGACTCATCAAAGACTCATCACAGACTCATCACAGACTCATCAAAGACTCATCAAAGACTCATCAAAGAAAGACTCATCACAGACTCATCAAAGACTCATCACAGACTCATCACAGACTCATCAAAGACTCATCACAGACTCATCACAGACTCATCACAGACTCATCACAGACTCATCAAAGACTCATCAAAGACTCATCAAAGAAAGACTCATCACAGACTCATCACAGACTCATCACAGACTCATCACAGACTCATCAAAGACTCATCACAGACTCATCACAGACTCATCACAGACTCATCACAGACTCATCACAGACTCATCACAGACTCATCACAGACTCATCAAAGACTCATCAAAGACTCATCAAAGAAAGACTCATCAAAGACTCATCACAGACTCATCACAGACTCATCAAAGAAAGACTCATCAAAGACTCATCACAGACTCATCACAGACTCATCAAAGACTCATCACAGACTCATCACAGACTCATCACAGACTCATCAAAGACTCATCAAAGACTCATCAAAGAAAGACTCATCAAAGACTCATCACAGACTCATCACAGACTCATCAAAGAAAGACTCATCAAAGACTCATCACAGACTCATCACAGACTCATCAAAGACTCATCACAGACTCATCACAGACTCATCACAGACTCATCAAAGACTCATCACAGACTCATCACAGACTCATCACAGACTCATCACAGACTCATCACAGACTCATCAAAGACTCATCAAAGACTCATCAAAGACTCATCAAAGACTCATCACAGACTCGTCACAGACTCATCAAAGAAAGACTCATCAAAGACTCATCACAGACTCATCACAGACTCATCACAGACTCATCAAAGACTCATCACAGACTCATCACAGACTCATCACAGACTCATCACAGACTCGTCAAAGACTCATCAAAGACTCATCACAGACTCGTCACAGACTCGTCAAAGACTCGTCACAGACTCGTCACAGACTCGTCACAGACTCATCAAAGACTCATCATAGACTCATCACAGACTCATCACAGACTCATCACAGACTCATCAAAGACTCATCAAAGACTCATCATAGACTCATCACAGACTCATCACAGACTCATCACAGACTCATCAAAGACTCATCAAAGACTCATCACAGACTCATCAAAGACTCATCACAGACTCATCACAGACTCATCAAAGACTCATCAAAGAAAGACTCATCAAAGACTCATCACAGACTCATCACAGACTCATCAAAGAAAGACTCATCAAAGACTCATCACAGACTCATCAAAGACTCATCACAGACTCATCACAGACTCATCACAGACTCATCACAGACTCATCAAAGACTCATCAAAGACTCATCAAAGAAAGACTCATCACAGACTCATCAAAGACTCATCACAGACTCATCACAGACTCATCAAAGACTCATCAAAGACTCATCAAAGAAAGACTCATCACAGACTCATCAAAGACTCATCACAGACTCATCACAGACTCATCAAAGACTCATCACAGACTCATCACAGACTCATCACAGACTCATCACAGACTCATCAAAGACTCATCAAAGACTCATCAAAGAAAGACTCATCACAGACTCATCACAGACTCATCACAGACTCATCACAGACTCATCACAGACTCATCAGAGACTCATCACAGACTCATCACAGACTCATCACAGACTCATCACAGACTCATCACAGACTCATCACAGACTCATCACAGACTCATCAAAGACTCATCAAAGACTCATCAAAGAAAGACTCATCAAAGACTCATCACAGACTCATCACAGACTCATCAAAGAAAGACTCATCAAAGACTCATCACAGACTCATCACAGACTCATCAAAGACTCATCACAGACTCATCACAGACTCATCACAGACTCATCAAAGACTCATCAAAGACTCATCAAAGAAAGACTCATCAAAGACTCATCACAGACTCATCACAGACTCATCAAAGAAAGACTCATCAAAGACTCATCACAGACTCATCACAGACTCATCAAAGACTCATCACAGACTCATCACAGACTCATCACAGACTCATCAAAGACTCATCACAGACTCATCACAGACTCATCACAGACTCATCACAGACTCATCACAGACTCATCAAAGACTCATCAAAGACTCATCAAAGACTCATCAAAGACTCATCACAGACTCGTCACAGACTCATTACAGACTCATTACAGACTCATCACAGACTCATCACAGACTCATCACAGACTCATCACAGACTCATCAAAGACTCATCACAGACTCATCACAGACTCATCACAGACTCATCAAAGACTCATCAAAGACTCATCACAGACTCATCAAAGAACTCATGACAGACTCATCAAAGACTCATCAAAGACTAATCACAGACTCATCACAGACTCATCAAAGACTGATCACAGACTCATCAAAGACTCATCACAGACTCATCACAGACTCATCACAGACTAATCAAAGACTCATCACAGACTCATTACAGACTCATCACAGAGTCATCACAGACTCATCAAAGACTAATCAAAGACTCATCAAAGACTAATCAAAGACTCATCACAGACTCATCACAGACTCATCACAGACTCATTACAGACTCATCACAGACTCATCACAGACTCATCACAGACTCATCACAGACTCATCAAAGACTCATCACAGACTCATCACAGACTCATCAAAGACTCATCAAAGACTCATCACAGACTAATCAAAGACTCATCACAGACTCATCAAAGACTCATCAAAGACTCATCAAAGAAAGACTCATCAAAGACTCATCACAGACTCATCACAGACTCATCAAAGACTGATCACAGACTCATCACAGACTCATCACAGACTCATCAAAGACTCATCACAGACTCATCAAAGACTAATCACAGACTCATCAAAGAACTTGTCTTAGACTTGTCATAGACTCGTCACAGAGGGCTCGAACGATGAAGCCAAAGGAGGTAAGGAAGCACTGGAGCTCCTTTCCAATCTCCTTTCCTTATTGTTCAAGCTCAGAGACTCGTGGCTAGGGCTGTGGCTACAGGTCTCTGCAGGAGTTGGAGACGTGTTTCTCAAATGCTGCTCTGTGATTGGATGGGACGTCATTGACACTGTTCTTCTTTTGCATAATCTTGAGTTTAAGTTCAGATCCGTGCTCGCTGGATTCACTGAGGTCTGATCGCTCTGTGACTTTTCCATCTTCTTTGTCTGTCAGGCAGTGATGAAGCTGAGGCTCCTCTTCCTCCTGTGGCGCTGCTGTAGCTCAGCTCAGAGCTCTGTGATCAAACGACCGATGTGGTTTGAAAGATTATACATGACGTGGCAGCAGGCACGGGACTACTGCCAAAGGTACTGACCAACAGGTTTAAGTTGGATTTGAACAGGTTTTAGTTGGATTTTAACAGGTTTAAGTTTAATTTGTAAAGGTTTTGCATGGATTTAAACTGTTCTTTTTCCTGTCCAACAGCCATCACGGTGGAGACTTGGTGACGGTGGTGACTCAGTCTGAAGTGAATGTAATGGACTTGCAATGGACAGAGTACAACAAAGGCCTAAATTACAGAGGCTTCCCAGTTTGGATCGGCCTTCACTACATTGGTAAAGATTTAAACTGAACCAGACATACTTCCCCAGAAATTACACCCAGGACTAAACAGGACTAAACCAGGTCTAAACCAGGACTAAACTAGGTCTAAAACAGGTCTAAACTAGGTCTAAACCAGGACTAAAGTAGGTCTAAAACAGGTCTAAAACAGGACTAAACCAGGTCTAAACCAGGACTAAACAGGACTAAACCAGGTCTAAACCAGGACTAAACTAGGTCTAAAACAGGTCTAAAACAGGTCTAAAACAGGACTAAACAGAGTCTATTTTTTCAGGTGAGTCCTGGAGCTGGAGTGATGGAGAATACTCAGACTTCAGGAACTGGTCTTCAGGTGGGTTTATACTGGACCAGAACCAGGTCTTAACTCTGGACTAACTCTGGATTAAGGGTCAATGAAAGGACTGAGACCAGTTCTAGACCAGGTTTAGACCTACAGTGGTGGAAAAAAGTTTTATTAAGAGTAACTCTTGAAGTTTTCCAAAAACTTTTTTCTGCCACTGTATAAGTCCTGACCTGTTCATGTTGGTCCTGACAGGTTCTGACCCTGGTCCTGGTCCTGGACTCTGTGGAGCCGTCTGGTCTCAGGATAAGACCATGTTGGTCCAGGAGTGTTCCGAGGCCTTCCCTTTTCTGTGCTACACTCAGAACCTGGTCCTGGTCCAGGAGAACTGGACCTGGGAGCAGGCTCTGGACCGCTGCAGAACTTTAAGCCCCAACAGCTCAGACCTGCTGAGTCTGGACCAACTAGACCTACCCTATGCCCAGAACAAGGCCCAGAACTCCAGCACCAGCAAGGTAAGTCCAGACAAAATCTGTTCAAGACATGAGCCAGGCCCAGAACTGCAGCATCATCAAGGTAAGTCCAGATAAAACCTGTTCAGATCCATCTAAACCCCATCTCTGTCCAGGTCTGGGTCGGTCTCCGGTTCTTGGCCGGCTCTTGGTTCTGGTCTAACAGTGCTGAGGTCTCTCTGTCTGGTCTTCCATCGTGTCCTGAGTCCAGACTTGGCTGTGGAGCTCTGGTCTGGAACAGAACCTCAACCGGGTCACAACCAAAGATAGAACCCAGCGACTGTAACGAGAAACTCAACCTGCTCTGCTACAGACCCTGAGGCTTTTATTCTGAAGGAGACAACCGCCCTGAGGCTTTTATTCTGAAGGAGACAACCGCCCTGAGGCTTTTATTCTGAAGGAGACAACAGCCCTGAGGCTTTTATTCTGAAGGAGACAACAGCCCTGAGGCTTTTATTCTGAAGGAGACAACAGCCCTGAGGCTTTTATTCTGAAGGAGACAACAGCACTGATGCTTTTATTCTGAAGGAGACACCCACCCTGATGCTTTTATTCTGAAGGAGACAACAGTCCTGAGGTTTTTATTTTGAAGGAGACATCCGCCATAAGGCTTTTATTCTAAAAGAAACACCCGCTCTGAGGTTTTTATTTAGAGTAATTTTTATTGTATTTGTCATTTTAACTTTAACAATTAATAACTTGTGTTTTCAGTTGTTTTGAATAAAGAAATGTATTTTTTAGTGTAGTACATGTTTAAGGCCCAGCTCTAGGAGGAAACTCACATTACATTTAGTCATTTATCAGATGCTTTTATCCAGAGAGACTTACAAGTGGAAAACAATAGAAGCCATTTTAACAACACAAGGAACAAAAAGCATAAGTGCACCAAAAACTAAGTTAAAACCCAGCACAGTGTACAGCGCTAAGGATAGGAGAGAACTTTTATTTATTTATTTATTTTAGAAATTTAAGGAAGTAGAAATAATTGAAAGTCATCTTGCTTTAAACAGACGATCACAAAGTGAAGGAACTGAAGCTTGGTTTGTTTCGAGGCCGACCTGTACAGACGAGCAACATGTCTGTGGAGGTTCTCACTCATCCAGGTCATGTTGAGAAAGGTTAAAGCAAAAGCATCTGGACTCGTTCGTCTCTAATTCAAAGAGACTTTATCAATTCTGAGTTTAACTGTAATAACTCAACTGAGTCCAGATGCTTTTGCTTTAACCTTTTCTTCAAATTATTCTGGTCGCACTCTCAGCTCGAAAAACCCTCTCAGCTGGATTTAACTCTTTGTCTGCGTTTTAAAAATTGTTTAATGTCAATAAATGCATTTATTCACTAATCAGTGAGACACTTTTTTAGGGCCTTCTCTCTTTAAATTCTGTTTCCTGTTAACCCTTAGAGCTCACTTTGTGCTCCACCTGAGTCCGCTGGACACTCTTTTTAAAGATTGCCAATTTCCAATTTCTTTATTTTATTACTTTAGTCCACACCAACATAACAAATGTAATATAGTTTCTGAAATTGAATACCCCTTAAATGCATAGGAACAGGCACTGTGTCCCCAGAAGATGCTTCCTAAAACGAGATGGCCCTGAATGGAGGGTTTTTTTAGGAGCTGCTCAGAGTCCAATAGAGATCTAAAATAATAAACATTAAACACATAAATCCAGCCTCTGACTCATCAGGGTCAGCCTAGACTCCTTCACCCGTGTGACAAGAACTGTCTTATATTGACATATTGACATATTATAGTATTTAGAAAGAAATAAAGTGAAATAAAACAAAATCAAACCTGTTTCAGTTCATGAAAGTTCAGAAAGTGCGTGTGGCAGAGTCAGAGCTCCACTTTGTGTGGAACTTTCTGCATGATTTTTAACAAAATCCAGCTTTATAAATGAGGCCCCTGGCGCCAAACAAAGTAAATTATAGTTAAAATGCTGCAAGATAACTGCTGCTAAGACAGCTTCTCTCCTTCTGCCCTAGACACTCCGCAGATACAGCACATAATGCCTGTGTTTTTTTTAGTCCAGGTCCCAAACTAGTCATTTTTCTTTACTTCTGTGAAATAAACCTGGTCATTTAAATTCATTTAAGATTTTTTGTTTATTTGTAAACAGATATGTTTGTTTCTAGTTTAAATGAACCGTATAAAGACTGTTGAGAGAAAGGAGTGTTTCATCCACATTATTTATAGCTCTATAGTTATTTAGCACTAGACACTA
Organism: Neodontobutis hainanensis; assembly: GCA_024349245.1. Lineage (NCBI taxonomy): Eukaryota > Metazoa > Chordata > Actinopteri > Gobiiformes > Odontobutidae > Neodontobutis > Neodontobutis hainanensis. The sequence continues at coordinate 19,670,055 of JALDNG010000002.1, read as the reverse complement.
ACACGACAGTCTACAACTCTGTCTCACCTCTTCAGTAGAAAGAAGCCACGGCAGGTCATTGAAAATACCTAACACAGATCTGAGTCTCCATGTCTCAAAGGCAAGACCCAAATTGCCTCTGGTCTTTGCCCATCGTCGATCAGATTCCGACTTTGCTCTTTTGCTTTTTATGTTTGCGGGAGTGTCCGGTAAAAATATTTTTACAGAAATCATGCAATAACAGTGACTTGAAAAATGCATGCCTTTACTCTGGTGAACATGGCTCTGGAGTTGAACTGGAGAAATAGAATGATGAGAGGAGGTCTGGTCTGAACCTCGGTCCTCATGAAACCGCCGACAAGGACCGCCTCAAAGGAAGGAAGATGTGGGACATGTTTTTAGTCTCTGTAGACGGCCTAAAGATGAAGAGTTAAAGAGACCTGAGGACGCTTACAAATCAGTTCATTTCTTTATTAAAAACTAATAAACGTCATTAGCAGCAGTTGTCATCAGAACAAAAGCTAAAGCAGTTTATAAAAATACAAAGAACACTAACACCAAACCCAGCTTTAATCATTTATCAGTCTCTGTCCAACAAACCTACCAACAACTAACCCCACAGCGTTATACATATGAACTTTTAGTCAACATTCATCTTTCTGAGAAGAACCATATTACACTTACTTTTAATAAATGTATTTCAGTCCTTCCGATTGTTGAGCCACTGGACAACGCCCTGATCTTCTTCCAGGTATGATATATTATACATGAGTATTATGAAGCCATAATGGAGGATAGTTGTATCATTATTATGACCCGTTTTCTTCTGATGCATTAATATTAACTGAGCGAGAGCTAAAAGACTTTGGGTCAGTGGTCTGTGAATAGCACTGAAGAGGTACGTTTTATTTTTTAGCTAAAACTGTGTCTTCAGATTCTGAACTAAATGTGTTTTATCAGAAAATGATGCTCAAGGAACATAACCGGATCAGAGCCTGGTCACAGTGACCGTCACAGCGCCCCCTTCTGTTTAACATCATCAGGACCATTCTTTAATTTTAATGCACCTTCTTCAAGCTCAAACCAAGCCATCTGGACATTAAAGCTGCGAAAACCATCCACTATATCTTCACGAAGATACACAACATTCAGTTTTTAAAATGGTTTGTCTCTTTGGGCAGAACCAGACCTGGACCCGGCTCAGGTTTTAGGCTTTACACTTTCCTTAAAAACCTTCAGAAACTGTCCACATTCATCACACTTTATAATAAACCCATTTATCTCAGACGTTTGGCAGGAATTTATTTTATTTAGCCAAATGCACCACAACCGGGACGAACGAGAGCCACAGCAGACAAAACCCGACATTAACAAGTCTCAGAGTCTTTAGTGTCCATCGGCTCACTCAGATAATCCTTTGTCACTCAAATTGTGGAGTTTATTTTCACAAAGTTCTTCCCAGAACCAGTCCTGGTCCAGTTTTTACAATAAACTCTCAAACTCAAAGCCCAGGGAACATATTCAGTTCTGACATTTAAACCTGGCTGGAGGATCTGGGTCTTGTCAGTCATCATAACCAGGAATAAACCTCAGATCTTTCTGAAATCCACTTAAGTCCAGGTCTGAGTCCAGTCTAAAGCTTAAACCTTATGGGGGTCCAGTCTATGTCTGGTCTACAAACCCTTTTGGAGTACACAGAAGTCCAGTTTAAATCTGGTTCAAGTCCAGCTCGAAGTCCTGATTTAGAATGTGAACCTTTTTAGTCTATCTCAAATTAGAACTTGTTTGTTTGTCTGAATAAAGGTTGCATTTGATCTTGAACTTTTTTATGAGCCCAGCAGAGTTATAGTCTAACTCAGAACGACAGTTTACCCCCTTCTGTAGTCCGGTCTAAGCCAGGTCTAAGCCCTGGTCTGTCCAGTTTCAGTTTAGATCTAATTTGGTTAAAGTCCTGGTCTGGAAGTCTGGGTCTAGAGTACTTTTGAGTCCATTAGGTCTAACTGCCAGTCTAGACCTCTGGGAGTCCGGTCAAAGTCCTGGCCTAGACCTTGAACCCTCTAGGAGTCCGGTTGAAGTCTTTCTGCGGGTCTTCATTGGTCCGGCGGCGGATCAGCGCTCTCGAAGGCTGTGGACAGTTTACTAATGGGTTTTTCTGCAGCCTCCTTCAGTTTCCGGGCATCGAAGCGAGGACTGTAGAGAAGAACCGGAAGGCGGTTCACAAAGGAAGGCATCTCCTGGTCTGGGGTTAGATTCTTGGTCTGATCCTGGTTTTGGATCTGGTTTTGGTTCTGGTTTGCTTGGATCTGTTTTAAGATGCGTTCTTTTGTGGAGAACATGTGAAAGAGCAGAGCGTCCCACATTTTTAGAGCTTTAGGTCCAGACTCTGTCTGCTGGACCTCCAGATCTGGACTCACTCCTGGCCCAGATGTTGGCTCAGGCCCAGACCCAGGTTTGGACTCCAGGTCAGTATCAGGCCCTGGGAAATCAGGCTCCTCCTGCTCCACCACCATATGCTTCTTCAGACGTGTCCAGCCGCTGACTTTAGAGGCTAGGCCTTTGGACTTGGCCTTCAGAAGTGAGGTCTTACCAGACTTCTGCTGGTCTTTGGCTGAACCGGATGTGGACACCGGGACTTTGGCTGGTCCGGATGTGGACTCCTGTGGATCTGAAGGTGGACAGTCAGATGTGGGATTTGTTGAAGAATCCGTTTGAAATAAGTCTTTATTTGAAGAGGATTGGGTTGTTTGGTCTTGGATCTTGGGGATTTGGGAGGATTTTGTTGGGGAACCTGAAGTTTTTGATGTAGATTCTGAATTTTCACATTCGGTCCTGGACTTTTTCATTAAGTTTTGCAGTTTCTCAGTTGAAGACTTTCTTGGTGGACCTTTGGTGGATTCTAAGAAAGGTTCTTGGTTGTCCTCGGTTTGGACCTGGTCTTTAGTTAAAACCAAGTCGGGTCCTGGTAACTTCTTGGAGGATTTGGTTAAAAGATCTATGGTCTCGGTAAGAGATCTGGGGCTTTCACATTTGGCTCTGGAGTTTGTTGAGAAGTTATCAAAGTCATCTGGAGATCCAGCTTTAAGCATGATTTTCTTTGGACTTTCAGCTAAAGATGCAGGTGATGTCGGTAACTTCGTGGAGAACAGGCCAGTTCTGGTCCAGGTCTTGGTCTGAGTCTCGATCCTTGTCTTGGTTTTCAAAGTTTCCACCAGGTTTTGCACTACGTCCGGATTTCTCATTGACTTCAGTGAGACTCCATCTATTACTTTTGCATTCTCTTTCACAGAGTCCTGGTCTAAGTCCTGAAGAGTCCCATATGGTTTTAGTCCAGTCTGAGTCTGGTTCTGGGTCTTCAGAATCTTTTGCTCTGTCATGTTGTCTTCCATTTCGTCTTTCAAGTCCCGCTCTAAGTCCTGAGTTACCTCTGATTTCAGAGTCTTGTCCTTTATTTTGTCCTCCATTTTGTCTTCCAAGTTCCATTCTGAGTCCTGCTTTCCCATTAGATCTAGTGGGAGAGCATCTGTCACTTTTTTGTCCAGACAGTCCACCAAGTCCTGGTCCAGGTCCTGAAGAGAACAATCTGGTTTTAGTGCAGTCTGTTTTAGCCCAGTCTGAGTCTCCATCTGGATCTGGGTCTGAGTCAGGACTTTCAGAGTCTTGTGTGTTTCGTTTTCCATGTCCTGAAGTAAGTCTTGAAGTCCATCCAGCAACATTAGTTTGGTCTTGTCCAAAGAATCTAATGAGTCCTGGTGTAAGTCCTGAAGAGTCCCAACTGCCTTTATTACGGTTAAGTTCATCTTTAGACCCTTTTGTTGCCTGTCCTTCAAGTCCAAGTCCTGCAGGGTCCCCTGGGGTTCTAGTCCAACTAAGTCCATTGTTAAATTGTCCGTTAGCGTTGTGTTGTTCTGAAAGCCCAAAGCAGAGTCTAGACTTTCCTCGGACTGAGATACAGACTTTCCCACAGACCTGTTTTTCAGGGATTTGTCCAAATCCTTCTGGTCCTCTGTCTTTATCAGATCCCAGAGTTGGTCCTTGGGTCTGATCTGTTTTAAGGCCAGTTCCGAATCTATCTTTAAACTGTCCTTTTTCACAAAAACCTCCAATGTCTGAGGTTCTGTTGTTAGTCCAAGTCCTGGTCTTGGTGGGTTTTCCAGGTTTTGTTGGTTCTGGAGTGAGTCCTGAAGTCCAGATGCAGTCGTAACCCAGGTCTCTGCACAGTCTTGAGTTCTGGTTTTCTTCTTTAGTCCCTTTTTGTCCAGAAGTTTGTCCAGTTTGTCCATGGTCTCTTTCAGAGTCTCCTTCAGCCTCAGTTTGTTTTTTAGAGATGCCTCCTTCTGGACTTTGTCCCGCAGCGTAGACCTGGTCTTGGTCTCGGTCCTGGGCCCAGTCTTCTTCAAGACCCGGTCTTGTTTGTCCTGAGTTTCCATTGGAATTTGCGCCAGATTGAGACCGGGTCTTGGCCGAGATGACCTTGACCTTTCTGGTTCTGACGCCTGAGGCAGAGAACCAGAATCAATCACTGAACCAAGTCCAGACTCAAGTCCTGGATTAGTCCCTGTTGTCTCAAGTTCCAACTTTGGTCTAGTTTGACCAGTCCCAAGTCCTGACTCAAGCTCCTGATCAGACTGTTGTTCTGGTCCTGGTTCTAGGGGCTCATTGGGTTCAGGTTTTGGTCTGGACTCGTTTGTCTTAAAAGTGGTCGCTCTGCTTGGATCTGACAAAGCATCAGAGAGACTTTCAACTAAGACTTGATCCAAGTCCTTTCTAAAACCAAAACCAGACTGTAGTTTTAAGTTATTCTCAGAGACAGAATCCAGTCCAGACTTTGCTTCTGAGTCCATATAAAAGTCCATATTTGGACCAAGTCTAGGTAAATCCTGGTCTAAACCTGGTTCAGACAGAATTTTACTGAAATCCAGTTTAACAGACTCTAATTGATCTGGGACATCAGCAGAGTATGTTTTTTCTGAGGGGTTGAACTCTGCCAAACCTGGGTCCAGATCTAATCCAGATTTAGGTTCTGGGACCACAAATACCTGACCTGGTTTTGAGGATTTAGGATCAAGCTCTAGAAGTCCAGGATTTAATGAGATTGGAACTGAGTCTAGATCATTTTTGGAACCAGACTCTGAAGATTTAAGTGGATCAGTGGATGTTGGGGAAGAATCTGGTGGGATTTGGACCTGAGCGGAGTCCGGATCAGGTCTTAAACATGATCTTTGGTCCGGTTCTGGTACAGAGCAGGTCTGGTTTTGAGTTTGTACTAAACGAGTTCCCAGGATAAAGTCTAGATCAGGTCTAGAGCAGGTCTGGTCTCTCATGGGTGTAGGAGACAGTTTTTGTTTTTGGTCTAGGGGTGGATTTTGTCCAAGAATCAGGGCCGGAAAAGTCTGTGCCTGTCTTAAACCTGGTTCTACAGATCCTGGTTCAAGGCAAATTTCCTGTTGTGTTTTTGAATAAAGTAAGTTTCGAGTCCAGACCTTAACACCTAGTCCAGGACTTTCTAAACTTGTTCTTGGACTGATCTGATTTTTACTGTGTCTAGGGGAAGGTCTTGGTTCTGGTTTTGTGTACTCTGTCAGACCACTAAGGCCTGTCTCTGCTTTAACTACAGGACCAGATCCTAAACTAGATCCCAGACCGTTCTTAGTCAGTCCTCTCTTAAGCCTGGGAGAAGGTCTTGGTTCTAGGGTCTGGACCTGGTCTTTAAGTGGACTTAGGCTAGTCTCGGGTGAAGAACTAGTCTTGATCTCGACTTTCAGGGACAGATCTGGGTTTGGACTAAAGTCTTGTTTAAGACCTAGTTTAGTCCCAGTTTCTAAATCTGATTCATTCTGGATTTTGTCATCCTTTACAGAGTCTTGTCTCTCTGGGACAGGACTAACAGGCCCAGAGTGAACCGGCCTTGGTCTAGATCCAGTTAGAGTCTCACTAAGTCCTGGTTTAGTATATTTAGTCAGACTTTTCTGATGCGGTTCTAAGTCAGACTCTTCATGGATTTTAGGTTTTTCAAAGTCTGGGTTTGAAGTCTCAAGCCCTGGACTAAGGACTAGGGAGTCTAGAACTGAGTCTAGTCCTGGTCCCAGTATGGGTTTTAGTCCTGGTTCTATTCCTGGCCCTTGTACTGGTTCTACTCCAGGTCTTGTTTCTTTGGTCTCTCGAGGACTAACATTTATTAAAGCTTTATTTGTTTTTGGGGAAATAACAACTGGACTACTTTTTTGGACTGGAACCTGGTCCAAGTCCTGGTTTTTTGACTTGGTCTGGTCTAAGTCCTGGTCTTGAACTAAACTAACATTTCCATTTAAATCTGAATGAGGCTGAGCAAACTCTAGTCTTGGTTCTGGTCTGGTTTTGTCTGGCTCTAGTCCAAAACCCCCTAGGTCTTGACCTGTGTAGACGGTGTCCCAGGTCTGAGTCCGGTCTAGACCTGCTCTGTCCCTGGTCACAGTCCGGTCTAGGCCTGGTTTCTCACCTGTGGCGTGAAGGTCCAGTGATTGGATTCTGGGTTCTGACTCGGTTTTACTCAGGTCTACCTCAGACCAGCCTTCTTTAAGTCCAGGTCTTGGTTTTAGTCCAGACTTTAGACTTAGTTCAGTGTGGTTTTCAATGTGGTCTTCATTGGTCCAGGTTTTGGTGCAGATCCCTTTGAAGGTTGCATACAGAGCTGGTGTCAGACCGTAGTATATGGACCTGGGTCGGGACTGAACCGTTTTTTGTGAGGTCTTCATCTGGGACTCAAGGAGCGAGGACAGGGACTTCCGAGCCTCCGAGACCTGGTCTAGACCTGGACTTAGACCAGAGACTGACAGAGTCCGGACAGGGTCCAGGTGTTGGGTCTTAGGAGGACTTTGAAAACTTGGGTCTGGGGTCTTCAGTGGAGATGGACTCAGGGACAAGACGCTGATAGTCCTCAAAGACTGGGTCTGGTCTGGACTCTGCAGACCTGGGTCTAGGATCTTGGAAGGATCAGGACTAAGACTGGACACACTCATGGTTCTCAGATCTGCCTTTAGACCAGAACCAAGATCAGAACTTGAGTCCAACACTGGGACTGAAAGGAACGAGGGCAGCTTTGGTAAAGATGGAGGAAGACCCACAGAGTCCAGATCTGCTCTAGTCCTGGTCTGGGATCTGAAGCGGGTTCTGTTCATTTGAATTGATTTGTCTGGCCCAGGGTCAGGTTTTCTGGACTCAGCTGGGGATTTCTGAACACCTGGATCTGGACTTAAGACCTTGCTTTGACTTCTGAAGAGGACTTTGGTCTCAAGGTTCTGCGGGTCTTGATTTTGACATAAAAGGTTTTTGTTTAAATTTAAAGGGTTAGGAGGTCTTTCTGGACTTAAAGTGGGTTCAACGTGGACTTGGACTTGAGGGTTTGTGGACTCATGGTCTTTACTGTCCTCGGTCGGGGACTTTTGAGGACTTTTGTTGGACAGACTTTGGTCTGTGGTTTTATTGATGTTTGAAACAGTTTTTTCTTGGATTTTCTTGGATTTGCCCAAAATCTTAGTCAAGTCCAGTCCAGGTCTTGGTTTGTTGATTTCAAAGTCTTGAAGGTTGGTTGTGTTCGAGGAAAGTTCTGGATTTGGTCTAGACTCCATGGATCTGTATCTGAGCAAGTACTGAGGATCCGTAAAAGTCCAGACCGGACCAGAGCCAATAAAGTCCACCAATGGTCTTTCCAGGTTTTGTTCTGGTCTTAGTCCATTCATGGCAAGGTTTAAACCAGTTTTTATATGACCAAATCCAGGGTCTTGCACTTGGTTCACAGTGGTTTTGGTGCTGTTTGTTCTAGGATCAGAACTAGGACCGAGTTCAGTTTCTAGTCCGGTTTTGTGAAAGTCCTGGTTCCAGGTGATTTTGCCAATTGAGGTCAAGTCTTGGACTGAGACCGGTTTTGAGATTTCGTAGATGGTGGCCTTGGACGTGTAGATTCTGGACTCGCTCCTGGTCTGGACTGGACTATATGAGTCTGGAACAGATCTTTGCGAGGACTGGTTCAGAGCCAGGGCTGGGACCAAAGACCTTTGACCTGGATCTGGCTGGTCCTTGACTTGAACCTGATCTTGGACTGCGCCGGTCTGAAAAAACATAGAACTATTTGGCCCTGGGTCTGGACCTGGTCTAAGACTCTCTGGAATTAGTCGGGTCTGAAGAGGATCAGAAAGTCCAGACCTGGTCTTGGACATGTTTGGAGTTTCATTGGGACCAGGTGTTAGTTGCTTTAAGTCCAGGTCCAGATGAGACTGAGATCTACCATTTAGGACCAAAGGAAAACCTGGTCTTGGTTCAGGTGGGATCTGACCTGGTTTTAAATTCAGAGGAAGTCCTGATGGGACCTGAGTAAGTCCAGCTGAGACCAGAGGAAATCCTGCTGAGACCTGAGGAATTCCTGACATGAGCCGGTTCACTTCCCGAGGTCTTTCAAAAACTGAGTCTTTGGTCTGGATCTGGGTCTGCATCTGGATTGAAATCGTGGGCTGGTCTGGAACTCCATCAGGTCTGGACTTGGCTAGACCTAGTTCTGGGACAGAGTGGGTTTTTGGTGCAGGATGGACATGAAGAATAATTTTTGGTTCTAGACAGGACTTTGGACTGGGACTGATCTGGTCTAGAGACTTGAGACTGTGACCAGAGGGTTCATTTGGTCTGAACCTGGTTAAACCTGGTTCATGGCAGGACTTGGGACTGATCTGGTCTAACGGTCTGGACCTGGTTAGACCTGATTCAGGGCTGGTCTTGGGAGTGGGTGTGGTCAGATGGCAGAGCTGAGAGACGACTGGACCAGATCTGGACTGAACTGGATTTAGACCAGGATCTGAGGGGGTTAGACCTTGATATGGAACGGTCTGGACCCAGGGGACTTCAGGAGTCTGGTTCTGGATTAAAGTCTGAGTCCAGTGAGAGGCCACAGCAAGGCCCGGGTCCGCTAAAGTCTGGACCTGAGGGAAAACTAAGTCTGGGTTCCAGTGGTTTTGGGTCAAGCCCTGGACTTGGTTCTGGACTTGGTTCTGGACTTGGTTTTGGTGCAGGTCTTCATCAAACAGAAACGAGGAGCACTCAAAAAGTGGTGCCACCTTCTCCTCAGACCTGGTCCAGACCTGGTCCAAATCGGGTCCAGACTCAGAACTAGCGTGGTTCTGAAAATGGAGACTGTTCTTACAAAATCCAACAAAGTCTGGATTTACTCTTGACACAAAACCTGGACCAGACTGACCTAGACTGAACTGAGCTGGACCAGGCTGGACTAGACCAGACCGGTTTAGTATCTGGTTTCTGATGAAGTCTTGTGAGTTTAAATCCTGTTTTTGTCCAAGTCTAAAGTCTGGTTTTATAAATCCTGGATCAGGTCCAGTCCATGTAAGTTCTAGTCTTGGACCACAGTGGTTCAATAATCCTGGTCTTAAGTCTTGGTCTTGGATGAACCGAGGATCAGTCCCGGTTTTGTTAAAGTCCGGTTCTGTTGGACTGAAGAGGTCCTGGTTCTGGGTTGGGTTTGAGATGATCCGGTCTGAGTCCTGGTTCTGGGATGGTCTTGGAGTTGTAGGGCTAGTCTGGTCCTGGTCCAGTTCCAGGTCTGTCTGGACTTCGTTGACGGGGGACAGGCAGGCCCTGAATGGGACTGGAGTCTGGCAGAGTCCAGGTTTTTTCTTAGACTTCTTCTTCTTGAGTTTCTGGAGCCGGACGTTGTCTTTGCCAGGTTTTGGCAGGACCGGGGGCGGGACCTGGTCCAGGTCTGGGTCTCCAGGTTCCATCAAGTCCAAGTCCATTCAAGTCCTGGAAAAGAGACAGTAAGGGACTGTTAGGACTTTATCTGGACTTGAATTTAGACTATGATTTTAACAGATAAAAGGATTAAGGTGGTTTTAGTTTGAGTAACTTTAGTTGGGGTTTTGTTTGGATTTAGTTGGACTTAAGCACAGTTTAATGTTACAAATGTAAAGTATATTTTATCTTTGAATAATCTTTAATTCCATTTATGTTGTGGCCAGGTTGCTTTTTGACTTGTGTGAGACTCTTTTTGTAAACTTTTTTCATTTGACTAATTAAAGGTTTTCTTATTTTTTTCTTATTAAAAAAAAGATAAAAGCATCTGGTCCAGAGGGTTTTGTGTTTACCTTTTTTCATAATTAAAAATTGTCCAGTTTTTTTAAAGCCACTTAAGTCGAGTCTCACAAAGAAGCCAGTGAAATCTGTACAACCTGTTTTTATTGGAGACATTATCACACAGTCTCATCATAGAGCTATACACTCTAGACTCAGTTAGACTCAGTTAGACTCAGTTAGTCTAATCTTAGATCTATACACTCTAGACTCAGTTAGTCTCAGTTAGTCTCAGTTAGACTCAGTTAGACTCAGTCTCAGTTAGTCTCAGTTAGTCTCAGTTAGACTCAGTTAGACTCAGTTAGACTCAGTTAGACTCAGTCTCAGTTAGTCTCAGTTAGTCTCAGTTAGTCTCAGTTAGTCTCAGTTACTGGCTCAGATCAGAGGGCTCCTCTGAGAGGTTGGGTTCAATGCAGAGAACAGATTTCCCCACACGGATAAGAAAGTGTAACGTAAATACTTCAGTCTGATGCTGCTGTTGTGGACAGCTGTCCCAAATACAGTAAATAAAGTGAGACGTCTCTGAGCCTGGTCTGACTAAAGATAGATCGTGACAGAGACAGATCCTGAAGGAGACGGAAATAGAAACAGAAATAGAAACGGTGACAGAGAGAATCTGAAGGACCCTGAAAGACGAGACCAAGACTCAGAAAAAACCCAGACCAAAGAGGACTAACGCCTGATCAGGACTCACCAGGACACAAGGCCAAAGACTGCACTTTATATAAGGAGCATGATCAGGACTGGACCAAATACTGTCCTCACTCCCCCCAGTGACAGCCCTGGTACTGCAGGGAAACTGTCTACTACCCCATGATCTGAAAGAAAAACCTGTTCAGATCCATCTAAAACCTGTTCAAATCCAACTAAAACCTGTTCAAATCATCTAAACTTCGACCTGAGCGCCTGAGAGAGCGGCCGCTAATCATAGTAGCTCCTGTGATTTTACCCTTTCAAGTATTTTAGCTGTGTTCTTTTAACCTTTCTTGACTTCCTTTATTACTTAACTTCTAATAACCACTCAACATGGTTTTTGGACATCTTTGTGTTTTTTAGTTACTTTTTTGGGGGAATCTTTTTGTGGTCGGCCTGCAGCCCGCAGTCCCATCTGTCCTCATGGGAAACGTGAGATTCTTGGCAAATAAGGTGGACGAACTGTGCGCGCTTGTTCGGATCCAGAGGGAGTACGCCATGAGCAGCATCATGTGCCAGAGACCTGGCTGCACACAGACCTCCCGGACTACAGTGCGTCTGTACACAGCTTCAAGACCTTACATGCAGATACAGACATGCTCCTGAGCAGGATTGCTGTTTTGGAGAAAGAGATGTGCAATCCCAGACATAGTACTGTGGAGTGTGTTTGTTTGCACAGCCCGGGATGATAAAAATCTGAACCTACTGTATACTGTATTCAGGATCACAACCTGGTGCTGCGCTGTGAAGAGGCGGCCTGTCTCCACAAGAACAGTTTGGAGGTGGAACCAGGAGGCCAGCCAGGCTCTGCTGTACTGCTTTGAGACCACCAACAGGGACGTGCTCAGTCAGCCCCATGGATCTGACATTGACAGCATTACAGACTGCATCACAGAATATATCAACTTCTGTACTGTACAACTTGTAAAATTGTCATTGGGTTTCTCCTCATATTTCCAGTTTTGGAGCCTGCCCTCTGGGGGACGGCGGTATATCGCTGTATGGCGGCGCCCTTACTCGAGGACCATTTAGGAGGTTCCATGAGGGACACTTGGGTAGAACTCAGTGTGTACACCTCGTTGGCATGTCCTTCTACTTTCTTCCAGTAATTAAAGGAATACCCCAGGGTTCTGTTCTAAGGCCATTGCTGTTCTCCATTTGAAAATCTGTCTTTCAAGCAACATATTGAGCATCTTGTACGTAAACTGAAGCTAAAGCTCAGTTTTCTTTTCAGAAACAAATCCTGTTTCTCTGTTTATACCAGGAAACGTTTAATTTCTGCGACTTTTTTATTTTTTTGGGATTATGGCGATCTCCTTTTTATGAATGCATCTGATCATCTTTTAAAAAAGATGGACACTGTTTATCACTAACCCACCTCAAAGACGGGCAACAGGACATGATTCTTTCATTTGTGAACTGGTCCCAAATGAAAGGCTCTGTGACGCTCTGAAGATAACCTGACTCATTCTCTCAAACATTCTCTAAAGAAAAAGATGTTTGGGTTGAGACTGATCTGTTCAGGTTCTCAAAAAATTAACAAAGAATGGACTCATTAAAAAAAAAGTGGTATAATACATTTAAAGAATTTTAAACCAATGTTTCCCGTTATTTAAAATGTTCCTGATGAAATAAAAGCAGCATGTATCTCGTTCATTAAAGTCCATCTGGATCAAACCGATGCAGAGACAGAGGTGTCTTTAACAGTAAAGTCCACTACAGAGACAGACTCAGAAAGATATGAAGCTGAAATTTAATACATTTACATAAAAACCACAACACAAAACGGATAGTAAAGTGAACAGAACGACACCTCTGCAGCAGGTCCAAAGCTGTGTGAGAATACAGTGTGATCATGTGACTCAGGTCCCTGATTACAGCTGTACTCACTCACTTTAACTACACTCACTGTAAACTTGCTGAACCACAATGTCGTCTGCAAAGGAGTCTGCAGATTCTATTGTTCTCACTTTAAAACTACAAAATTGACCTGATTTTAGATGGTCTACAGTGGAGTTGGTTTTAAAAGTGTCTGGGTCAGGATCAGGTCTAAGTTTAGACTGACACCGGATCTGCTCAGCGTCGGACTCTGCAGCTGCTGTGAGTCACTCAGCTCTGCTCAGTTCAGACTCCACTAAAACCTGTAAAAACTGCTGTGGGCCCAAACCATGTGTCAATCATACGCCCAACACATGTCAATCATAGGCCCAAGACATGCTAATCATAGGCCCAACACATGCTAATCATAGGCCCAACACATGTCAAACACAGGTCCAACACATGTCCAAAACAGGTCCAACACATGTCAATCATAGGCCCAACACATGTCAAAAACAAGTCCAACACATGTCAAACACAGGTCTTACACATGTCAATCATAGGCCCAACACATGTCAAACACAGGTCCAACACATGTCCAAAACAGGTCCAACACATGTAAATCATAGGCCCAACACATGTCAAAAACAAGTCCAACACATGTCAAACACAGGTCCAACACATGTCAATCATAGGCCCAACACATGTCAAAAACAAGTCCAACACATGTCAAAAACAAGTCCAACACATGTCAAACACAGGTCCAACACATGTCAATCATAGGACCAAGACAGGCTAATCAAAGGCCCAACACATGTCAAACACAGGTCCAACACAAGCCCAAAACAGGACCAACACATGTCAAACACAGGTCCAACACATGTCAATCATAGGCCCAACACATGTCAATCATAGGCCCAACAAATGTCAATCATAGGCCCAACACATGTCAAACACATGTCCAAGACAGGTCCAACACAAGTCCAACACAAGTCCAACACATGTCCAACACATGTCAAACACAGGTCCAACACATGTCAAAACACATGTCAAACACATGTCCAACACATGTCAAACACAGGTCCAACACATGTCAAACACATGTCAAACACAGGTCAACACAAGTCCAAAACAGGTCCAACACATGTCAATCATAGGCCCAACATATGTCAAACACATGTCCAAACACAGGTCCAACACATGTCAAACACATGTCAAACACAGGTCCAACACAAGTCCAAAACAGGTCCAACACATGTCAATCATAGGCCCAACACATGTCAATCCTAGGCCCAACACATGTCAATCCTAGGCCCAACACATGTCAAACACATGTCAAACACATGTCAAACACATGTCAGTCATAGACCCAACACATGTCAAACACAGGTCCAAGACATGTCAAACACATGTCAATCATAGGCCCAACACATGTCAAACACATGTCAAACACAGGTCCAACACAGGTCCAACACATGTCAAACACAGGTCAAACACATGTCCAAACACAGGTCCAACACATCTCCAACACATGTCAAACACAGGTCCAACACATGTCAATCATAGACCCAACACATGTCAAACACAGGTCCAAGACATGTCAAACACATGTCAATCATAGGCCCAACACATGTCAAACACATGTCCGAACACAGGTCCAACACAGGTCAACACAAGTCCAACACATGTCAATCATAGGACCAACACATGTCAAACACATGTCAAACACATGTCAATCATACGCCCAACACATGTCAATCATAGGCCCAAGACATGCTAATCATAGGCCCAACACATGCTAATCATAGGCCCAACACATGTCAAACACAGGTCCAACACATGTCCAAAACAGGTCCAACACATGTCAATCATAGGCCCAACACATGTCAAAAACAAGTCCAACACATGTCAAACACAGGTCTTACACATGTCAATCATAGGCCCAACACATGTCAAACACAGGTCCAACACATGTCCAAAACAGGTCCAACACATGTCAATCATAGGCCCAACACATGTCAAAAACAAGTCCAACACATGTCAAACACAGGTCCAACACATGTCAATCATAGGCCCAACACATGTCAAAAACAAGTCCAACACATGTCAAAAACAAGTCCAACACATGTCAAACACAGGTCCAACACATGTCAATCATAGGACCAAGACAGGCTAATCAAAGGCCCAACACATGTCAAACACAGGTCCAACACAAGCCCAAAACAGGACCAACACATGTCAAACACAGGTCCAACACATGTCAATCATAGGCCCAACACATGTCAATCATAGGCCCAACAAATGTCAATCATAGGCCCAACACATGTCAAACACATGTCCAAGACAGGTCCAACACAAGTCCAACACAAGTCCAACACATGTCCAACACATGTCAAACACAGGTCCAACACATGTCAAACACATGTCAAACACAGGTCCAACACAAGTCCAAAACAGGTCCAACACATGTCAATCATAGGCCCAACATATGTCAAACACATGTCAAACACAGGTCCAACACATGTCAAACACATGTCAAACACAGGTCCAACACATGTCAATCATAGGACCAAGACAGGCTAATCAAAGGCCCAACACATGTCAAACACAGGTCCAACACAAGCCCAAAACAGGACCAACACATGTCAAACACAGGTCCAACACATGTCAATCATAGGCCCAACACATGTCAATCATAGGCCCAACAAATGTCAATCATAGGCCCAACACATGTCAAACACATGTCCAAGACAGGTCCAACACAAGTCAACACAAGTCCAACACATGTCCAACACATGTCAAACACAGGTCCAACACATGTCAAACACATGTCAAACACAGGTCCAACACAAGTCCAAAACAGGTCCATCACATGTCAATCATAGGCCCAACATATGTCAAACACATGTCCAAACACAGGTCCAACACATGTCAAACACATGTCAAACACAGGTCCAACACAAGTCCAAAACAGGTCCAACACATGTCAATTATAGGCCCAACACATGTCAATCCTAGGCCCAACACATGTCAATCCTAGGCCCAACACATGTCAAACACATGTCAAACACATGTCAAACACATGTCAGTCATAGACCCAACACATGTCAAACACAGGTCCAAGACATGTCAAACACATGTCAATCATAGGCCCAACACATGTCAAACACATGTCCAACACAATCAAACACATGTCAAACACAGGTCCAACACAGGTCCAACACATGTCAAACACAGGTCAAACACATGTCCAAACACAGGTCCAACACATCTCCAACACATGTCAAACACAGGTCCAACACATGTCAATCATAGACCCAACACATGTCAAACACAGGTCCAAGACATGTCAAACACATGTCAATCATAGGCCCAACACATGTCAAACACATGTCCGAACACAGGTCCAACACAGGTCCAACACAAGTCCAACACATGTCAATCATAGGACCAACACATGTCAAACACATGTCAAACACATGTCAATCATAGGCCCAACACATGTCAATCATAGGCCCAACACATTTCAAACACATGTCCAAACACAGGTCCAACACATGTCAAACACATGTCAAACACAGGTCCAACACATGTCAAACACAGGTCCAACACAAGTCAAACACAGGTCCAACACAAGTCCAAAACAGGTCCAACACATGTCAATCATAGGCCCAACACATGTCCAAAACAGGTCCAACACATGTCAAACACAGGACCAACACATGTCAATCATAGGCATAACACATGTCAATCATAGGCCCAACACATGTCGATCCTAGGCCCAACACATGTCAAACACATGTCCAACACATGTCAAAACACATGTCAATCACAGGCCCAACATATGTCAAACACATGTCCAACACAGGTCCAACACAGGTCAATCATAGGCCCAACACATGTCAAAAACAAGTCCAACACATGTCAAAAACAAGACCAACACATGTCAAAAACAAGTCCAACACATGTCAAAAACAAGTCCAACACATGTCAAACACAGGTCCAACACATGTCAATCATAGGCCCAACACATGTCAATCATAGGCCCAAGACAAGCTAACCATAGGCCCAACACATGTCAAAAACAAGTCCAACACATGTCAAAAACAAGTCCAACACATGTCAAACACAGGTCCAACACATGTCAAACACAGGCCCAACACATGTCAATCATAGGCCCAAAACAGGTCCAACACAGGTCCAACACATGTCCAACACATGTTAAACACTGGTCCAACACATGTCCAACACATGTCAAACACAGGTCCAACACATCTCCAACACATGTCAAACACAGGTCCAACACATGTCAATCATAGACCCAACACATGTCAAACACAGGTCCAACACATGTCAAACACAGGTCCAACACATGTTAAACACATGTCAATCATAGGCCCAACACATGTCAATCATAGGACCAACACATGTCAAACACAGGTCCAACACATGTAAAAATAAGTCCAACACATGTCAAACACAGGTCCAACACATGTCAATCATAGGCCCAACACATGTCAATCATAGGCCCAACACATGTCAATCATAGGCCCAACACATGTCAAACACATGTCCAAGACAGGTCCAACACAAGTCCAACACATGTCCAACACATGTCAAACACAGGTCCAACACATGTCAAACACATGTCAAACGCAGGTCCAACAGAAGTCCAAAACAGGTCCAACACATGTCAATCATAGGCCCAACATATGTCAAACACATGTCCAAACACAGGTCCAACACATGTCAAACACATGTCAAACACAGGTCCAACACAAGTCCAAAACAGGTCCAACACATGTCAATCATAGGCCCAACACATGTCAATCCTAGGCCCAACACATGTCAATCCTAGGCCCAACACATGTCAAACACATGTCCAACACAGGCCCAACACAGGTCCAACACAAGTCCAACACATGGCAAACACATGTCAAACACAGGTCCAACACATGTCAATCATAGGACTAACACATGTCAAACACAGGTCTAACACAGGTCTAACACAAGTCCAACACATGTCAATCATAGGACTAACATATGTCAAACACATGTCAAACACATGTCAATCATAGGCCCAACACATGTCAAACACATGTCCAAACACAGGTCCAACATATGTCAAACACATGTCAAACACAGGTCCAACATATGTCAAACACAGGTCAAACACATGTCCAAACACAGGTCCAACATATCTCCAACACATGTCAAACACATGTCAATCATAGACCTAACACAGGTCAAACATAGGTCCAAGACATGTCAAACATATGTCAATCATAGGCCCAACACAGGTCAAACACAGGTCCAAGACATGTCAAACACATGTCAATCATAGGCCCAACACATGTCAAACATATGTCCAAACACAGGTCCAACACAAGTCCAACACAAGTCTAACATATGTCCAACACAGGACTAACACATGTCAAACACATGTCAATCATAGGCCCAACACATGTCAAACACATGTCCAAACACAGGTCAACACATGTCAAACACATGTCAAACACAGGTCCAAAACATGTCAATCATAGGCCCAACATATGTCAAACACATGTCCAACACAGGTCCAACACAGGTCCAACACAAGTCCAACACATGTCCAACAAATGTTAAACACTGGTCCAACACATGTCCAACACTTGTCCAACACATGTCCAACACATGTCCAAAACAGGTCCAACACATGTCAAACACAGGACCAACACATGTCAATCATAGGCCCAACACATGTCAATCATAGGCCCAACACATGTCGATCCTAGGCCCCACACATGTCAAACACATGTCCAACACATGTCAAAACACATGTCAATCATAGGTTCAACATATGTCAAACACATGTCCAACACAGGTCCAACACAGGTCAATCATAGGCCCAACACATGTCAAAAACAAGTCCAACACATGTAAAACACAAGTCCAAAACAGATCCAACACATGTCAATCATAGGCCCAACACATGTCAAACACAGGTCCAACACATGTCAAAGTTCAAAGTTCAAAGTTCAAAGTTTCTTTATTGTCCCTCTTGGGAAATTAATTTTGCAGCATCATGCTCCATAAAAACACACAACATAGAATTACACTTCAACAACTCAAGAGCAGGATCAAGAATGGAAATCACTAAAACCAAGATAAAAATGTGCAAAATGGAATTAAAACATGAATAAATATATTGTGCAAACAAGCAATTATTGTTGTGCAAAATGATTATAAAGTGCTAGGTGCCATTTAAGTGCCTCACAGCTGTCGGTAAAAACGACATATTTAATCTTTTAGTCCTACAGCCCAGAGCTCTGTAGCGCCGGCCGGAGGGCAGCAGCTCAAACTCCCCTCTGAGGGGATGGTCTTGGGACTGCGCTATAGCACCAGCCTTCCTCTGCACCTGTCGGCTGTAAATGTCCTTCAGCTGAGCCTGACTCCTCCCCGAAATCTTACTGGCCACTTTAACCAGACTACCCAGTCTGTTTTTGTTGTTCAGGGAGAGGCTTCCAAACCAGGCAGCAATACAGAAGGATAAAACCGATTCAATAAAAGCACAATAAAACAGTGTCATCATTTCAGTGGATACGTTAAAACTGTTCATCTTCCTCAGGAAGTACAATCGTTGTTGGACTTTTTTAGAAACAGCATCCACCCAAGGCTCAAAACACAGTTTATTGTCCAGAATGACTCCGAGATATTTGTAGCTGTCGACAGGTCAATGTCCGTGTTCTTGATGACAGTGGCTCTGGGGCAAGGTGGTGATTTGGAAGTCTATTTTAATTTCCTTTGTTTTTAACACATTCATATGTAAAAATGAACGGTCACACCACTGAACAAAGTCATTAAGGACTGGCCCATGGTCCTGTTCATCCCCTCTGAGCAGGCTGATGATTACAGAGTCATCTGTATATCCTTGTACACACTGCGACACTGGTTTGTGAACAGAATGTACAGAAGAGGGGAGAGACAGCAGCCCTGGGGTGAACCAGTAGAGGAATAGAGCACATCAGATAAAATACCATTCACTCTAACACACTGAGGTCTGTCTAATAAAAAGTCCAATATCCAACCAACCAAGTTAAGATCAAGGTTAAAATCAGCCATAAGTCTCTCTGCAGCAGGAATGGCTGAATGGTGTTAAAAGCAGAAGTAAAATCAACAAATAAAAGTCTGGCATGTGTCTTGGCTCCATCCAGATGTTTAAGAATAAAGTGCAACAGTGTGATAACAGCATCCTCCACTCCTCTCTCGGACCTGTAAGCAAACTGCAATGGGTCTAGCTGTTCCCTGACCTGCAGTAGCACCATGTCTTTAATTATTTTTTCAAAAGTTTTCATAACCAAGGAGGTCAGAGCAACTGGTCTAAAATCATTCAAGGCTTTAGGAGTGTTGCACTTCGCCAAGGGCACAATGACTGAGTGCTTCCAAATTTTGGGGACCTTCTGTTGTAGTAAAGACAGATTAAAAATATGTTGGAAGATGCCACAAAGTTGGTAAGCACACTTTTTTAATGTCTGTCCACAGATGTTGTCTGGCCCTGGGCTTTTGGGTTTGGTGTGGCAGAACAGCTTAGCCACAGTGTTTACCTCAATAGACACTGATGGAGAGGCTCGAGTCATTGCCCTGATGTCGGCAATCTTATCATTAAAATCCACTGTGTTGAACCGTGTATAAAATACATTTAATTCATCTGCCAAGTGTTTATCAGAATTAAAACCATCAAGTGCAACTCTGCTGACTTTATCATGTGACCCAATCATTGTTTTCATACCATTCCAGGTTCTTTTTAAGTTGTTACTTCTTAGTTCAGCCTCAATCTTATCCTTATATCTCAATTTGGCTTTTTTAATTTCAGCCCTGATCTCCTTTCTCACAACCCTTTCTGCATTCACATCACCTTCGTTAAATACAGTTTTCCTTTTGATAAGCAGATCTTTCATGTCCTTGGAAATCCATGGTTTGTTATTAGGATACACCTTGACTTCCCTGTTTGGGAGAACTGAGTCTTTACAGAAGGAGATGTAACTGCAGACAACATCAGTCAGTTCGTCTATGTCAGAACAAGAGTTCTGAAACACTGTCCAGTCTGTGCACTCAAGCAGCCCTGCAGCGCCAGAGAGCTGTCCTCAGTCCACACCTTTACCTGTTTCCTAACAGGCTTTTCCCTCCTCAGCACCGAGGTGTAGGCGGGCAGAAGGTGGACTGTGTTGTGGTCAGAGGAGCCCAGTGCAGGTCCTGCCTTCGAGATGTAAGCCCCTTTAATGGAGCTGTAGCACAGGTCCAGGGTTTTATTGTGACGTGTTGGACAGTTGACATACTGATAAAAACTGTTCAGGTTTTCTTTAAATTACAGTGGTTAAAATCGCTGAGTATAAAATTGGGAGCAGCAGGTGAGATTGACTGAAGCTTATTTATAGTTTTAAAAACAATGTCAGCCTTAGGGTGGATATAAACAACAGTCACAAATATCTGGGGGAACTCTCTCGGGAGATAAAACGGCCTTAAAGACACGGACAGGAGTTCAATGTCCGGGAGACACATCTGCTCTCTTACAGTAATGTTACTGCACCATCTCTGGTTTATGTAGAGACATACCCCTCCTCCCAGTGTTTTGTGTGTCACCTCTCGGTCCCGATCCAGCCGCAGAGGAGCGCCAAAGCCGCTTATTTCCAGCGCTGAGTCCACGTCCGCTTCATTTAACCAGGTCTCCGTAAAAGCCATTAGACACACATCCCTGTAGTCCCGCAGATGGCTCACATTTCCCTGTAGTTCATCTATTTTATTCCTCAGAGACTGCGTGTTAGCCAGAATGATTGAGGGCAACGGGATGCGGTTTTTCCGCTGCAGCTTCCGGGTTCGTTTTTTCACGCCGCCCCGTTTTCCTCGCTTTCTAACTTTTTTAACTGGTTTTGTAGAGTTTTTGTTGTGCACATTTCGTAATTCCAGAGGAAGATTCACAGTCTGTGTATTGACACTGGAGTCCGACATACTGTGCAGGTAGCTCCATTGTAATGCCAGTAGGAAATCACGAGAGTATCTGAGAGTTTGTGACTGCTGACTCCAAACAAAGTTTTAAATAACCAATAAAAACAGGACATAAAAAGTGACTTCCATTCCTCAAGTGCTCAGGAGTCATTAATAAAAACAACAACATAAAAATAACCTCTTCCAGGTGGCTAAAATACTGCTAAAAGACGTTAAAACGTTAAAACAGACCGACACGCACACAGCTGCAGGTCGCCACAGAACAGCGCCCCCTCCTTCCTGTCCTAACTGTCCTCTGTGAGGATCCTAATCCTCATGTCAATCATAGATCCAACACATGTCAATCATAGGCCCAACACATGTAAATTATAGGCCCAACACATGTCAATCATAGGCCCAACACATGTCAATCATAGGCCCAACACATGTCGATCCTAGGCCCAACACATGTCAAACACATGTCCAACACATGTCAAAACACATGTCAATCATAGGCCCAACATATGTCAAACACATGTCCAACACAGGTCCAACACAAGTCCAACACATGTCCAACACATGTTAAACACTGGTCCAACACATGTCCAACACTTGTCCAACACATGTTAAACACTGGTCCAACACATGTCCAACACTTGTCCAACACATGTTAAACACTGGTCCAACACATGTCCAACACTTGTCAAACACATGTCAAACACATGACCAAACACAGGTCCAACACAAGTCCAAAACAGGTCCAACACATGTCAATTATAGGCCCAACACATGTCAAAAACAAGTCCAACACATGTCAAAAACAAGTCCAACACATGTCAAAAACAAGTCCAACACATGTCAAACACAGGTCCAACACATGTCAATCATAGGCATAACACATGTCAATCATAGGCCCAAGACATGCTAACCATAGGCCCAACACATGTCAAAAACAAGTCCAACACATGTCAAAAACAAGTCCAACACATGTCAAACACAGGCCCAACACATGTCAATCATAGGACCAAGACAGGCTAATCATAGGCCCAAAACAGGTCCAACACAGGTCCAACACATGTCCAACACATGTTAAACACTGGTCCAACACATGTCCAACACATGTCAAACACAGGTCCAACACATCTCCAACACATGTCAAACACAGGTCCAACACATGTCAATCATAGACCCAACACATGTCAAACACAGGTCCAACAAATGTCAAACACAGGTCCAACACATGTCAAACACAGGTCCAACACATGTCAAACACAGGTCCAACACATGTTAAACACATGTCAATCATAGGCCCAACATATGTCAAACACAGGTCCAACACATCTCCAACACATGTCAAACACAGGTCCAACACATGTCAATCATAGACCCAACACATGTAAAACACAGGTCCAACACATGTCAAACACAGGTCCAACACAAGTCCAACACATGTCCAACAAATGTTAAACACTGGTCCAACACATGTCAATCATAGGTCCAACACATGTCAATCCTAGGCCCAACACATGTCAATCATAGGCCCAACATATGTCAAACACATGTCCAACACAGGTAAAACACATGTCCAACACATGTCCAACACATGTCCAACACATGTCAAACACATGTCCAACACATGTCAAACACAGGTCCAACACATGTCTAACACATGTCTAACACATGTCAAACACAGGTCCAACACAAGTCCAAAACAGGTCCAACACAAGTCCAAAACAGGTCCAACACATGTCAATCCTAGGCCCAACACATGTCAATCATAGGCCCAACACATGTCAATCCTAGGCCCAACACATGTCAAACACAGGTCCAACACATGTCAATCATAGGCCCAACACATGTCCAACACATGTCAAACACATGTCCAACACATGTCCAACACATGTCAAACACGTGTCAACACATGTCAATCATAGACCCAACCCATGTCAATCATAGGCCCAACACATGTCAAACACAGGCCCAACACATGTCAATCATAGGCCCAAAACAGGTCCAACACATGTCAAACACATGTCCAACACATGTCAATCATATGCCCAAAACAGGTCCAACACAGGTCCAACACATGTCCAACACATGTCAAACACATGTCAAACACATGTCCAAACACAGGTCCAACACATGTCAGTCATAGACCCAACACATGTCAAACACAGGTCCAACACATGTCAAACACAGGTCCAACGCATGTCAAACATAGGTCCAACACATGTCAAACACATGTCAATCATAAGCCCAACATATGTCAAACACATGTCCAACACAGGTCCAACACTGGTCCAACACAAGTCCAACACATGTCCAACACATGTTAAACACTGGTCCAACACATGTCAAACACCGGTCAAACACAGGTCCAACACATGTCAAACACATGTCCAACACATGCCAATCATAGACCCAACACAATCAAACACATGTCAAACACATGTCAAACACATGTCCAACACAGGTCCAACACTGGTCCAACACAAGTCCATCACATGTCCAACAAATGTTAAACACTGGTCCAACACATGTCAAACACAGGTCCAACACATGTCAAACACAGGTCCAACACATGTCAAACACAGGTCCAACACATGTCAAACACATGTCAATCATAGACCCAACACAATAAAAACATGTCAAACACATGTCTAACACATGTCAAACACAGGTCCAACACAAGTCCAAAACAGGTCCAACACATGTCAATCCTAGGCCTAACACATGTCAATCATAGGCCCAACACATGTCAATCATAGGCCCAACACATGTCAATCCTAGGCCCAACACATGTCAAACACAGGTCCAACACATGTCAATCATAGGCCCAACACATGTCCAACACATGTCAAACACATGTCCAACACATGTCAAACACATGTCCAACACATGTCAATCATTGGCCCAACACATGTCAATCATAGGCCCAACACATGCCAATCATAGACCCAACCCATGTCAATCATAGGCCCAAAACAGGTCCAACACATGTCAAACACATGTCCAACACATGTCAATCATAGGCCCAAAACAGGTCCAACACAAGTCCAACACATGTCAACACATGTTAAACACTGGTCCAACACATGTCCAACACATGTCAAACACATGCCAAACACATGTCCAAACACAGGTCCAACACATCTCCAACACATGTCAGTCATAGACCCAACACATGTCAAACACAGGTCCAACACATGTCAAACACAGGTCCAACACATGTCAAACACAGGTCCAACACATCTCAAACACATGTCTCTAACACATGTCAAACACAGGTCCAACACAAGTCAAACACCGGTCAAACACAGGTCCAACACATGTCAAACACATGTCCAACACATGCCAATCATAGACCCAACACAATCAAACACATGTCAAACACATGTCCAACACAGGTCCAACACAGGTCCAACACTGGTCCAACACAGGTCCAACAAATGTTAAACACTGGTCCAACACATTCCAATCATAGACCCAACACAATCAAACACATGTCAAACACATGTCTAACACATGTCAAACACAGGTCCAACACAAGTCCAAAACAGGTCCAACACATGTCAATCCTAGGCCCAACACATGTCAATCATAGGCCCATAACATCCCGCTCATCATAACATCCCGCTCTCCCCCGCATACTTTGGTTGTGTCCTTGGGCAAGACACTTAACCCACATTGCCTCCAGTGAAGTTCTGTAACACTGGTAATAGTTTAATGTAAAGCACTTTGAGTGCCTACTACAGTAGGTGGAAAAGCGCTATATAAAAATAAAAATTATTATTATTATTATGTCAATCATAGGCCCAACACGTGTCAAACACAGGTCCAACACATGTCAATCATAGGCCCAACACATGTCAATCATAGGCCCAACACATGTCAAACACATGTCCAACACATGTCAATCATAGGCCCAACACATCAATCATAGGCCCAACACATGTCAAACACATGTCCAACACATGTCAAACACAGGTCCAACACATGTCAATCATAGACCCAACACATGTAAAACACATGTCCAACACATGTCGAATACAGGTCCAACACTTGTCAATCATAGGCCCAACACATCAATCATAGGCCCAACACATGTCAAACACAGGTCCAACACATGTCAAAAACAGGTCCAACACATTTCAATCATAGGCCCAACACATCAATCATAGGCCCAACACATGTCAAACACATGTCTAACACATGTCAAACACAGGTCCAACACATGTCAATCATAGGCCCAACACATGTCAAACACATGTCCAACACATGTCAAACACAGGTCCAACACATGTCAATCATAGGCCCAACACATGTCCAACACATGTCAAACACATGCCCAACACATGTCAATCATAGGCCCAACACATCAATCATAGGCCCAACACATGTCAAACACATGTCCAACACATGTCAAACACAGGTCCAACACATGTCAATCATAGGCCCAACACATGTCAATCACATGTCCAACACATGTCAAACACAGGTCCAACACATGTCAAATACAGGTCCAACACATGTCAATCATAGGCCCAACACATCAATCATAGGCCCAACACATGTCAAACACAGGTCCAACACATGTCAAAAACAGGTCCAACACATTTCAATCATAGGCCCAACACATCAATCATAGGCCCAACACATGTCAAACACAGGTCCAACACATGTCAAAAACAGGTCCAACACATTTCAATCATAGGCCCAACACATCAATCATAGGCCCAACACATGTCAAACACATGTCCAACACATGTCAAACACAGGTCCAACACATGTCAATCATAGGCCCAACACATGTCAAACACATGTCCAACACATGTCAAACACAGGTCCAACACATGTCAAACACAGGTCCAACACATGTCAATCAAAGGCCCAACACATGTCCAACACATGTCAAACACATGTCCAACACATGTCAAACACAGGTCCAACACATGTCAATCATAGGCCCAACACATCAATCATAGGCCCAACACATGTCAAACACAGGTCCAACACATGTCAAAAACAGGTCCAACACATGTCAATCATAGGCCCAACACATCAATCATAGGCCCAACACATGTCAAACACAGGTCCAACACAAGTCCAAAACAGGCCCAACACATGTCAATCATAGGCCCAACACATGTCAATCATAGGTCCAACACATGTCAATCCTAGGCCCAACACATGTCAATCATAGGCCCAACATATGTCAAACACATGTCCAACACAGGTAAAACACATGTCCAACACATGTCCAACACATGTCAAACACATGTCCAACACATGTCAAACACAGGTCCAACACATGTCAAACACATGTCAAACACAGGTCCAACACAAGTCCAAAACAGGTCCAACACATGTCAATCCAAGGCCCAACACATGTCAATCATAGGCCCAACACATGTCAATCCTAGGCCCAACACATGTCAAACACAGGTCCAACACATGTCAATCATAGGCCCAACACATGTCCAACACATGTCAAACACATGTCCAACACATGTCCAACACATGTCCAACACATGTCAAACACATGTCCAACACATGTCAATCATAGGCCCAACACATGTCAATCATAGGCCCAACACATGTCAATCATAGACCCAACCCATAACACATGTCAACACATGTTAAACACTGGTCCAACACATGTCAAACACCGGTCAAACACAGGTCCAACACATGTCAAACACATGTCCAACACATGCCAATCATAGACCCAACACAATCAAACACATGTCAAACACATGTCAAACACATGTCCAACACAGGTCCAACACTGGTCCAACACAGGTCCAACAAATGTTAAACACTGGTCCAACACATTCCAATCATAGACCCAACACAATCAAACACATGTCAAACACATGTCTAACACATGTCAAACACAGGTCCAACACAAGTCCAAAACAGGTCCAACACATGTCAATCCTAGGCCCAACACATGTCAATCATAGGCCCATAACATCCCGCTCATCATAACATCCCGCTCTCCCCCGCATACTTTGGTTGTGTCCTTGGGCAAGACACTTAACCCACATTGCCTCCAGTGAAGTTCTGTAACACTGGTAATAGTTTAATGTAAAGCACTTTGAGTGCCTACTACAGTAGGTGGAAAAGCGCTATATAAAAATAAAAATTATTATTATTATTATGTCAATCATAGGCCCAACACGTGTCAAACACAGGTCCAACACATGTCAATCATAGGCCCAACACATGTCAATCATAGGCCCAACACATGTCAAACACATGTCCAACACATGTCAATCATAGGCCCAACACATCAATCATAGGCCCAACACATGTCAAACACATGTCCAACACATGTCAAACACAGGTCCAACACATGTCAATCATAGACCCAACACATGTAAAACACAAGTCCAACACATGTCAAATACAGGTCCAACACTTGTCAATCATAGGCCCAACACATCAATCATAGGCCCAACACATGTCAAACACATGTCCAACACATGTCAAACACAGGTCCAACACATGTCAAACACAGGTCCAACACATGTCAATCATAGGCCCAACACATGTCAAACACATGTCCAACACATGTCAAACACAGGTCCAACACATGTCAATCATAGGCCCAACACATGTCCAACACATGTCAAACACATGTCCAACACATGTCAATCATAGGCCCAAAACATCAATCATAGGCCCAACACATGTCAAACACAGGTCCAACACATGTCAAAAACAGGTCCAACACATTTCAATCATAGGCCTAACACATGTCAAACACAGGTCCAACACAAGTCCAAAACAGGTCCATAACATATCAATTGTAGGCCCAACACATGTCAAACACATGTCCAACACATGTCAATCATAGGCCCAACACATCAATCATAGGCCCAACACATGTCAAACACATGTCCAACACATGTCAAACACAGGTCCAACACATGTCAATCATAGGCCCAACACATGTCAATCATAGGCCCAACACATCAATCATAGGCCCAACACATGTCAAACACAGGTCCAACACATGTCAAAAACAGGTCCAACACATTTCAATCATAGGCCCAACACATCAATCATAGGCCCAACACATGTCAAACACAGGTCCAACACATGTCAAAAACAGGTCCAACACATTTCAATCATAGGCCCAACACATCAATCATAGGCCCAACACATGTCAAACACATGTCCAACACATGTCAAACACAGGTCCAACACATGTCAATCAAAGGCCCAACACATGTCCAACACATGTCAAACACATGTCCAACACATGTCAAACACAGGTCCAACACATGTCAATCATAGGCCCAACACATCAATCATAGGCCTAACACATGTCAAACACAGGTCCAACACAAGTCCAAAACAGGTCCATAACATGTCAATTGTAGGCCCAACACATGTCCAACACATGTCCAACACATGTCAATCATAGGCCCAACACATCAATCATAGGCCCAACACATGTCAAACACATGTCCAACACATGTCAAACACAGGTCCAACACATGTCAATCATAGGTCCAACACAGGTCCAACACATGTCAAACACAGGTCCAACATAAGTCCAAAACAGGTCCAACACATGTCAATCATAGGCCCAACACATTTCAAACACATGTCAAACACATGTCCAACATATCTACAACACAAGTCTAACACATGTCAATCATAGGTCCAACACATGTCAAACACATGTCAATCATAGGCCCAACACATGTCAAACACAGGTCCAACACAAGTCCAAAACAGGTCCATAACATGTGAATTGTAGGCCCAACACATGTCAAACACATGTCCAACACAGGTCCAACACATGTCAATCATAGGCCCAACACATGTCAAACACAGGTCCAACACAAGTCTAAAACAGGTCCATAACATGTCAATTGTAGGCCCAACACATGTCAAACACATGTCCAACACAGGTCCAACATAAGTCCAAAACAGGTCCAACACATGTCAATCATAGACCCAACAGATGTCAAACACATGTCCAACAGATGTCGATCTCAGGGCCAACACATGTCAAACACAAGTCTAACACATGTCAATCATAGGCCCAACACATCAATCATAGGTCCAACACATGTCAAACACATGTCCAAAACATGTCCAACACATGTCCAACACATGTCAAACACATGTCAAACACATGTCCAACACATGTCCAACACTGGTTTGATTCATTTTAAGGGATTATTCTATGTCATTGTTATTTTAATTATAAATAATATTTGTTTCTGTTGTTAGCATAAAGATCATCTTCTGTGTGACCTCACTTGGGTCATGATGCTGAGCTTCTAACATTATTATTATCACAGTTAAAGCAGTTTAAAATAACATTTTTTATTCATAAATAGTTTTAAAAGTCCTTTTTGTCCTTATGGTTCATTGAGATGGTGCGGTGTGTTTGAAGTGCACACCATCCCCCTCTGGTGCATCTGAGCCATAATCAGCAACTGCAAGTTGAGCTGCCACCAAAACAAGTCTTCGGTCTTGTTCAACCTTGGCAAAGCTTTTACGAAATGGCATCAGCTCGGGCAAAGTGAAGGACTCTAAACCGATTCCGATGTGGCGTTTATGTTGTGGAACTTGTAAGATACTTTGCCTAATAACTTTATATTCTTCCTATTTCCTTTAGATGTGTTGCTGTTACTCTGCAGTGAGGAGTGTTTGTTTCATTTACAGGCTTTATGTGAGACAAAGGCAGTTCAAACGGTAGTTTCAATATTTTTTCTAAATGCCCTGAATATTGTTTACATAGCGTCAGCAACTGGCTTTAATTTTACTGTTTTGACAATAAAAAGTTCAATAAATTAGACGCCAAAATAATAAAGTGTGAGAAGATAATATTTTAGATGTGATTTTTTTTACATCTAATGTCTTGGTTGACGGCGAATAAATGACTTATAAGACAATTTCTAAAATGACCCACCTCCATCTACTTTCCAGTTCAGAGTTCTTCAGACAAAAACACAGCTGTGCCATCACCTGTCTCCCTGATCGTGGCTCACCTGTACCTGGAGGAAGTAGAGAACAGAGCTCTGGTCTCTTTCTCAGGTGCATTGCCCAGTCACTGGTTCAGATATGTTGATGACGCCTGGGTCAAGATCAGAACCCAGGAAGTAGAAGCCTTCACAGAACACATCAACGCAGTGGACAAGAACATTAAGTTCAACCGTGAAGATGCCATAAACAACCGCCTGGACTTCTTAGACTGTGCAGTGGTATTGATCACAGATCAATATTTGTTGTTTGATTCTCACCAGCCTCTGCAGCACAAGCTGGAGTCATCAGGACTCTTCAGCTCAGAGCACAACCTCAGAAGGTCAACGGAAAGAAGAACAACACATCCGTAAAGCCCTGAGAGACTGTGGACACCCCAGATGGACTTTCAACAAAACCAAGAGGACACAGACACCAAACAGACAGGAACCAGGGACAAACTTATTCTATTTTAAACCAGGGAACACTCTGCATCAGAAACTGGTCCATCCTAAAGACAAAACCCCCACAAACAGAGTCATGTAGTTTATACAGTTCAGTGAAGAGTGATGGGACAGTTACAGTATGTCGGACAGAGATGGGGACACGTCATAGCGACTTGAACTCGAGTCGCACTTAAGAGACTCAGAATCAACTCGTGGTCCAATCACTTGACAGTTTGAGACTTATAATAAACATTAAACTTTTCCCACCTGCTCACGTGGGCTGCTCGGCGCTCACCTGCCCCTCCCCTCTGAGCTGGGAGTCGACAGTGACGTGTTCCAACAAAACTTCTCAAAACAAATCCCATGGCAGGCACATCTCCAGCTGCTACGCTGACGTTTAGAGTAGGTTTTATTCTATGAACAGTTTCTACAGAGCCACATTTGTTGAGTACAAACAAAAGATGCCAAGACAACAACTTCAAACTTCAGACACTTGAAAACACTCGGATAGACGAGATAGAAAAGTACGAGTGGACGATAGCAAACCTGAGAATAAGCTGAAGGGTGATATGCTATTTAACGTTCTTCATTTAAACTTGTGTTGGCCGTAGTGTGCTTTTTATTCTTCTCTGTTGCAGGCTTTGCATCTAATAAACTTTATTTCTACCATATCTATGGTTTATTATAAAAGAAACATTTAATAAGAAGTATGTAAAATTGAAAGGTCATTTATTCTTTCTAGATTTAACTGACCAACATATCATAGAATTGGCAAATAATATTTTTTCAATTATCTATAGATTTGATGAATCTGTGAAACACGAGTCGGGTGCAGCAGAGAAACGGAACAGAGAACAGTACAAGCCTCTTTCATTGAACACACTTTCCTCCAGAGTCCTTCTAAGGAAGGCTCCTGGAAACTGACCCAGTTTTCTCCTGAATCTTTGGCTTATATTTCTGCTGCTTCTCTTTTGTTTATGTTTTTAAATTGTAGCTCATTTAAACAAATTTTCCAAAATATATCCGGGGAGTGCAGCAGGTTCGTCTGAGTCAGTGGCAGACTGATGTACAACAGCTTATATTTGCAGAATGTTGAGGCAGACTCTGACCTTTGACCTGGAGCCTCCTGATGAAGTCATACTCTAACAAGGCTTTGGACAAATTTTATTAAACACTTTAGTATAGATTTTAATCGATGTTTCCGGAGACAAAGCCACTCACAAAGCAAACGTTTAGAAAATCTAAATAATCACTGATGCATCCTTAAGTTCTTTTTTGGACCAAAAGTATAAGACAAATCTCATTCATTCATTTTCTACCTCTTAGTCCCGATAGGGTCATGTGACTGGAGCCTATCCCAGCACCTTTGGGCCTGAGGCGGGACAGTGGTTAGTCGTAGGATTAACATTTAGAGACAGACAACCGTTCACTCTCACATTCATTCACTAGAGAGAGTGCCTGTGTTTGGACGGTGGGAGGAACCGAGTACCGGACAGAACCCACAGGAACACGGGAGGACATGCAGACTCGTCCCAGAACAGACGGAGCCGGCCGAGGGCAGTCGTCAGGTAAACTCAAATGAGTCCAGATTTATCGTCAGTCGTTAGAGCCGAGTCTGGGGCAGTCTGTAATACTTGCTGCTCATTGGACGGTCCCTTCTTTAGCCACACCTCCCCACAGTCACCTGACACTGATCAGCCATGTTTGTAGTTTAACCAACAGACATTTAGTTTCATCAGTAACAAGTTCATTTAGACAAGCTTTAGTTTAACTTGATTTTTCTTTTAAATGTTATGTTGTATTTTATTTTTGAAAGGATATAAATAAAAAAATTATTAAATTTAATTAGAATTGTTGGAAATATGTAAATTTGAGATTTTTGAAAAGCATAACCCCAGTTTACACTCACCAGAAGTTTGTCCCAGCTGTAGTCTGGTCTTCAGGGTGAGTCTGGATGTGCAGGTCTTGGTCTGGTTCTGCTGTAGTCCGTGTAAATCCAGGTTAATCCAGTTTAAGCCCAGTCGGTGCAGGACCTGGACTTGTGGTAATTTGTTTTTTGTCTGAGGCTGAAGTCAGGACCAGCTCTGGACCAGCTCAGCAGCAGAGTCTCAAAATAAACCAAGTCCAGGCTAAACCCGACACCTTCAGCCACGTCCACACTGAAGAGGATTCAACTAAAACCTGTCCAAATCCCTCTAAAACCTGAATGAGTCTCCAGAAATACTTTTACCCTAAAACCAGTCAAACATTTGCTTTAGAACTCAACTTAATCAGACTTCATTAAAGAATAAAGAGTCAGAGTCAGTGCTCAGTGAGTTTTTATTCTGCTGCAGTGAGTTCAGTGAGAGTCACAGAGAGAGCAGCGTCTGGATCAGATCTGAAACGAGACATAACAGTTCTTTACAACAGCATCCAACAACAGAAGACCGGACCCCGGGGGTCCCACACAGGCCAGGCCTAACTAACCACTGACAGTACGGCTCCTACCACTGCATGAGATTAAATCTCATGTATTGTTAACCTTTGCAAACAAAACCACTGTGTACCATTGTTACGTTCTTACAAGAGTTAAAACCTGACCATTCATTCTAAACTCTACGCTGTCTTCATCGCTTCTCTGCTTAATCTGAACTAAAATTCTTTCCTGCTGTCTCTGACCACCTGACGTGCACAGGAAATGCACAAAGAAAGCATTTCCTATAAGTCCGTTATAGCAGAACGAGCCAGGCTTCCACTCGGTGACGGGACCTGGACAGAGAAGGACAGACAGAGACCAGCCTGACTGCGGAAAGGACCACTGCCTTTCAATTCAGATCAAACAGTGTTGAATTTACTCCAGCAGTAAATGTTTAGATAAGATCTGCCTCAAAAGTGAGTACGTACGCTCACACACTCGTGCTCTGTACAGACACCATTTTTCAGAGAACATGAATGAAAACATAAAAACTTTTGACCCTGATGGTGATTCTGGCCTGAGAACATGCACAAGTGACACAAACAGGTTTGAGTGGCTCCTAAAGGTAACCATCCTCACCTGGGACCTGTTTGTGATCAGTGTGTGGATAAAAAGGTATAAAAAATGTATTGGAACTAAATAAATCAGGAAAGGAATATAAATCCTGTATAATTATAATTCCTGTTTCCAAGGAATTGAGAATGACAATCAGTGTTCAAACTCAGATAAAGTGGAAAAATAAAAAGGTCAGGTAGACCAACAAATATTTCTACCACAACTGCAGGAAAATTGTTGCAGCGGAAACCCACAAATAACTTCAGCTGAAATACAGGACTCTGCTGTGGCTGGATCAAGATGCACAATAAGGAGGCACTTGAAGAAAAATGGGCTGCATGGCCGAGTCACCAGAAGAAAATAATTAGATTTACATTTATAGTGATGAGACCAAAATGTAACTTTCATAAACGTTACATTTGGAGAGGAGTCAACAAGGCCTACGATGAAAGGTACACAGTCCTACTGTGATGTTCTGGGGATGTGTGAGCTACAAAGGAACAGGAAAAGATGAAAATACTGGAGCAACACTAGCACTCATCAGCCTAGAGGCTGCACATGGGAAGTACTTATTTTATTTCATTTTGCATCTTAATGAACAAACATGAGACACAACCACATCAAGGTAAACGCCAGATGGTAGCCGTGAGCTCATTTCTATCCGATGTCTAACATTCTCACACCAGAGCAACAATCACACACATTCATACACCAGTGCTGTGTGTATGAATGTGTGTTCGATCCAAAGGACAAGTCGTTGTCTACAGCAGCAGAAAGAGAAGGTTCTGGACTCAGTCTCCTGACCTCAGTGCCATTGAGCCACTCTGAGATCTCAAACCTGCAGTTCATGCAAGAGTCAAGAATTTACAGGAACTGGAGGCTTTTTGCCAAAAAGAATGGTCAGCTTAGTTATGAACACACACACACACACACACACACACACACACACACACACACACACACACACACACACACACACACACACACACACACACACACACACACACACACACACACACACACACACACACACACACACACACACACACACACACACACACACACACACACACACACACTTTCTGGGTTACTGCACATGAGTGAGACCCGGAGGGAGGGGCTGGCCCACAGAGGACAAAGAAAATTAAAGTAAAAGGAAATGTAAAAAATTAGAGAAACTTATTTGAAGTAAATAAAATATTTGGAAATGTCTTTCCATTTTATAAAATATAGTAGACATTGTTAATTTATAGAATTAACAATTAAAAAACTATTTATGATCTATATAAACTATCTATCTTTGTATCAACCAAGTTAACATTTATCATATTTGTGGATGATACCACTTACAGTTACAAATAACGACCTACAACTAATGGTAACTGAGATAAAACTGAGCTGAACAAAATGAAGGAATGGTTCAACAGTAATAAGTTCCCATTAACAAAAAAAAGAAAAAAAAAGAGGCTATTTGGAAAATATAGAAAAGATAAATAAATAGAGATACAAATTTATGACATAATAGAAAGAACTGCTTACGCCAATAAACTCTAGTTTGTCATTTTAAACCATGGTTTTCCCAAGTCTCAAAAAAGAGCGGGAGAAGAAGATTTAAACTGTATTAAAGTGAAGCGGTGATGGTGGTTAACCTAATGGTTAGCATGAGGCTATAACAATACAGTTCAATACAGTAAAAGAGGAGTTTAAATCAAATAATGAAATAAATAATGTTGACATGACCGTTCTGGAGAAGCATTATTTAGTTTGATTAAACCAAACCTTTCAGATTAAAGTAGATTTCCAGCAAAACATCTCTGTGGAAACAAGTTATGTTTTGATCATTTTATTTGTTTGTTCTTTATTTTTGATGGAAGCCAACCACAACAAGGACCAGTTCAGAAAAGAAGATTTGACAATTAATATAGCCACCAGTAAGAGCTAATATTAACATAGTCTTTGAACTTATAATCATCTTGGTTTACACCTGGAGTACACCTGTGAGCA
Source organism: Neodontobutis hainanensis (assembly GCA_024349245.1). Taxonomy (NCBI): domain Eukaryota; kingdom Metazoa; phylum Chordata; class Actinopteri; order Gobiiformes; family Odontobutidae; genus Neodontobutis; species Neodontobutis hainanensis. The sequence continues at coordinate 19,634,049 of JALDNG010000002.1, read as the reverse complement.
GGGCCAGTGACAGGACGTCCTGTAACATCACTCTGAACCTGACAAACAGAGATCAGGGACAGGTGCAAAGCAGAAGTCTGGAGGTTTTGTGAGAGTAAGACCATTAGACCATTGCCTGCTGACCGGAAACATGTGTCCTTAAAGGATCCTGGTTTATTTGTTCACAGACAATGTGAAGAGAACATCGTGAGAAGAAACTCACACCTTAGGAACCAAACAGCAGCTCCATCAGGTTTATTTGAGAGCCCCATTTACAGTATTGTACAAAATAACAGCAGTACAATGTGACTAACCAGAATAAATCCACGTTTTTTATTGATAAATGTCAAACAAGTTTCCAGTAGGTGCAGTAGATTCTCCAAAAACAAACAAGACCCAGCGTTCATGATGTGCAGCTCTTAAGGCTGTGCAATTGGGCAAATAGTTGGAAGGGGTTGGATGGATGGATGAAAAAAAAATAGCAGAGTGCCATTCAATCAATTTAGTGAAAAAACAGGTGTGCCTCAGGTGGACTCTAAGGATGAAGCCAGCACTTGTTGAACATGCTTTTGAAAACCTGAGGAAAATGGGTCGTTTAAGACATTGTTCAGAAGAACAGCTTGGATTACTTAAAAATTATTAAAAATTGATTGAAGAGAGAAAACCTATAAAAAAGGTGCAAAATTATAGGCTGTTCAGATAAAAGGAAAAACAGGCCGGAGCTCTGTCTCGACCAGTTCATCTCAGGCATTTCTGAAGTTTATTTGTTTTGGTGTAATACTGTGTCTTTGATTTATTACATTTGAAAATACTAAGGGATTCATTTGTTGGGTTTTATTATCTTTGATTTTACACAAGTTATGTTCATTTGTTGTCTTTGAGGTTATAGTTGACCTCTTTATGTGATTACGCTGCCTTTGGGGGAGCGGTGGGCAGAAGAATTTTAGCTTTAAATGGTCAATGCTTAAGGCCATACCAGCTGCCCCCTGCTGGCTTTTCTCTCCTGCCATTATATACAGTGCACATGTTTCAGGTTTATGCTTCATCACGTAAAGAGGGGAATGTTCAGGGAATTGTATATTTCCAATTGTTACTAGTTACCGTTTCCTCCTAGTAGGGCTGAACGATATTCTGTTTTTACATCGTTATCGTGATGTGTGCGTGAGCGATAGTCTCATCGTTTGAACAGCAATGTGAAGGGTAGTAGCCCAAACTTAACCGGAAAAAACAACTGCTACTTCCGGTTTATGAGCTAAATTATGCTTCCCCTCCCTTCCACCAGATGTCAGACACTCTGTACTTTGTTTCTAGTCCACTATTACCATGTGTTGCCATTAAAAAATTTCATAGAAGAAGACTTCAAACTTGCGTCTCAGTGGGCATTAGTGTGAGCCTCATGCTCTACACAGGAGCTGCTAAACGCGAAAATGACAAATAAAAAACACACCTGTGATGAAGCTTTGGCTTTAGTAATGGCTGACTCTGATTCTGAGTTATCATGGAATTGTAATGATTGACTTTAGCCTTGATTAATGGCTCTCAATATCGCAATATATATCGTTGGGAAAAA